>CM047809.1:56405143-56862643 GCA_026214975.1 Gentiana macrophylla
CATCAACTCGCAAATCTTAACAAAGAACGGGTCGAATAGAGGTCCGAGCCCCGCAAAGAAGTGATCGAAGAGCAAAATCAGGGTATCATCCGGACGGCGAGCACAAACGTAATCCTCGCGATCTCCGGGTTTAAACTTATCCTCCTCCTTCGAGTAGTCGAGCAAAGAAAACCTATACACACTTGTATCAATTTTAAATCGGCGCCGAATAAATTTGTTAAGATCATCACTGTCATGAAGCTTCACCCACTTCTTCTCCAGCGCATTCTCATAAGCAGTCAAAATAGCAAATTCTCTAAATGCCTCTGGATTATTGGGTTTCGGGTTTTTCGCCTTGGCAAATGGCCTCCCAACAGCTTGTTTTGGGATCCTTTTTCCTTTTGGTTTCTTTGAAGTTCCCAAATAGTCTTGCGAGGTAGGGGGCATTCTCATCCTCGCCGACCCTATAAGCTCGTGAAGACTGGCCTCTCAATATACGCTGGTCGTGCTCGGGCGGCACCGCTTTAGGGCTGGGTTCGGCGGCCCGATCTTGAAGATCGGACATCTCTCTCACCGGCCTCGCTAGTACTTGCCCCTGCTCAGGCCATATCTTTGTGACTCTTCTTACGTCAGCGGGTAGGGACCTGGGAACATAACGCCCAAGTTAAATGGATCATCGCCTATATGTGCTGCCCTCCTCTGTGGTTATCTCGTCTAGCAGTCGCCCCCGGCGGACACATCGGGCTAGAGGGTCATCATCCTCTATATTCTATGCGTAATCATAGGCCTCATGATCCTTGTCGGAGTCGCCTCCCAAAGAATACTCTCCGTCGGACATCCTGCAAAAACAAGAGGAAAATATGGGCTTTCTGGACCTAGGATAATGAGAATTAAGCCAGAAGGTGATCGCACCCATCTCGATGCCTTCCTCCGCTTTTATAGGAGAAATGGAAAGCAAATTGCAAGTGCAAAAGAACAACACCATATCCGAACACCAACCTAAAAACCCCAACCTTAACTTCAAAACATCTTACATACAAGAAATTTGCCTTACAAAGGATCAAAGTCACTAAGAAAGCTTGAAATATGGAAGGAAAAACAAAGAAAAAGGCCAAGAGAGGAAGGATTTACCTGTTTCTGGGAGAAGCTAAAACTAACAGCCGCAAGAACACGCCGGAACCTTCAAAACCTTCGCCGGAAAACCCTTGACAATCCCAAAAAAAGAAACGAGAGAAAACTTAGAGGGAAGAGTTTGGGTAAAATTAGAAAAATGAAAAGTCGGGAGGTCTGAAGGGTGCAAGCCTTATATAGGCAACAGAATTTCGATCGTGTGGCTGGGAATTAATCCATCCAACGGTTGAGATTTGCACGGTCGATTCAAATTTTGAAATTTGAAAACCGCAATCATGATGGAGGTTAATCAATGCCCACGTGCCTGCACGGGCAGTTATCAAAGGCGTCAATGCCCACGTAATTGCAGTTATCAAGAGAACCAACGTCAGCCACGATCTGACTACTGAACTGCCAAACCTTGAACGAGCAGATAGCCTCGCAGATGACAAGGTCGCAAATACAGGCCCAAAGTTGCTTCGAGGCCGCTTGCTTAGAAAGCACGGTCCTTAGTGAACAAGTCGCATCGGGACGACAAGGTCGCAAATACAGCCCAAAGTTGCCGAGGCCGCTTTCTTGTAAAGCAAGGTCCTTAGTGAACAAGTCGCATCGATGATAAAGTCGCAAATCAGCCCAAAGTTGCTTCGAGGCCGCTTGCTTAGAAAGCACGGTCCTTAGTGAACAAGTCGCATCAGACGACAAGGTCGCAAATACAAGCCCAAAGTTGCTTCGAGGCTGCTTGTTTAGGAAGCACGGTCCTTAGTGAACAAGTCGCATCGAAGACAAGGTCGCAAACACATTATCCCCGAGCTCACTACTCTCCACGCTCAACATTTTTCATGAACAATGGCCTGCATACATGAGTAGGGGCCATTGATGATACAAATAATATCGCCACCGTCTAATCCCGGAAATAGCTTCGCTCATCGTACCGGCGGAATGTCCGTGACTACATCTCTAGCGACGCCAATGATACCAAGTCGATGTCGCTGCCATCGCACCCTTCCTAGAGCATCACCAGAACTAGTGGACCGGATTACGACCTTGGACAAATGGCCTTCAAAAGGCCGCACAAGACTTGAGAGGAAACAGGGAGCAAAGGCAAGACAAACTGAGCTGGCGGCCTATGCGACCACAAAAGGTCGCCGCCAAGATATTCTATCTACTTGCAGTTTAGATATTTGATGTTTGCTTAGCTATTAAGTAAGATTAGAGACTAAGCTTCTTCGCAACACCTGTCTTTTACTTAGCTCCTAAGTTTTCTCGTCCTATAAAAGGAAGTGTTGTGTAACCTGGATATAGAGACATTCTAATGCAAAAAGCAGGCCAAAGCTCTACGAAAATACATCCTCTCTCCATCACCACCGCACAACTCGGCTAGCTCACATTCAAATCACCCACAAATCAGCCAGAATCCACTAAACTCTCACCGCTAGGCCACCGTGATGATTTATGCATCATCAATCATCCGAGATCCATATGTTTACTTGATAATTATAAAAGAACATGTTCTTGAAATATATATACTACCTCCATCCCATAAAAAGTGTCCATTTTTAAGGTGCACACTGATTAATAAAACAATTAATGTGTTGTACTTTAATTAGTAATGGACATATATACTATCACATAATAAATACTCATTTGGAATATGAAATGAATATATAAACATTAAATGTTATGATATGGGTATGTTTGAAAAAGTGCATTAAATGATGTATTGGTTTTCTAAATTGACACTTTTATGGGACGGATGTAGTATTAAATATAATGATTTGTAAATATTTATTATATTTAAAAGGGTGATTAATTAAAAGTACGCGATTTATAAATTCAAAATATTAAGAAAATATTGTTATTTTAAAATTTTAAAATTTCATTTCATTAAAACACGCATGGATGCACGTGCATTTTACTAGTATAGTAGAGATTTCTAGTACTAACTTAGTTTTTTTGTGTTGCTGAGACATGCGCCTAAGGCCATGAATGGAAACCGAAGTGAGCCTTGGTGTAAGCCTCGAAAGCCTTTGGTATTTCGGTAGGGCGAGCATCCCTTAAACCTAAAAAAAGGTTTGGAACCCTTTTCCTATTCCTTTAATTTTATGCATTTCATTCTCTATTTGGCTCGCTTCAAACAAAATGAGAAAATGGGTTGGTCAATAGCATAGGAAGGAAATGTGCTTTGTTAACGCCTTTTGTGGGTTTAAATGAAAATAAACCCACAAAAGGCCGTAGGAACTTGATTCGAATCCAATAGGGTTGCAATGTTAACACATAGTCTTTCTTTCTGCATTGTCGATATCATGTACTCTTTCTTGGCGTGCATTGCTCACATAGATGACTTCGTTAAGGTTGAGAAGTGATCATCGCCGCCCTCCTCCTTCGCTAATGGGAATATCCCGTTCATGGTTATGAAAGATGTCTCCTACCCGTGTTAGTTAGTAACAACTTGGTAAGGGATCGACGTTCTTTTCCGCGAAGAGCGACCGAACCAATGCCCCTCGTTTGTGTTGCTGAGACATGCGCCTAAGGCCACGAACGGCAACCAAAGTGAGCCGAGGTGTAAGCCTCGAAAGCCTTTGGTATTTCGGTAGGGCGAGCATCCCTTAAACGAAAAAAAGGTTTGGAACCATTTTCCTATTCCTTTAATTTTATGCATTTCATTCTCTATTTGGCCTCGCTTCAAACAAAATGAGAAAAATGGGTCGGTCAATAGCATAGGAAGGAAATGTGCTTTTGTTAACGCCTCCGCTCTTCTCTTTTCCGCTTATTGGTCGTTAAGTAAGGGCATCGGGATTAGGCCGTTATGGTTCCACACTTGGGAGGGCATTATGTTTAAAGCGAAAGAACCGTGATCGATGATAATTGTGTGAAGTGTTTATGCTTGAAGCGAAAGAGTCCCGATAGATGATAAGCATATGGAGTGTTTCTCTAGCCATGCGTGTCGACTTTTAGGCCTAGTTTCAAACTTTTTTACGCCTGGTTATTCCTTTTACACCTTTGGTCAATATTTCCATAAGTATTACACCTAAAAATATGCAAGTGATAAGGTGTACACGGCACGGTTATTGGTCAAACCGAACTCTATAGTTAGGTAACCTGAAACCAAATTAAAATTACAAAAAACGCCATTCCGCTTTTATATGACGGTTTCTATAAATGGTTACAAAATTTGGTTTCCATGTTTGTTTATAGGGTTTGAATAACACATCAATATTTTATATGGTTCGGTAACAGATAATTTGAGTTAACCATAACTGAACTAAAAAAATTGATTTATTTGAATCACATACCGAAACCAAACAAAAAACAATCATTGAACAATGCTGTTGGAAGTAGCGCCCGAAAGACAATTTATGTAATTTTTTTAGAATTAATAAATGGCAGATTTATTCTCATCTTATTACTTGCTTCGTGCTTGTAAGTAATACACTATTGAAAACCCTAAGTCGTATCATATGTAGCCATATAACTTAGTGTGTGTGTCACACATGAGGATTAAGTTTATGGTGATACACTTGAAATGTTAGTCCGTGGTGAAGTTAATCAAAGTAGCATGGGTCTATTGATTAAACCACCATTAATACGCCGTAACACTTTATGGTGTGACCGTCTATCCGGACCATCGACATTGGTTGTCTAAGTGGGGCATTTATATATGATGAGAGTCATATAGGATTTGGACCGATTTAATCCGAGTTTCTCATATAATTCCGTGATTGAGAAATCTTATTAAATCACAAGATGATTATATATGGATTAACCTTAATCCTGAAGTGATTACAGACTCCTACTTGTTTCAGGATAGGGTTTGATGTGTTCGTTAAAGATCGCTAAAAGGCGCGGTCCGAATCACTTTCACGTTGGCACTATTCTGGAATGAGTGAGAAGTGTGTGTCTCACAGATATGGAATCCATTCCTTCCTGTGGGAAGTAGAAAGACAATCCCCTTATTTGTTAATCCTAGAAACTGATCGATCCCGGGAGTTCGTATTGGTTATGAAATAATTGATCACTAGTGGGTTAATGGTAAATAAGGATAAGATGTAGCGAGGAAGGTTTACGGAAATAATCCTACTTCAAAGATGGATAGTCTATGGAGGTTGGTTTATATGTAATGATTATATCAATGGACACTTATCGACTCGACTCGACATTTTGAGAATAAGTTATATCTATAATCGATAGAGTTTAGTTTCGGATTTATGGTGGCGTAATTCCGGAATTAATGAATTAAGTAGAAATATTCTGTTCGATAAATATTTTATTTAATTTGTTGTAGATATCGGTTATAGGTCCATGGTCCCCGGTTGGCTCCTAACACGCGAGTGTTTTCTCGCTTTATGGAACTCGAGAATAAATTAAATAGTTGGTCTATTTAATGAATATGCAATATTATTTATTTGGTAAATAATATGTAAAATAGAAAAGACATTTTCTATTAAAATTGACTATGAAGTTGGCGCCACATATTGGATAATTTAGGAGAAGAAATTTTTCTAGATTATGTCACATTTGTGATTAATTAATTATTTATTTGTTGGAAAATTAAGAGATTGATTTTTTGGGAATTATCTCTTATTTTGTAGCAAAAATATATTTTCCTTATGGGAATAGGATTTTGTGGTGTGAAAAAGATAACTCTCTTGACTAGTTATTTTCCTATATAAAGATAGTTCCTCCTAACACAATTTACACACTTTTCTGCGCCACAATTAAAAATAAAGGAGGAAAAATTAGTTTCTGGCCTTGGTCATTAATAGAAAAAAAACCTAAGGTTTTTCTTGTGCATATTCGAAGAGGTTCTACGGCGAGGATCGACGTCCACCAGTCGTCGCTAGGATATACAATCCGGAAGACTACGGCTTCTCCCTTGGTCGATTTTATCATCTCTCTCCGATAAGGTAAATCTTCAACCTTCTCGTAGGATTAATTAGTTATGTCTCGTATCGTAAATCGCATAAGCTTCCACTGTACAAAGATCGAGTGTCTCGATCAGTGCTATTACTCCTAGCAAAATGTGAAAATGTGGCAATTCTATTATGTGGAACCATGTAACTTCCCATTTAGTTGAAGGGAGGATGTCCGTCCCATGATCAGTCCAGGCCTTTTCCATTAAGTGTCAAAGGAAGGACGGATGATGAACCGATATGTACATGCAGCTTGAAAATGAAATAGCACGTGTGGCGTATACATGTAACAATTTTCTTTCTTCCTCTCTCTTGATTTGAGTACGCCTTAAAAATTTAATAATGGTGTCAATGATGCAGGAGAGAACGAAAGAGACGTGGAAGGAAAATAAATTTTGTGCTAATACGGATTTTTTTTTGCAGGGGAGGGGGGGGGGGGGGGGTGGGGGTAAGGATTTATTGGAGGATAGCCATTCTGGAGCAAATGAAATGCTTTTTTTGTTGCTTTTGTAACTAAGTGAAAGGATTAACCTGAAACCGAGTAATAGTTCTTTTGGCAGAAACTTGGTTTTAATTATTAGCCATCTCAAATTCTACTTAATTGTTTGCCTTTGTCTTTTTCGCCTCTTTTTTAAAAGGCCACTTGTTTATATGCATCCTTCCTGGTTGTTGGATTAACCTCAACTTTCCTTCTTTCCACAACAAGTATACTTCAATTCGAGCATATTCACTTTGTTTATGATCTTTGCGTTACCCCTCTTCCAAAAGCTTGATCTATTAAAGAGAAGTGTATTTTATCATATATCTACCCTGGGTCTCCTCACGTGTGGAATCACAACACATGGAGAATAGTATACTCCCTCCGCTCCTTATTATCTCATCACATTTGAAAAACACACGAATTAAGAAAATGAGTAATTGTATTGACTTTCATTATAAAATACTAAAAAAATCTTGAAAAGTGTTGTGGTGTATTGAATATGAAAAATTGATTGGTTTAATGAACCTAGAAAGTTGAAAAGTAATATTGAAAAGTGGAAGGAATATTAAAATACGTATTGGAAATGTAAATACGTCGGATAAAAAGGAAGGGAAGGAGTATATAGGTTTAGGCAGAAATACAATTTTCACTACATCTAACAAATGTATGGTTGTTTCAGGGAGAAGTTAAACTCAATGAATCTGCTGCTTTACATGTCCCCCATTGCTGTTGCTTTTCTATTGCCAGCAGCCATAATAATGGAGCCAAATGTCATGGAAACTACAATATCACTAGCAATGAAACATAGATTTATTCCTTCAAAAAAAAAAAAAAAAAAACATAGATTTATGTGGTTACTCATTGTTATCAACTCAACTATGGCTTACGGAGCTAATTTTTGCAACTTTTTAGTCACTATGCATACAAGTGCACTCACACTTCAGGTTGGTACTTGGTACTCTTACTCTCTCAGTGCATGGGGGAGCTAATTTCACTAAAAAAATTAGATATTTTTGTGACAAACAAAATCGTCACTAAAAGTGAGATTTTTTTGTCACGAGAGACTTTTTGTGAGGAAAATTTTTATAGCGACGATTGTCGCAAATGTGCCGACGCTAAAGGGTTCTGTAGAGACTAGTGTAATATTTGTCGCAAAAAATATTCTATTGTGACGAAACTCGAATATTGGTCGTTGAAGCTTTCCCAGATTGTTAGTGACCGTTGTCACTAAAGGTTTTCGGATCTTGATGATTGTTGTCACAATAAAGCACTATATGTGACAATACTATTGTCACAAAAACTTCGTAATTCATCACGAATGATTTCTCTCACCAAAGGATACAAGAACATTTTTTCTTCAATGACAAACACTTTGTCACTATAAGTCATCTTTAGTGATCATTTGTCACTAAAGCTTTCAGATCTTTCTTTGACAGCTTGTCACTATAAAGCTGCACTCGGTAGAAACACATTTTTCTATAATAATAATAATAATAATAATAATAATAATAATAAAATTATATTATTATTATTATTATTATTAATGATAATTATAATATTCATAATCTAAAGATACCATATAAAAACATATACACAATAAACCATTAAAAATTTATTAACAACCATTTTAAAGTATAAAAAATTCAACATCTACTCTAAAAATAATTCAGAAAATACCCAAAAACATTCAAATAATTGAGAGAATAAATTAGCACTACACTACATCAATCGACAATCATCAACTATGAAAGAGGACTGATAACGGTCATTTTGTGCCCGTTATTCTATAATCTTTATCCCCGATTCTAGTTTAAAGGAGCTATAATAGAGTAATAATAAGTCGTAATACGCTTAATTTGCATATGCCGAGAGTTACGATTCATTATTATGTATTAAGAGGTTTTATTATATTATTTGATGTTACAGACTGTATGTCATGCTATATTTGTAGTAACTCATTGGGGAGCACAAGGATGGACTTCGGAGAAGCTTTAATGGATCGCAGACAAGTTCAGAAAGCCCAAGACGGAAAAAGAAGAAAGCCCGTAATATTATATAGGCTCGGTCGACCGAGCCTATGCATTCGGTCGACCGAGTGGGCCTGTTGTCCGAAAAGTTCGCACATTGTTTGAGGCGGTTAGGGTTGATGAGTTTTCGCATTTAAGTCGGTTTTCTATGTCGGCCGAGGCTCTATATAAACACAAGTCCTTTGTATTTTTATTATGCATTCACCAATATCAATTCATATATACAAATAAGCAAATAAGGATTGTGGAGGAGAGTGAGGTGCAAACATGTAAGCCCTAGTTCTTCATCTTGTTTTCTTTTAGTAATCAATTTCCCAATTATGCTTTGATTGTTTGAGTAGTTATTCATATCTAGATGATGTAGATCTAGGATATGACGTTAGGGCAGTGGTGATATCTTGTCTATGAGGATCTCATACCCTACGTCCTCTACCTAATATCTATGGATGAATCTGCGTGTTTAATTTACATGTATTTAGATTAATTTATATGATGTCATGACGATTCACTATATAATCCGATTCGTATGTGAAACGCTGAGAAATATATTCAGGGATGTAATCTGGGGAGTTAAGTACTCGGGTGACCGAGAGGTGTCACCGGTCGACCGAGTGTCCCTATTCGGTCGATCGAGAGCTTTCAAACCTATTTCATCCGTTAATCACCACGCCTTTATGATTAGGTTAACTTAATTGAATCATTATCTCGGAGGTATGGCTATGGCTACGCCACCGCTTAATTTAATTAAAACGTGTAAAAAGGAAATACCGATATAAAACTCTTAGGTAGGCTCATGAATTGATCTTGGACGCTCGGCGTTATCTAGGTAGGTTCATATTAGTGGAATTGCGCGCGCACCTTGTTATCGTGAGATCGTAAACTAGCATGAGACTATAACTTGGTAATTGTTAGTTGGACGAGAGTTTGAGTGATCGTTTAGAAGTACGCCTAACCATAGGAATGTTGCCTCGGACGAGGTGTACGGTTAATATCGGCATCCTTAGAGTCGTAAGCGTGTGAGTTATATGAGATGGAGGCACCAAAAGGCGAAGTCACGTAACAATACCACGTTGATCTAGTGACCTACCGGTGCTACGTCAAGTTTTGAGGATGACTCCCGTGAGCCAATATAAATAGATATGAACGGATTAATAGTTGATGAGTCTTGTTGTTATATAAATTGTCTAGATCCAAATAATTACGGTTATAATTGGGCGATTGATTACGTTATTTGTTTACAAGTTGTTTGTTTATATGTTTGAGTGTGTCTTTCTTTCTCGTATTCTATGTTGGTCATGATCGCCTTTGTCAAACGAAATAAATAGGTTGACTATTTAAGTTAGGATCCACAAATTGATTCTCTCAGGATCGACCTCGACTCTATCTAGCTATACCGCGATTGAACCTAGTTCACTTGCTAGTGGTTATTTAGGAATCGAGTTAATAATTTAACTTGACCTCAATCAAGTTTTTGGCGCCGTTGCCGGGAATCAATGGTCCAATCGCTTAAATGATCTACTTAATTATTTCGTTTCTCTGCTTTCTTTCATATTTACATTTAAATATATATATATATATATATATATATATATATATATATATATATATATATATTCGGTCGACCGAACGTTATCACTCGGTCGACCGAACGTTATCACTCGGTCGACCGAACCCATTTATTTTTTTCTATATTTTCTGATAGTTGTTTTCCCCTTGTGATTCTGTTAGTAGGTTATAAGCCTTGCAGCAGTATGAGTAATCATACTGCCTGTTAGTTCAATAACCGTTTGTTGTTTTTCGTATGATGCAGTTAATCAGAGGGAATCACTCAAGCGAACTGTTTAGCAAGATGTCATCACATCAGTTTTCTGAGGTTCAAGGAGAAGAAGTCAAGGTGCTGAGAACCAAAACCACACCTAGAAAGCCGTTGACACCTAAACTCAATGAGAGAATAGCAAAGATGAAGGCAAGAATTCACGAAGCCAAGAAGTCAAAAGAGTCTAAAGATGCTTACATATACAGAGGTATGTCCAAGTTAAATCCTAAAGAGATTTCTTTAGATTCAGACTCAGGATATGACTACATGCATCACATGTCAGATATAGAATCTGATCCTGATGGTAGCATATACCTAAATCGCCCTATAGTCATCTGTCCTAGAGATGCAGCGCATATTGAGAATGAAGCTCGGTTGATGCCGAAACTAGATGACCCAGGAGCATTTATGGTAGAGGTTACCTTAGAAGGAACATACCTAGGGTTGGCTTTGATAGATTCTCGCTCGAGTCCGAACATTTTCGAAGAGTCTTTGTGATAGAAATCTAATCCTTACTCCCACTAATACTCCGTTGCAAGTTAGATTTATGGATGGGAACAGAACAATCATGTCCGGAAATATGTATAATATGATCATTGGCATATGACACTCGAGTTTAAGATATATATAGTTGTTATGGATATAGATGAGCACCCTCACTTTGCCGATCATTTTAGGAGAGCCTTTATCAATACTTCTAGAGCCCTAATTGTATGACCAGCGTGAGATCACATTTTTCGATGCTAGAGGTTCCGAGACCTATGGGACGAGGAATTCAGATTTCCTACCCGGTGAGCGTGAATGTTATAGGAGTTGGTAGTTCAAACCGAGATATTACTCGGGCCTAGGAAAAAGTGTCGATGACAAGACAGTAAGAAAGAGATGAGACCTTACGATTCGAGTCGTGAGAAAGCCATCGAGCCCGCCTTGTTCTAGAAAATCATAATCTCGAAGGCCCGCTTTCTCAGCACTCCAAGACTAGAAGGAAGCAACAAAGAAACGAACTCGCCGAGTTCGAGCTAAAGAGAGCTCATCTACTTTCAAACAATCACGAAAGTTGGAGCTTGCTTGGATGGGACATTCATTTGAATCGTTTTTCGTTGGACTCACATCTCACGGAAAGGCACTCGTGCAAAAGGACAAAGAAGACATTTTCGTAAAGGCTAACTGGTGAAAACTCGGCAAGCCAAGAGCGATTCGTAGAAAGTGATGATTTATGGAAAGTCGAGCTACCGACTTAAATCGTAGAACTATTTCTATTTTTCGTTATTCTATTTTGAAAAATAAAAGTAGCGAAACGATAAGAAGTTTTTTTCTATTTTGCCGTGTCCCGACGACTGCAGAGTTAAGGATGTGCAAAATAATTTTTTTTATTCGGATCGTTTTTACGTGAAATGGAGTGTAGTAACTGAGTCTTTGTAAGAAAATGTTGATTAAGGAAATAAAAAAGCGTTATTTTACAAATGCTTAGACCAGATTGTTTGATTTATTTATGATAAGAATGGGATTGCTTTTGTGCTTGAGACAACTTGTCGGTTAGAAAGAATTTTTGCGGTAGGAATTGCAAAAGTGAAATAATAATTTTGGCATGGTTATATGTTGTAGTTAATTTACGGTGTGTCAAAAAGATTAAATGGTCAACACCATTAATTTCTACATATCCCCATTCACCTTCCCCTCTTCCCAACCATTCACCTTTTCCTCTTCCCAATTTCTTTATTCTTCCAATTCAAAATTTTAAATTCCACCTTTACACCTCATCAATCCCCAACAATTTTTATCCACCAATCACATTCCACTTTGCAAATTCCATTTTTCTATTTAACCCACTCATCCTCTATTTCATTTTCTTCATCCTTTTCTCCATCTTCTTTCTCTACCTTTTTCCCAAACCCTTGTAGAAATCAAATGGAAATGTTTTGAAAATCTTCATCCATTTTACCATTTACACTCACTTTTGAAAATCCTGCCGAAATATTTTTCTAATCGACCAAATCACCATCGGGACGATACAGGTCGGAAACCCACCATTTCAAGGCGAAATCATCACTCGGTCAACCGAGTATTTACTCGGTCGACCGAGAGTAGCCCTGCTGCCGCCGCCCACTTCTGTGCCACTTTTCTGTCAGGATGCCACCAAGAAGACACAGAGCCGCTCAGTTTGTGGCAGTTGAAGGCGACATTCCATTATTCAACGGGGTACCACAATTCGCGAGTCGGGAGGTATATTCTTTGTTTATTAATCATTTCGTTAATGCCCCTGTACATCGAGCTCGAGGACTAGATTTGGATAATTGTGCGGATGAGCTTTTGGGATTGGTGGAACATTATCAGTGGCGAGATGTCGTAGCACCCCCCGGCCGAGTCAACATCAATTGGGTAAGAGAATTTTATGCTTATTTACGCGTACACCCCGACACCAATATTGTTATTATTCGTGGACAACCAATTGTAATTTCTCCGGGTACGTTTAATGCTTATTTTGGGTTGGATATCTCGGAGGACGGGCCAGAGTATATGGTGACATTTGACGGGTCCGATGCTTGGTTGGAGGAAGTTGGTGCCTATCTGGGGATAGAATGGACTATAGGGGAGGTTGCCCGCACATTTGCGGAACCAGATTTTAGGAGATGGGAGGATAAATGCCTTCATCGGCTTATCCGTTCTAATATCTTTCCGGATAAGCATGTATCTACGGTCTACTATACCCATGCCACTTTGCTTTATTGGTTATACATGGGATGGCCCGTGAATGTGGGGGCGTTGATACGTAAGGAAATGACAGATGATGCTCTCAAGCCTCCGCACACCTTACCTTTTGGGTCACTGATCACAACATTCTGTGAGGAAGCCGAGTGCCCAGTGTTAGCCGGCGATTCCTATGTGGAGCCAATGCCTATCCTATCTTTAAGTTTACGTCGCACCGCCTATCGCTCACGGCCACGACCAAGAAGGGAACCCGAGGATGATCTCGTGAAGCCGGCCCGAGCAATTTGCAAATAGCACCATTCAATCCAGGATTTTGGGATTAAGTATTTTAATTTGCGAGTTTGCATTTCCTTTAATCAACGAGTTTTTATTTTGACTCACTTCTACTAGTATGTCGTGTTATATAGAGCAAGTGTCTCTGTTTCCTAAATTCGACCTCATGTAATGTTTTGGACTTGCTGAAATGTATTGAAATGTAATCATTAATTTATGGACTTAAAAATGTTTAAGGAAATTGTTCTCCCTTTGCGGTCCCTTTTTACGATTATTACCGTTTGGACTAACTCGTAACGAAGTTTGAGCTTTGTTTAAGATGTGTGTTGCGTTGATTATTCTTCATGCCAATGCCTGTACTGTTACACTTTGCCGGATTCCCAAGACTTGTTCAACTTCCACGCTTATCCAGAGCTAAGTTCCTTCTTTGAGTTTGTTATTTCGATTTTTATACATTGGGGACAATGCATGATTTAAGTGGGGGGTACAAGTCACTTAGCTTAAATAAGCTTCCATATACTCCCATATATCAAATAATAAATAAAATGAGTAAAAAAAAATTTAAAACTTTTAACCTTAGAATCACATTTACTTTTGTGAGTTCCTGATAATTATATCTAATAAGAAATAAACCATACTTCATGAGTACGTGATCACTTTATACTTCTGCGATTTATTGATTAGTAAACTTAATGATATTCATATTGTCCATTGCGAGTAGTTGTTTATTATTCGATTATTCAATAACTGAATCGAGTTGTACTACGCTTATTTTAAAAAGTGAGAAATTATGTGTACATTGCATAGATAATTGGTTATGCTTACCTAGTGTCAAATTTATCGTCTGATGTGTTCCTAAAATCCTAGCCACAAAAGCTGAGTAATAGGCTTGAGACGTACCTGTGTTTGATAATGTTAAAACACTGGACTTGTAGTAAGTTACCAAAGTAGCCTCGCGCTTGTGGTAATATTCAATGCTATTCTTTGATCTAAGATAGAGGGGTGCTCTAAAAAATTTTCCATCTTGAGATTGAAAGTATCTGAAAAATATAAAGATATGAAAAGAATATTCAACTCTTTAAGAGGCTTTGAGTAGTACTCGGTCTCCAAGTCCAAAAACCCTATAGATACGCTCTTGCTTATTATTCTAGTGCTTCAACAATTAAAAGGCTTAAGAAGTGGGAATACTGAAGTTGGTAGGTTAAGACTACAAAGTTTGCATAAACTCTAATCTTGCTACGAATATTTAAAACTCAATGCACATGCACACAACACATCGATTCATGATGAATAGTGGATAATGGATATCTGATGAGCATAGAGGGTATGAGTTGATTCGAGTTTCTTGTGTTAGTATACTGTGACCACGGGAAAGCGGTTTATGGGGGATGACTTATTGATATTTTGATCGGGACGATCAAAGGCTAAGTGGGGGGTAGTTGATAACGGTCATTTTGTGTCCGTTATTCTATGATTTTTATCCCCGATTCTAGTTTAAAGGAGCTATAATAGAGTAATAATAAGTCGTAATACGCTTAATTTGCATATGCCGAGAGTTACGATTCATTATTATGTATTAAGAGGTTTTATTATATTATTTGATGTTACAGACTGTATGTCATGCTATATTTGTAGTAACTCATTGGGGAGCACAAGGATGGACTTCGGAGAAGCTTTAATGGATCGCAGACAAGTTCAGAAAGCCCAAGACGGAAAAAGAAGAAAGCCCAGAAGCACATAAGGCTCGGTCGACCGAGCCTATGCATTCGGTCGACCGAGTGGGCCTGTAGTCTAGAAGAAGTTCGGCACATTGTTTGAGGCGGTTAGGGTTCAGTAGTGTCGGCATTTAAGTCGGTTTTCTATGTCGGCTGAGGCTCTATATAAACACAAGTCATTTGTATTTTTTATTATGCATTCACCAATATCAATTCATATATACAAATAAGAAAATAAGGATTGTGGAGGAGCTGAGGGTGCAAACATGTAAGCCCTAGTTCTTCATCTTGTTTTCTTTTAGTAATCAATTTCCCAATTATGCTTTGATTGTTTGAGTAGTTATTCATATCTAGATGATGTAGATCTAGGATATGACGTTAGGGCAGTGGTGATATCTTGTCTATGAGGATCTCATACCCTACGTCCTCTACCTAATATCTATGGATGAATCTGCGTGTTTAATTTACGTGTATTTAGATTAATTTATATGATGTCCTGACGATTCACTATATAATCCGATTCGTATGTGAAACGCTGAGAAATATATTCGGGATTTAACTGGGAGTTAAGTACTCGGGTGACCGAGAGGTGTCACTCGATCGACCGAGTGTCCCTATTCGTCGACCGAGAGCTTTCAAACCTATTTCATCCGTTAATCACCACGTCTTTATGATTAGGTTAGCTTAATTGAATCTGTTATCTCGGTGAGGTATGGCTATGGCTACGTCACTCGCTAATTTAATTAAAAGCGTAAAAAGGAAATACCGATATAAAACTCTTAGGTAGGCTCATGAATTGATCTTGGACGTTGGCGTTATCTAGGTAGGTTTATATTAGTGGAATTGCGCGCACTTTGTTATACGAGATTGTAGACTAGCATGAGACTATAACTTGGTAATTGTTAGTTGGACGAGAGTTTGAGTGATCGTTTAGGAAATACGCCTAACCATAGGAATGTTGCCTGGACGAGGTGTACGGTTAATATCGGCATCCTTAGAGTCGTAAGCGTGTGAGTTATATGAGATGGAGGCACCAAAAGGCGAAGTCACGTAACAATACCACAGTGATCTAGTGACCTACCGGTGCTACGTCAAGTTTTAGGGGATGGCTCCCGTAGCCAATATAAATAGATATGAACGGATTAATAGTTGATGAGTCTTGTTGTTATATAATTTGTCTAGATCCAAATAATTACGGTTATAATTGGGCAGTTGATTACGTTATTTGTTTACAAGTTGTTTGTTTATATGTTTGAGTGTGTCTTTCTTTTCTCGTATTCTATGTTGGTCATAGACCGTCTTTGTCAAACGAAATAAATAGGTTGACTATTTAAGTTAGGATCCACAAATTGATTCTATGTGGGATCGACCTCGACTCTATCTAGCTATACTGCGATTGAACCTAGTTCACTTGCTAGTGGTTATTTAGGAATCGAGTTAATAATTTAACTTGACCTCAATCAAGGACAACCTAAATTATAGCACAAAAGATCATCCTAGAGAGGCAGTAGTAGTACAGAAAAGTACATGATCAGATCAATCAACATGAATCACATAATAACTCAGTAGCCACCAGCTTTCCCTTTTCGAAATACACCGTATCGCATGACACTACCCTTAAGAGAAAACAAGAAATGAGCAAAACATCCAGAAAGATCAGTTATTTTACCATTAACAAAAAGGGCACAACAACAGTCATGTTGCTATACTTTACATAATTTTAGTCTTAGATGTTTAGGATCCAACGAATTCTGACATTTACTTTTAGAAAACGGGGAGAGAGAGGGTCGAGGAGACCAAAATGTAAATCTAACTAATTGCAAGATGGAAGAAAAACAATATATACAAGCCTCCATACCTCTAATAACATTGGGCTTTCATGAAATCTGCTTACGGTCTGGAATCTCCATGCAAAGTTGAAGCTGCAGAGAGCCAATAACAAGGTTTTTTCTGCAAAACAGACAGTGTTCAAATTTGCTTATGCATCAAGACTGATTTTGTGTCGTACAACTTATAACCAGAACCAACAGTTAAGAATTAGTTACTAACAAAATATACTAATTTGTAGATGAAAATCTGTAGGTAATTGAACAATGTACGTAGTTGCTAAGAAACTTGAAGGCTCAGATGGAAACAAAAGAATTAAAGGGAAAAACTGTAAAAGCGGAAGCTTAAAGGAAGATAGAAATAACCTTATGTTTATTTCAGTAAAAGAAAGCTTAAAGAACAAGGAGTGGAGCTGTTTGTTTATATACACACAAACAGTCCAGAAAAAGCAGAAAAGCAACTAGCCGTTGGGCTGTCATGTCCAACGGCTAGTAGGACTTTCAGTCCATTATTTTAACCCGATAAAGACAAGGATCTAGGGGAAATAGTTAGCTAACATAGTTAACTTAATTAAGACCACTAATCACAACTAACGAGGAGCATTAGATTTAACATATTCTAACAAAAACGATGAGCAAATCTACAATTACGAGACAACCAGGGGAGTGTGGTTATGGATTAGCTGATGTACTTTGAAAATCGAAGTTGAATCAATGCACAAATATATAAGAAAGTTTTTCATACGAAAGTTTCAGGATTTACCCTCAAAGCTCATTTCTTCAACTTGTTAATTACTGAAAATCGCCGGAGTAAGGGTCTCTGGCCGGTGCAATTGGCGGTTCACCTAACTGAAAATCATCAACAACTTTCGATTTAGTCGAAGGAGCGGCATCACCGTCACCTAGAGTGGAAGAAACATTTGGCAATTCAGGATTCCAGTCAAAAGCTAAAGATTCCTACGTTGAAAATGGCGATTCAGAAACAAAATCAACGCTTATACCTAAAATTATAAAGCTCACATCCCGATCTGAATGATTGGAATGGCTGGAAAAAGAAAAGTTGGAAAAAAAGAAAAAAAAGTACATTTCTAGGACAAGCAACACATCTTGCAACATTAGAAAAAACACATACATAAACAACATAATCATTAAAGTTATGTTAACACAATCATTAAGTCTTTACAACAACAAAGTATAGCAGACAGACATATACAGGACTAATGCCAATAGCAGGCTAAATGGAAAATGTGCATGCGGACAATCATTTTGCTTGCCAACACATCGACCTGGGTTGTAGCATTCAGCAAATGAGGATGACCAACACCCGTACAGACTTTTCAGTACAAGGACCAGTACACTTTAGACTGAACCTTACATGGGAAAAAATAGAACAAAGCTATGATTGTGCTCATTTGATGTAGAACTAGTATCTCGAGCATTATAATTCACATTTGCATCTACAATCTGCTGGGCCAAAATCAAAAAATGAAGATGAAAGGTATAGCAAGTAGCCAAATGGGCCATTAGCCAAATGAAGATGAAAGGTATAGCAAGACCATCTTTATTATTTTTTATATAACAGAGAGATTTTTGTAAAGATAATATATGGCTGGATGTTTACTTGGCAATAAACGTTGATGATGGACCAACTGAATTGGCTGCTTCTTGACGACTTGCTGCATGAATAAAATGATGATAGCACCTGCTGCATATGTTAGAATATGTATCTGATTTTTTTGTGACTCATGTCTCAGAGTCATCTTTAGAATCTTTCGATAGAACCTTGACGAGGACATTTCGTTCATTATGAAGGAAGAATGTACAAAAATGTACTTGCTATAAATTTGTGATACCCCGTATCTCCGTAAAGGGTATGATAGGCTTTTTACGATTTCATGTGCGTATCGATAATTTTAAATTGGCTATATTTTGTTAAATATATAGATTCAATATAATTGTTAAAGGGCATTTATGGTATTTTGAAGGTGTGACTTTTATTAAGGGCAAAACGGGAATTTATTCAACCTCTATTTATACCCCTTCACCCCTAAAACCCTTTTCTTTACCTTTCCCAAATTTCCTGCGGTTGAGAGTGAGAGAAATGGAGAGGAAAAAAAAAATAAAAGGGAGAAAAATGAAGAGAGATTCCGCCTTTCCGGTCAATCCGACCGTCGGAATCACAAACCGTCTTCACCAAAATGCGTCCCTTGTTGAGAGCTTCGTTTTGAAACATGTGTTTCTACGATCAGGTAAGAGTTTAGAAAACCCATTTTCTAGATCTATAAGTGTTCATGGGTGTTTTGTTATCTTTTAATGTTTTAAAGGTTGTAATGATCGTAGAACATTGTTTTGTTTGCGAGCTTTTGAGTTGGTGGTTGAATCTTCAAGCTTTCTTCATGGTGTTCTTGGTGTTCTTGAAGCTCAAGTTTGAAGAATCATCACTTGGTCTAGGGATTTCAGGTAAAGGGGTGTTCAACCGCAATATAAATGTGTTAATTCGTGTTTTAGATCTAGATTTTTTATATGAATAAGTATGATAATGTTTAGTAAATACTCTAGCATGTTTTGGTATGATTGTTTGGTGTGGAATGTGGTGGCAAAATCGCCATGGAAACGACTTGAAAGTTGTTGTTTTTGATAATTTGCAAGCTCAGGACCACGCCTGTAAGAGGCAGGCCCACTCTTGACCTGAAAAGAATGAAACAGGATACTCAGGACCACGCCTGTCAGAGGCAAGCCCACTCCTGACCTGAACAGAATGTAACAGGATACTCAGGACCACGCCTGTAAGAGGTAGGCCCACTCCTGACCTGAACTGAATGAAACAGGATGCTTGGGACCACGCCAGAAGAGGAGGCCCAATCTGGCACAGGCGTAATGCTCGAAGTATGCCTGTCACTTACAAGCCCACTCCTGACCCTGTTTTGTGTGAGAAATGTATTTTTAAGCCGGTTTTGAAGCATGCTTTAGTGTAAAACCTTATGTGGTGTGTTGTAATGTTAGGTGTACGTGTTCTTGTGGCTTTGGCTCCGCACCGTGTCTCACAGGAGCATTGGAACACTCTACACTTAGCCTTATGAGATGTTGACTTGAGTTCAATGTCGTAAATGTAACATGATGAAGTTAAAGGTTCGGTTTTCGTGTATTCGGCTCAAGACTTGTGGAGACCCTCTGTGAGGAGATACTAGGGATCACCGGAAGCCTTATTTCTTAGCCTCGTGGATATTAGATTAGAATCTAATATTTCTGTGCAATGTGCTAAGCTATGATCTAGGGTCGTCTAGGGTTTAGAGTCCTTAAGAAGCCTTTTGTGTGTAATCTATTGGTGAATGCTTAACCACTTAAATAAGTACTTGATGTGTCTAAAAGCTAAAACGTGTTGATCTATGGTGAGGTACGTTTCAACCCCGCAACATGGAATCATTGACATACGAAATGGCTCTGAATCCATGTTTTGTGCAATGCTTCCACATGATCTTGACATCATGCCACTTGATGGTGTTGAATGTGTTCGGATGCACGTTCTCATTCCGCTTAGTAGCCTTGGTCAACATGTAACAAATGTCTTATGTGGTTGAGTCAACTAGTGAGAGTACTAGTAGACTGTGGCGAGCGAGTGAAACATATATGTAATCATGACTGTTTGACTTGCCTTGTGATATTACTAGTATTGTTATTAATGTTAATCCTTGTCTTACAGTAGGTGTAGATTCGGTGCTTCTACCCTTTACTAAGTACGTTTGTACTTACCCTTTAGTTTGTTGTTTTTCCCACCCCGAGAAGGTGGTTTTGTTGTAGATTGAGTTCGAGATCGCTTAAGAGTGATTCCCGAAGTTCCAGCTGTTGAAGTGTACCTTTCTTTTTGTTGTTGTATCATCGGTATACAATCTTCTCCTTCCTTTTGTAATAGATATGATAGATGTACCTTGGTTTGTAATAAAGAGTTGTAATAGTTGAATGGATATTCAACCTTGTGTTTTTTCTTGGGATTTTGGTTTTAGTTGCAGCCCCGTGTTACTTGTCAATCATTGTAGTGATCTTTTAAAGTTTTTCCCGAGTCTTTGTTTTCGTTTCCGCTTGTTCTCTATTATTGATGATGTCAGGCTTACATATATAATTGTTTTACTTAAATTATATACGTGCCGGGCGTCCTTTTCCGGTTAAGGACTCGGTATCCAGATCAGGGTCGTCACAGTTGGTATCAGAGAATGAGGTAACACCGCTACATAAGTTAAGATGTCTTAAGATGCATTCTTTTCAAGTTTAGACCTTTAAGTTGTAGATTTTGAGGTTAGACTTTTCAAGTGTTAACCTCCTAAGTTAGATCTTCTAAGTGTTAGAACTCGTATGATTAGAACCCCTCAGCTTTGGTAGTGTGACCTTAAGCTAAGTGTGAGTCTTTTTAAGTGAACCTTCTTAAGGTGGGAGTTTCAGGCCTACGTCTTAAGGTGGTGAACTTTCAAGTTGGGCTTCGTTAAAATACCTTTAATGAAACGTCTCAGTTTTCTTTAAACTTTAAGGGTCTTTTTTTTCATCATTGTTCTCTTTTGTTTGATTCATCATTTTTCAAGGATTCCGGCTTATTAATATTTATTCAAACTTTCATATTGATCATGTTGTTGCGTTATCATTTTCACGTGATCCCTTCAAGCTTTTTCATTCATAATGCAACCTCTTATTTCAAAATGTTCATTGTTACATGCTTCATTACTTCGAGCATACAATTTCCTTATATTTTGTAACTTTGCTCTAAGCATCTCGGTCACATGGTTTAATTTACATGTTTGTTTTCAGTGTATAACCGTTTTCTTTACCTTATAAAGATTTGGAAGCTCTACTCATCAAGAAATGTTTCCTTTTCTAAAATTTTTCTTTTGCATCTACATAACTTTTCAAAAAGGGTTACAATTTTGAATTTCAAAACAACACTTGGAATTTATGTTTGAACATGGAATGATGTTGATCATCTTTCCTTAATCCGTTGTAATAAATCATACATATTCAAATGATTGGGTCCTTGATTATGTTATGACCAACACTATGATCTACATTCTCTCTTTTGACCCATGTGCAATTTATTTTAGCTGTAATTACAATTTATAATCTAAGTTAGTGTTTACTGACTTGGAAAAAGAATTTGATAAACGCTTCTTTTCATAAAGATAGTTTTGAGAAGTGTTTCTTTAAGTTTAAGTTCTTCCTAGTCTTAGAAGTCTAGTAGGGAGTTGTGTGGGTTGTCGTTTTAACGCTTTCCGATCGTGAGTAAACAAGCAGTTACCTTCCACCACCCCACATACGTTCTTGCTTTCTTTTGACCTTCACCAACCAAGTTTCCTTTCGGAAAAAAAAAATTTGCACACCAGTTAGACCTTTTCCGTGTTTTGCTTTGTTTTGTCCTAAAAGTATTTTACTTTATGCTTTCTTTTATAAATAGGTTCTATTTGTTTTGCCATTTTGTATCTGAGAAACAAGTGTTCTTATAATTTTGTAACTGTTGTGTTAAATTTTCAACTTTTCTTACATCAAGTCTGACAAACATTTTTGTTTACTTGTGTTTACCCTTCACTACTTTCTTTAAAAGATGTTTTGATGTGGTTAATCTTTTTATTCACAATGATGCATTCTTTTAAGTGTGTATCTCTGTGTTTGGTCAAACCTCTAATCCTTTTTTTATAATGATCTCTTTTGGGCTTATCCATAGTTTGTCCGGTGTAAACTTGTAGTTTCCCGTTTCGTGAAAAGATAGTTGTTTACCGAGTTGCTTTCTACATAGATTCCGTTAATCTCAACTTCTATCATATTGGCATTCTCAGGTTCTTGGCAATTTGTATCCACATGAAGGTTTTTCAGTAATTTCTTTTGCATCATTTCAAAACTAACCGTATTCTTGATTTTAATCCAAAGAATGTTTTCATAGTAAATACTCTTATCCATTCCTTTGTTTCCCTCAAGTTGAACTACCTTTTTGTGTTCTCAACTTTGCTTTTCCAACATTTTTTTGTTAAGCAATCTTTTTCAGGATTCTCATGGATTGAAACTCTTTTGAAAAACTAATCAATAACTAAATCTTCCAACTAATCATTTTAAGTTCAAACGTTCTCTTTCTCTATTTAGGATGTTCTTAAGTTTGGTGTTTGACACATTGTTTTGGTTTTAATCCCTGACACTCTTGTAAATGTACTTTGCTTTTCAAGCCAACAAGAGTTCTTCCTTAACCACCTTGTTTTACAAAATGCCTCTTCTTAAAGAATGTCATCTTAAGGTGTTTTCTAATTTTGATACTTATCTTTAGCATTGTGATTCAATGTCCCATATATCAATTTTGAATCAACTTTGAAACCCATCTCTTCCCGAGTGCTAATTGAACAAGTTCTTGTTGATGTGTCAATCACTCTAACCTTTTTCAGAGTAAGGAAAGTTTACCCAACTAGGAAACTTTCTGTTTGGCATTCAGTGACGTCATGCACTTACTTTAAGTTTACATTTTCCTATTTTTTTCAAGTCAGACATATTATTTGTTGTAAGAGTTTTATAATATCTTTCTACCTTGCATAGTTGTGTTACTTCACCAGTGGACAACTTTTCATCTTTTTTTTGTGGCCAAACAACCCTTCTTGTTAATCCTTTCAGAATTGGTTATCTTAAACCCGGTTCATCAAAAGTTTGTTTCGATATTACCCTTTACTCAAGATCAAGTGTCATTTCTTTCTTTTGATATGAAATCCTTCAAACTCGGTAAATATGTTATCTTTTGTGGTTCCTACTTCAAACAGTGCGTGGATGTTGTTTCAACCTTTCAAACCGGCAAGAGATTTTTCATAGAGTATCTCACATTGTCTTTTGTGGTTTTGAAGTAATTTATTTTAAAGCTCTATGTTATAATTGAAGGAAACAAAAGTTGTTTTAGATTCTTGAGTGTTTTCATATCTACGCTTAATTTCAAGTTTTATTCAATAATACCTCTTAAAACTTGATGCTTTAGCTTTGATACGAAAGTGTTTTGTTCTTCCCTTGGAGTTTGGACTCGCTGCCTGAAGTTGCCTTTAGTTTCAGAGGAGACCTTTTAAGTCCGTTTGTAAGTGTTGTTTCCCCTAGTTAGACGAGTAAGAGTGGTAGGAAGTAATCGGTTGTTAGAATAGTTTCTAGAAGACCAGCGTAAGCGTTAGTATTAGATTGAAGGATGAATGGTGTCATCAGAGGTTGAACTGGGATGTGGTTTTGATGATAACGATTTTGGCGAGTTGTCAAGTTTATTGTGGTCAAGTGTTGTTGAATCATGGAATATCTCTTGCAAATTAAGGTAAATTGTGTAAGACTAGGATGTTTTTGTCTTAGGTGTGGAAATTTCTTGATGATGGACTAGGTTGAGGAAAACCCTAGAGGTTCGAAAGCCGATCCTTCTTGTGTGTTGATTCTCCTTGGAGTTGTTCTTTTAAGGAGGTTGGAATAAGATGTGAAATGCCGAATGACTATACTGTAAGTGTTTTGTAAGGGATAGTGCAAGCTAAGTTGAACTGTCATGTTAGCTTATGGACATATCTTGAGGTAAGAAAGGTTGTTGGATGAAGAAAAGTTTAATCTGGATCTTAGAATCTTTTGAAGAGACGAAGGGTGCATCGCTAAGTCTGAAATATTTTATGGTTCAGTTGAGTAATAACTAAGTTTGGGTGTGAGTGGGACCTTAGAGATGGACTGTGAGTAGTTCCGAGTTGGTAACTTAAGATTTCATATGCTTTTTAGTTTGAGCGTTGGTTAAGGCGGGCAAGTTTTGGCGAGTTTCTAGGATGAAACTCATATAAGGGGGGAAGAATGTGATACCCCGTATCTCCGTAAAGGGTATGATAGGCTTTTTACGATTTCATGTGCGTATCGATAATTTTAAATTGGTTATATTTTATTAAATATATAGATTCAATATAATTGTAAAAGGGCATTTATGGTATTTTGAAGGTGTGACTTTTATTAAGGGCAAAACGGGAATTTATTCAACCTCTATTTATACCCCTTCACCCCTAAAACCCTTTTCTTTACCTTTCCCAAATTTCTTGCGGCTGAGAGTGAGAGAAATGGAGAGGAAAAAAAAGAAAAGGGAGAAAAATGAAGAGAGATTCCGCCTTTCCGGTCAATCCGACCGTCGGAATCACAAACCGTCTTCACCAAAATGCGTCCCTTGTTGAGAGCTTCGTTTTGATACATGTGTTTCTACGATCGGGTAAGAGTTTAGAAAACCCATTTTCTAGATCTATAAGTGTTCTTGGGTGTTTTGTTATCTTTTAATGTTTTAAAGGTTGTAATGATCGTAGAACATTGTTTTGTTTGCGAGCTTTTGAGTTGGTGGTTGAATCTTCAAGCTTTCTTCATGGTGTTCTTGGTGTTCTTGAAGCTCAAGTTTGAAGAATCATCACTTGGTCTAGGGATTTGAGGTAAAGGGGTGTTCAACCGCAATATAAATGTGTTTAATTCGTGTTTTAGATCTAGATTTTTGATATGAATAAGTATGATAATGTTTAGTGAATACTCTAGCATGTTTTGGTATGATTTTTGGTGTTGAAAGTGGTGGCAAAATCGCCATGGAAACGAGTTGAAAGTTGTTGTTTTTATAATTTGCAAGCTCGGGACCACGCCTCTGCAAGAGGCGAGCCCACTCTTGACTCGAAAAGAATGAAACAGATACTCGGGACCATGCTCGCCGAGGCAAGCCACTCTCGACTGAGCGAGAATGTAACAGGATACTCGGGACCACGCTTTGAAGAGGCAGCCCACTCGACTGAACGAGAATGAAACAGATGCTTGGGACCACGCCTGTAAGAGGCGAGGCCCAATCTGGCACTGGCGAGAATGCTCAGGAGTATGCCTCATTACTTACAAGCCCACTCGACCACTGTTTTGTGTGAGAAATGTATTTTTAAGCCCGTTTTGAAGCATGCTTTAGTGTAAAACCTTATGTGGTGTGTTGTAATGTTAGGTGTACGTGTTCTAGTGGCTTTGGCTCCGCACCTTGTCTCACGGGAGCATTGGAACACTCTACACTTAGCCTTATGAGATGTTGACTTGAGTTCAATGTCGTAAATGTAACATGACGATGAAGTTAAAGGTTCGGTTTTACGTGTATTCGGCTCAAGACCTTGTGGAGACCCTCTGTGGGGAGATACTCGGGATCACCGGAAGCCTTATTTCTTAGCCTCGTGGATATTAGATTAGAATCTAATATTTCTGTGCAATGTGCTAAGCTATGATCTAAGGTCGTCTAGGGTTTAGAGTCCTTAAGAAGCCTTTTATGTGTAATCTATTGGTGAATGCTTAACCACTTAAATAAGTACTTGATGTGTCTAAAAGCTAAAACGTGTTGATCTATGGTGAGGTACGTTTCAACCCCGCAACATGGAATCATTGACATACGAAATGGCTCTGAATCCAAGTTTTGTGCAATGCTTCCACATGATCTTGACATCATGCCACTTGATGGTGTTGAATGTGTTCGGATGCACGTTCTCATTCCGCTTAGTACCCTTGGTCAACATGTAACTAATGTCTTATGTGGTTGAGTCAACTAGTGAGAGTACTTGTAGAGTGTGGCGAGCGAGTGAAACATATATGTAATCATGACTGTTTGACTTGCCTTGTGATATTACTAGTATTGTTATTAATGTTAATCCTTGTCTTTGAAAGAGTGTAGATTCGGTGCTTCTACCCTTTACTAAGTACGTTTGTACTTACCATTTAGTACGTTGTTTTTCCCACCCCGAGAAGGTGGTTTTGTTGTAGGTTGAGTTCGAGATCGCTTAGGAGTGATTCCCGAAGTTCCAGCTGTTGAAGTCTACCTTTCTTTTTGTTGTTGTATCATCGGTATAGAATCTTCTCCTTCCTTTTGTAATAGATAAGATAGATGTACCTTGGTTTGTAATAAAGAGTTGTAATAGTTGAATGGATATTCAACCTTGTGTTTTTTCTTGGGATTTTGCTTTTAGTTGCAGCCCCGTGTTACTTGTCGATCGTTGTAGTGATCTTTTAAAGTTTTTCCCGAGTCTTTGTTTTCGTTTTCGCTTGTTCTCTGTTATTGATGATGTCAGGCTTACGTATATAATTGTTTTACTTAAATTATATACGTGCCGGGCGTTCTTTTCCGGTTAAGGACTCGGTATCCGGATCAGGGTCGTCACAAAATTATATACAATACAATGTAACAAAAAGAACCTAAGGAAATAGTCATGTAGAAGATATAAAATGGACAACAGAACAACATATTACTAGAGACGCATGTAGAATGTAGTAACCGAATGATAGTGAATATGGAAAGGCAATAACATGTGGTAAAACCATATACTACCATACTAAGTGACCTGCAAACGTAAACAAAATTCCACCTTTCTGACGCATTCTCACCTTGCAAGACAAAGCAATTTCGCCCCAGCTAAAGCTGCTTCCTTTAAAGAATTAAAAATCACTATTAGTTGATAAGTTTATTGGAGTGAGAAATTCTGGGGGAATTACCTTTAATAAGTTTCTGAGATGGACTATCAGTTTCTGCTGCTCTTCTATAAATCTTTGTAGCTTGAAATAAAAGCTCGAGCCTATCCTCCGTAACCCCTTGAACTACCATTTCCTGAAGAAGAAAAAGACAATAGAGATTTTGGTATTTGCACTTGTGAATAGATGCCAAGAATTCATCAAATGCAAGAAGAGTTACCTGTGGAATATGTACTGAAAATTTGATATTGACAAATGTAACTGAAAGAGATTCAAAAGGAAGAATCATTCCCCTGCTTCTGTTTTGATTTGCCTCAATTACATGGCAACTCTGGAAGATATCATTCCCATTTTGTGGAAGCATCCATACATTCTCCAAGAATACTTGAAACATGCGAATTTCCATACCTTTTATTTGTTAATATCAATTAGAAAATCGAAAATTCCACCATTTGAACAACTTCAAGAACTTAGAACAGAAAATTTAAACCAAAACTGAAAATGGAGCATAAAAACAACAAAGAAAAGGAACTAAAGCAACATTTCATGCTCAATAATATGATCTAATAGTTGTGTTAAGACAAGAGATATGGCTCCAACATTAATTTTTTGTGAAGACATGTGAAGTGGTGGATTCAAACCTCATCAAGCATGCATCTCACTTGTTTTGCAATTTCATACTGCTCCAAGTTCAGAGCATGCTGCAGCATGAAACCATATTAAAACATATAGATTCTCTTTCAGACATGTGAATTACAGTATGCAAAATCAAATGTAGAAGTCATAAGAAAACCTGAACTGTAGTTGCCAAGTCCAGTTGAAAACCTGAACCACATTGACTTTGAAACCTGAAATTTCAAAATCATAGAACACAAAAATTAACCCATCCAATAGCACAAAAACACATACTCATAAGATCAGCCCCATCATGTGCTAATTATACTTAATCAACCAACAAAACATGCCTGTCCACTTGATAAAATTCTGAAAAATCACATGCACATGCAAACATTCCCAACCTTATCAAAATATGCAATGCAATTTATCGCACATATGAAAGAAGCATATGAGTGTATGAAAATAGTCTTTTGATAGAAAATCATCTTTACCTCAAAATTATTCCAAGAAATCAACCAGCTGCGGCCTTTAGGTAGTCAACCACACAATTTCGATCCTAATTAAGAATTACCAAAATTTAAGACTAAAATAAAAGCTAGGTTTCGGTCCTAAAGAGGTGAAATCAGAGAGTTGAAAATGCTTACTGCTTCCTCAGAAATGCTTACTGGTTCACCTCCATGTTCAAACTCATTTCACCGGAGGTGACATGAAAGTAGAGTATAACGGCAAATGGCTTTGAATTTCATCCGTATAAGACAATCGATCAGGAAATACGCGCTCACAAACACTACTTAGATTGATTCATCCCTCGTCCGTGAGATTAGAGGCTGAAATTTGGAGCTCGATGAAATGGATTTGTTGTCTCAACATGCAATGGCGGCTAGGTTTACGACCAAGGAGAGAGAGGGTGAGGAAAAGGAAAAGAATGACGTCTTGGGTGTTTTGAGGATTTACGGGAATTTTTTCTAAAAATTGTTGTTTTTTTAGCATATATACTAGTATATCTTCTTATGACTATGGTGTATGATTTGAGTCGATTCGAGTCGAGTATTGAATCTATCGAGTGGAGCATATACATGCTAATAAAAAATATTTTTATTTTTACACGTAATTTTAATTTGTGTGCGCTCGCGATCTAAAGATTCGAACACGTGCAACAATGATTGATATTGTTTCATTTAATATTCGAGTAGTATATAAATTTAGCCTATTCAGTCTCAAGTCGCATCGAACCGAAGTGTCCTAGAAAAAAACGAACTTAGCTCATTTATACATAGTTGTGACAAGATGTTGTCACTAAAGCCTCATATCAATGTTTGTCGAGCAATACACGGGTGAACCATATATTTTGTGACAAACCCATCAAATCTTTTGTAACAACATTCTGTTTTGTCACTGATTAATAACACATTTGTGACAAACAAAATTGTTGTCACTAACAGCTACCATTTGTCACTGAAGGTTTGTCACAAGAAGAACTTTTTTTTGTAGCGTTTGTGCGCTTTTTCCGGTTTTTTCTTGTGCAGTGATCTGAATGTTGGCAGGTATTAGGAAACGCAAAAGGGGCAGTGGCTGTTGTTATATCAATCCTTTTGTTCCGAAACCCCATTACTTTTATTGGAATAGCTGGCTATACAATGACGGTTATGGGAGTGGTTGCTTATGTGGAAGCAAAGCGTAGATTAAAATGATCGAGAGGAGGCTCGAGAAATGGAGGGACGGTGTTCTTACTGTCTTGTCTTTTCTTCGGGCACTATGTCTAACAAATTAGATCGGACATTTATGACTCGCGGTTTAATAGGACTTTTTTTAATTTTTTAATTTTTTTTTATAACAAGGATTTGTCATCAGTTTGCTGTAGTTTGTTACAGAAGTTCTTATATATATATGTAGATTCAAGAGATAAAGTTTAGGACAGTACAATGAACACTGCTTTTAAAATGCTGACTAAGAAGTATGAAATTAGGAGCTTCCGGGTTCTTTTTTATTATTTGGCGTAATAAACAAAAGGGCGCTAAGTGTCACCACATTGGAAACAATTGACCAACGAAAAGATTATTTAAAACCTGATAATCGACTTTCATCCCGTTGATTGTGACAATTGACTACTGAAAAGTTATTTCTCAAATATACAATCGACTGTGTAGATTTGATGTTGTGTCATTTGAACACGCTCTAAACAAAACCTTTATTGCTGTTATATGAGGTAAACGCTATGTAAAACAATGCAGGTACTAAGGATGTTAACCAAACATTGTCGTTCAGAGTTGGATTGGGCTTGTATAAGCTCTTGTTTGTGTGTTAAACTAAACGAACAAAACCTAAACATATTATTGTGCTCGTTTATCAAACGAACAAACACGTTGTTAGGTCATAAGCGTTTGTTTAAGTTCGTGTACGCACACACCTAACGTTATTTTAGTGTCAATCATCATCATTTCAAACTTGGGAGAGGGAGTTGAAAAACAAGGATAGAAGTTGTAATGTGGGAGGCAAGCTTGTTTGAGCTTGAATAATGAATTAACGGACATAGTTTAGTTCGTTTATCAAACAAATATTCTCAAAATCTCTTTTATTTAAACAAACACAAACTCAAACATCTGATACTTGGTCCGACGCCTACATGTTCTAAAAGTATAATAAAATGGATTTGGTTCGTGTTGGATTTCAGAAAGAATAAAATAGTAATTGGGTATGGGTACTATGACCTAATTACTATTTAACCAAATTTATTTAATTAAAAAGGATTTAATTAAAAGAATTATTAATTGGTTTTAATTAAAGGAATTAATTAATCCTATAAACGGAAAACAATTCCCTTAATCCCTCATATTAATATATCACGCAATTTCTGGAAAAAAGGGAGAGGGCGACGGCTTCCAGATGAAAAATACGTAGAAGAACGACGTAGAAGAAAGAAAGGAGAAGGGAGAACATAATCTTCAACTGTGCAGCCAATCCGTTCATCGTTTCAAGATGCCGTAGTAGAAGAAATTGATCACTGGATGAAGACGGTCGTTTCCATACTCTTCGTTTTTTTGAACAGTAAGTTTTCAATTTAGCCTTAGTTTTTTTGTAATCGTCGAGTTCGATTCTTCAAAAATTCATATCTTTCAATCCGTAGCTCTGTTTTGCAGCCATGAGTAGTCAAATCGATCGTCTTAGAGCGTAGATTCTTCTAAAAATAGTTTCATAGAAAATACTCCAGGTAATATTTAGTTTTACACACCTTTTCAATTCGGGTTTTTCAAGAAAACTAGGATTTTTAGGGTTACTTGTTGATCAATTAGGTTTCAAGTTGAAGGCTTATAAGATAAGCAATATCTTGAAGGTTTTGGATCGGTTTTGCTTGCAATAGAGGTAAGAGGCTATTCCTAACAAATAATTATGGTTTTACATTGTTTAGGTTGAGTTTTAGTGTTGTTTGGTAGCAAGAATTCATGTTAAGGTGTTGTTCTATGCTATGTTATGTTATAGTTTGTTTAGAACATGTTTCACTATTTTTTTTCTGATTATTTTGATGCTAAACGTGTTTACTTTGGAGTGGAAATCGTTTAAGAGTTGAAAACCATGTTTTGGGGAGTTGTAGGAGGAATGCGCACGCATTCAGCCCAGTTTTGGGAAAAGTTGAGTTTTAAGCCCCGAGTCTCGTTTTAAATGTTGTTTAATGATCTAATAACATTAGTTAAAAATGAACAAGCCTTGATTGAGTTTCTGATGCGTTTAGTTCTGACACCGAATGTACTCTTCAAGGGAGTTGAAGTAAGGGACCATCGGAAGGGCATGATAGACTTGTGCTTTGGTGAATTAGTATTCATCAATGTCCGTGTAATTTCTAGGCCTTGTCTGTGTGTAGTGGTCTAGGAGAGAGAGAAGTAGGGGTGAGGAAGCTTACTTGAAAATACTTAGGTGGCTAGTTAACAATGAATAATAAATACATACTTGTCTAGTAATAAGCTTAAACGTCGTGTCACTTTTGGTTAGGCACATGTGAACATCGGCTATGTGACTCGTCCGGACAGGTGGATAACCCTGTGACCTTCTAGAGGCCAAATGACAGGGGAGCTTCACCGGACCTGTATGTATACCGGGGAAACCCAGGACTAACAATGCAAGCCACAGTTGGTTGGCACCCTCTTGTGGTGGACACACCTCGCGTAGTGCCCTTGAGTGCTGACGTAACCAAGATAAGTTAGGATAGAAACGTATAGTCATGACATGTTGATGGACATGGAGTGAACCCAAGATTGAGTTGGTCACATAAAGATAACTAAATTAATTATATGAACTTTTTCGTTGTAACGCTTAGTTATTCTTTAGCTTCACACTTTTACTAAGTATTTTGTACTTGCCTCCTTTGCATTTTCTTTTGTTTGCATTGTGGGGTGAGAAGACGAACATGTTGACCAAGAGTAGTTGACGGCTTGATGACGTTGATGCCTTGAAGATGCTTTTAGTTTATTTTCCTTGTAAAGGTTGTACTAGACTAGTTGTATCCTTTCTTCCTAGACTTGTTGTACATTTACTTCTAGACTTTTGAAAGTTAAGTTTGTTCTTTTGAGACCTTGTATTTTGTAAGACTTTGGTTTTTCGTCGTTGTAATCTTAACTATCCATCTTTAGTATGGTTGTAATATATTCTTAGCAGCATTTATGTTTTTACCCAAGTCTTTTAGCTTCCGTTTGCTTTATTTTGATACGACGACGTAGAGGCTTGCGTATAATATTAGATTTATTTAATGCTATACGCACCGAACGTTTTTCTTCCAGATAAGGGTTCGGTATCCGGGAGCGGGGCATTACAGTTGGTATCAGAGCGAAACGTTCTTTCTGTCTTAGGCTTCTTTTCCTCTAAGATAAGATTTCCTTTAGACCTTTTAGAACCTTTCTAACCTCTCTTGATCTTGGAGGTAAATCCTTGTAAGCCTTAAATCGTGGCTAAGTTGCACTAGGACCAAGTGTAGAGTCTTCTTAGATGAAGGTTAAGTTGATTTCTCTGTTCACATATTTTATGTGATCACCTCAGGTTTTGTTCCTTCTAGGATCTTTAGTAGATTTTACTCTCTTCAAGGTTGGAGTCTCTAAATCAAACCATCTCACATAGGAGTAGGTGAAGCCCCTTTAAGTAAAGTTTTGGGATCGGTGTCTTAGGCCTACACCTTTAAGTTGAGGACCTCTGGTTGATTTCCTTTTTCCTTACTTTCCCAATTGAAATGTCTCCACTTTCTTTTATACCTCAAAAATCTAAGCCTACTTTTGGCTTGGCCTAAATTTGTAGAGAATTATATTTGACTCAACTCTACAAGTCCTCTACTTTCTCTTTTCACTATTGCTTGATTTGTATTTACCAAAATTCTTTGATCTTGCTTCACTCGATATGGGTTCTAAGCGAACTCCACGTACAATTCTATAATTTCCAAGTGCTTCTTACTCGTTTCAACAATTAATGTTAAAGGTTTCTTGCTTTGGCACATAGTTTTTCATCATCCCCGTGTTTGGCGTTATCCAACATGAGTGAGCTTTAGTTCCCATGTTTTCTCTTTAACATAAGGCTATTTTTGTTAGGAAATCTACGCGGGAACACATCAGAATTCGAAATTTTATTTCCTATCGACCCAAGATCGACTTCGTTTAAGCAATAAACAATCAAGCTAGCAGACGGTGGTTACCTTGGTTGATCTAAAAGATCGACGCTTTGACCGTCTAAGGAGAGTAGTTCTGCATAGAGCCGCCCAAGTGTTCGGCCTCAACCGCTAGTCCACACGAACAGCCCGTCGGAATCCCATCATGGATTGCTATTGGAAAACTGCGGTTGCTAGACCGGTCTTTTTCCCATCTCTCCAACTCTCTATAGGATGCTCTCTATTTTACACAAGAACTATTAGTTCTTGGAATTGTGTTGTACAAAAGAGCTTGACACCCACTTCCTTTAAATAGAGGAGGTGGCGCCCCACGAGGTGTGGAGGAGAAGAAAACCTTTTTCCCAGTAAAATATGAAAAATATAATTGATTGATTTATCTTATTTAATATTCAATATCTTATATTAAATATTTCCAATATTTTGTCAATATCTTATATTGATAATATTTATCTTATTAACATAAATCAATTTACACATGTGTGCAAATCTATAGTAATTAATATCTGATATTAATATTATTATAATCTTATTAATTAAATTGCACAATCCAAGTGTATCTTGTACACTTCAATATGGCGCCCATATAGCCAATTATTGGCTTCCGGAATATTCTTTAATTAATATAATACTATGATTAATTAATTTGCAAAATACATGTATATCATATACACACATAAATTCGACATACACATAATCAACATAATTAATATATTGTATTATATTTATTCATAATAAATAAATACCACCATATTAATTTACCACTATAACCTTTATAGTCTCGAGATAAACTTTCCTTATTTGGTTATCATCTATAACCACATTTTAATCTGGCTAGATGTTCTTATGTGTGTGACCCGATAGGCTTCCGAATATGTTGGCCGTAGACACAAAGTGTAATTTATGAAAATTCCCTTCATGCCCAACGATCATGGGATAGCGTCTAGCAACACACCGTGACCCCCAATCATCGGAAGAGTCAAATGCAATGACTACTACCTTTCATGTGAAATAGTTACCATGTAACTTACAATCCTAACGCTGTAACAATATCCATACAGTCGTTAGTCGAGTGTCAAAACATCAACGACCGTATCTTATAATCTGGATATCAAGCTATCACGAAGTAACTCATTTACTTCCACTTTGCAAAGATTCACGAGAGTAAGACATTCCTTATAAGAAGACCCTTTCGGATATTCACCCTACTGATAGGGTACGCGATTTCCAGACGACCGTACATGTATACTCCGCATGCTTCAGTATCATACCCAATCACTACCGCATGATCGCCCCGTGACTAGGGGAAACCTCAATAGTGTCAAAGCATGACAATCCACACTATGATGCCAAGAAGACTCCGGTCCAAAGCATAATTACACAACCGCCACATAGTGTGACACTTAACCGTGTAAGTGGGTCAATCTAACGTACGCATTCTCTAATACACGTCCACGTACAGTCCAAGTGTCTCTACAGTTTGATAGAAGAGATCTATCTGTTGGACTTATTTCTATGTTTTGATGATGAGTGCCAGACTAGCTGTTATAGTGCAAAGGCAAAAAGATGTCTAGATCAAATGTATAGGTTTATTAGACTTTGATTTTTGAATAGGTTTGATCAAACAAGCACTGTAATGGTCAGCTGATTTATATCAGCAGACTGGTCAATATCAGTAGGGTAGTTAGGTCGGTAGACTTTTCTGGAACTCTTTGACAAGAAGGCCGAGGCAAACTCAGTTAATGAAGGCTAAGGGATCAAAATTAGTGATTAAAGTCAATGATATGTAATCAGAATTTAGGCAAGTCTGTGATGACCTAAACTGATTACATATACCTTGTGTAGAAGGTCTAAGTTCCATAAGTTGGATGATAATTGGAACTTGGTTATATTTAAAAGGTGTAATCTAACTTCACAAATAAAAGTCGAGAAAGAAATCAGTGCATTGTATTTGATACACAACAAATTGTCGTCAAAGAGATCGATTGGTATTATGCCAGATCGATGAACTCGCCGATAATATACCTCGGCTAATTCAAGATTACATTGGAAGATTACATGGATAAGGACAACCAACTACCTCTCGATTTATCATAAACAAATCAAGAAGTGAGATTAAAAGAACGTTGGGATGATTCGTAACTTTATCCAATTGTTATAAGTCAAAGGGTGGATGATTTGACTTGTCAAAAGGAAGTCCGACGAAGTGTCGATCCTATGAATAGTGATAGAAAGCAAGTCAAATGGGACAAAAACCAGGAACAGTTATATTTGAATTTCAAATACAAGTCACATGCATTCCTACCTATAAATAGAGGACTTTCAACTCAGAAAAAAGACGATGATTGATGAACCTTAAGAGAAAAATATAAGAGATATTTACGAAAAGTGAAAAAGCACCTCGCCGAACTCTATGAGCTTAACCTTCATCGATCCAGAGAAAATCTTCAAGTGTATTATGTATTCAAGCTACATCAAGTTTACACACTTGAAGGCGCAAAGTCTTGATTATATCATCCCAATCAAGCCGCAATCGAATCGTTTACTTGATTCATTCTTTACTTTATAAAGAACTCCGCCAAGACAGTGAAGCATCTGTTGGGTGTGAAAGACTGTTATTTGTGGTGGAGCTGGTGAAGAGGAAATCCTACCCTTCAAGGACCAGTGGAAGACTTTGGAGCAGCAATCCTACCTGTTCCTAGTTTTCAGTTTGTGAAGCCATTGTCATTGGTGAAGGACAAACAATCTTAGGAATATTTGTAACAGATACATCAAAGATCTCTAGTGAATTACCTCCAACATCACAGGAGAAGAGTGGACTGACAGGATTACACCACTTGGAACCACTATAAAATCTGCCTACTTACTTTCTGCACTTATATTCTGCATTTAGTTTATTATACACATCAACCTACTGAATCTAGCAACTGAAATCACACACTCACACTATTGAGTATCCAATACTTAGTATCATATTTAACAACAAGTAATAAGGCTTAATTTTTTATATAAATCCGCTGCACAAATTCAGTAAACTCAACCATCAAGAGAACTCATCGTGTATCAAGAAGAGCTTATCGAGGTATCAAGCAGATCTTGAAGTTCTTGAGTTTGTTAACTTCAAAAAGTTTTAAGTGTTAAGTTTATTCACCCCCCCTCCCCCTCTAAACTTAACCAAAGCCTTTTCAAGGGACCAACAACTGGTATCGGAGCAGTGCTTCTGTTCTGAAGTAATCCTACTTGTTGTGCTTGTGAAAATACTTTGAAAAACCTTTTTCAAATCACTAATTTTCAAAGACTTGCATCATGGATAACAACCAGTATGCTAGAACAATGTTGATGTGTTCTGCAGATCGTTTTGATGAATATGAACGTCGTATGCAGGCTTATCTTGCTGCAACTCATGATGAAATGATGGATGTGCTCACAGATGGACCACATGAGATTACAAAGTCAGTAACAGTGGGTGAAGAGACACAGTACATTCCAAAGCCTAAAAAGGAATGGACTGCTGAAGATAGAAAGAGAGCAAATCTGAACAACATTACTATTGATATTATCTACAGAACTCTGGATAGCAATATGTACATGAAAGTGAAAGATTGTAAAGCAGCAAAAGAACTTTGGGACAAACTACAGTTGATCTGTGAAGGCACTGAAGAAATAAAGAAGAATAAAATCAGTGTGGCAAAGAAGAAGTTCCAAAAGTTTGAAATGAAACCAAATGAAACCATTGAACAAATGGAATCTAGGTTCAATGCAATTCTGGATGAACTCACCCTGCTGTGTGTTAATTACTCAAAAGAAGAAATCAACACAAAAATCTTGAAAGCTTTACCTGCTACAGATGAATGGAAGATGAAGGTGACAGCCATAGAAGAAATGAGAAGACTACATGAAGAAGATACATTCAAGTTGTTCTCAGATCTCAAGGCATATGAATTCAAAAAGAAATTGTCACATACCACTGAAAAAGAAGAGCCAAAAACCACAGCACTGGCTACTTCACATCAAGAAGAAGGATCATAAGCTCAAGATGAATTACTGGATGAAATGCAAGAGCAAATAGCATTGCTGAGCAAGAAGATCAGGATGATGAAAGGTGGGAAAAGCTCACCTAGGAATTTCACAAAGAAATTCACTGAAAAGAAAAAGGAAGAAATAAAGAAAGACAATGATTTCTTGTGTTTCAATTGCAAGAAACCAGGACACTTCGGACTGATCATCTCCGAATTAAAATGAAAAAGGAACCAGATTATCTTTGCTTTAATCGCAAAAGCCTGGACATTTCGGACTGCATTGTCCAGATCTCCAAAAGAACAAGAGTCAACAAAGAAGACATGGCAAGAAGGCTATGGTTTTTGAAGATGAATCTGGTTATGAACTGGAATCAAAAGGAAATGAATCGGATGACACAAAGCATTGGTTGTTGATATGGAAGACTATGCATTAATGGCTAATATGGATGAAGCAGAGGAGGTATACAATCATGTCTGTTAACACTCTATTTGAAAGTGATTGTGAATCAACCTGTGGTTCAAATCCTAGAAACTCTTACAATGAAGAAACTTTGGATGCCATCCTCAATCAAGCGAGGAAAATACAACTGGTTATGAGATTATGAAGGCTGAAAAAGAAGCTCTTCAAGTAGAAGTTGAAAGATTGAATGCTGAATTAAGGGTTCTCAAAGGTAAAGGAAAGGATGTTGGACAGAATCAGTATAAGCCTCATCGAACATTGGTAGCCTCGAATCTCTTGATCCATCTTGTTCCTCTACTGCATACAAATCTGGAAAGCCTTATGGTGATAGAACAGGGCTTGGATTTGGAACTCAACAATCCAAAAAGAGTGGATCCAGTAAAGCTACTGAACCTAGTGCCAGAATTTGTCCTAAGTTTGTACCTGCACAAGATCCAACTCCCAGTAAGGTTGCTGAGGCAGTAAAACCTGCTGAGAATGCTTCAAAGAAGCAAAATCAGAAGTCAAGGAAGTCAATAGCTCCTAATAAAATGAACAAATCCAAAAATAGGACTGCTGTGCCTTCTAAGCCTGCTGATAGCAGACCTGTTACCAAGTCCACTGGACCACAGAAGGGTAAGAAACAGAAATATTCCAAGGATAAGAATCCTAAACCCAAAAATGTTAATCATTCAAGGGATACTTATCTCAGGGGGAAAGGTAGACTGTTCCCTACTGATGATGATTGGAATATTCCTGTATCTAATGCTAGAAACAGTAAGAATAACCATGCCGCTTAGGTAAAACCTAAGCAATGGGATCGATAGAGGACTTACACAAAACCTCGTGAGACTCCATATTACAGTGGTCGTTGTCACTAGCAGATAAACAAACCTATGGTTATCTTATCGCTTCTAACGAGAAAAATCACTTCAAACAAACAATATATACCAAAAAGCCCAGAAAACATATGTGAATCCTACACAACCAACTGTTAGATCTTATGGATGTGTGGAATACATGTATGAACCTAAGTATGACACTTTTAAAAGACCTTATGGAAATTTACCAGAGGTCATGCTTATCACTGACCATTATGGACCCAAACAGATTTGGGTACCTAAAATGCATTGATTTTGTTTGTAGGGTGTCTGGTACTTTGACAGTGGATGTTCCAGACATATGACAAAGAATAAGCACTGTTTGACAAACTACATAGCAAAGGATGCTCCAAGGGTGAATTTTAGCAACAAAAACACACCTGGTTATACAAGAGGATATGGCACACTTGTGAGGAATGGACTAACCATCAAGAATGTTGCTTATGTGGAAGGACAGGACTACAACTTGCTGAACTGGACAATTCTGTGACATGGGATACAAGGTCACTTTTGACAAAAACAACTGTATTTTCATTAGTGAAAAAGGTGATCAAGTTGTATTGGCTGGTAGAAGACAACAAAACATGTATGTTGTGGATTGGTCTACTGCAGTTCCAGAAACCTGCCTGATTGTGCATACTAAATCAGAACTCAATTGGTTATGGCACAAAAAGTTGAATCATCTAAATTTTGATGATATCAATCAGCTAGTAAAGAAGAAAATGGTAACTGGCTTGCCTGAGATTACATTCAAGAATGATGCTATTTGTGATGCCTGTCAGCAAGGTAAACAAATAAAATCAAGCTTCAAGTCAAAAACTAAACTATCAACTAAGAGAGTGCTGGAACTAATGCACATGGATTTATTTGGACCTGTCACTCCAACTAGTATAACTGGGAAGAAGTACACTTTAGTTGTTGTGGATGATTATTCAAGGTACACTTGGGTGATTTTTATGAATAAGAAAAGTGAAACACTCAAGATGATGCCTGATCTTTTGAAGAGATTACAAAATGAGAAAAGTTTGACAGTAGTAAAAATAAGATCAGATAAGGGTACTGAGTTTCTCAATAAAGTTATAAGAGAATACTGTGAACAGAATGGTGTATTGCATCATCTTGCTGCTGCTGCCACACCTCAGCAGAATGGGGTTGCTGAAAGAAGAAACAAAACTTTAAAGGAAGCAGGAAGGACTATAATTTGTGAAGCTTTACTACCTGAGAGGTATTGGGCTGAAGCAGTTAATACAGCATGCTATACACAAAACAGAACCTCTGTGAACAAGAAGCTGCTGAAGACACCTTATGAGATCTGGAATGGAAGGAAACCAAATATATCCTATTTCCATCCATTTGGAAGTAAATGTTTTATCTTGAATCATAAGGAGCATTTAAAGACATTCCAACCTAAATCAGATGAAGGAATTTTCTTGGGATATTCTTCAGTCAGCAAGGCATTTAGGGTACTGAACAAGAGGTCACTGAAACATGAAGAAACCATCCATGTTGTGTTTGATGAACCTAAGTTCACTGGAATGAATGATGAAGTTTGTGAACCTGCTGAGAATCTACAAGTCACTGATCCAGATTGTGTTGAAGTCTTGGAAAGGGTTAATGACTTAAAAGTTTCGACATCGCCCCTCTTTGAACACCTATTGATGATACTACCGATGCAACAAATGAAGAAGTTCAAGGATCTGCTTGAGCCCCTATTGAAGATACAAGAGACCCTACGAAGATGAGGTCCCTGAGAATCAATCTAACCAAAATCCACAATGGTTAAGGGATCATCCCTGATGAACAAGTCATTGGCAACATTCAGCAAGGTGTAAGGACTAGAAGACAATTAGAAGCTATGTTCACTTGTTTTCTATCTCAAGTTGAACCTAAAGTTGTTGAAGAAGCAATTTCAGATCCAGATTTGATAATTGCTATGCAAGAAGAGTTAAATGAATTTGAAAGAAATCATGTTTGGACACTAGTTGAAAGGCCTAGTCATGCAAATATCATTGGTACTAAATGGGTATACAGAAATAAACTTGATGAATCTGGTACCATTGTGAGAAATAAGGCTAGACTAGTTGCAAAAGGCTATTCTCAAGCTGAAGGAATAGATTTTGATGAAACTTATGCACCTGTTGCAATATTGGAAGCTATCAGATTATTCCTAGTACATGCTACATATAAGAACTTCAAGGTATATCAAATGGATGTCAAAAGTGCATTTTTGAATGGCATTCTAGAGGAGGAAGTGTATGTTCAGCAACCTTCTGGATTTGAAGTTAAAGATCAAGAAGATAAAGTTTATAGACTCAACAAAGCACTTTATGGACTGAAACAAGCACCAAGAGCATGGTATGAGACTCTATCTCAATTCTTGGTGGACAATGGTTTTACAAAAGGCACCATTGATAAGACTCTTTTCAGAATCAGTGAAAGGGACAGCACCCTGTTGGTACAGATTTATGTTGATGATATAATCTTTTGTTCTGAAAATGAATTGCTATGTGAAAATTTTGCAAATCTAATGAAGAGCAAGTTCCAAATGAGTATGATGGGAGAAATGAACTACTTCTTGGATTTGCAAGTCAAACAATTGAAAGATGGAATCTTCATTCATCAAACCAAGTACACTAAGGAGGAGTCTGAAGAAGAAGTTTGGTATGGAAAACAGCACCAAGATATCAACTCCTATGAGTACAAACATCGATTAGATGAAGATAAAGAAGGCAAAGATGTTGATCAGACCTTATACAGAAGGATGATAGGCGATCTCTTTGACTCCATCGCCAAAGCAGACTGATATATCCTTTGTTGTAGGTGTTTGTGCAAGATTTCAATCTAAACCTAATGAAAGTCACTTAGGTGCAGTTAAGACAGTTCTCAAGTACCTAAAAGAGACTCTGGGAGTAGGGATATGGTACTCCAAGGATGGAAGCTTCAAAGTTATATCCTACTCAGATTCTGATTATGCTGGATGCAAGAATGATAGAAAAAGCACCTCAGGAACCTGTCAGTTAATGGGAAGTAGATCGGTTTCTGGTTCAAAGAAGAAAGCAGAACTCTATATCAACTTCCCTTCCGCCAAGCAGTATATTCTTCTTTGGAAGTTCTTTGTGCACAAGTATTGTGGTTAAGACAACAGTTAAGGGATTATGAAATTGAAGAAAAGGAAATTCCAATCATGTGTGACAACACAAGTGCAATTGCAATAACTGAAAATCCTGTTTTGCACTCAAGAACCAAGCACATTGATGTAAGACATCACTTTATAAGAGATCATGTTGAAAAGAAAGATGTGGTGGTTCTATACATCCCTACTGAAGATCAACTTGCTGACATTTTCACTAAACCACTTGATAGTGAAAGATTTGCCAAATTAAGGACTGAACTTGGAATTATTAGAGTTGACTGATAATCAGCAGTGTACTGGAATTCACCAAGGGGATTAGTCTTTGCTATGTTGGGTGAGCTCACTTAGCAGATTAGTCATCGGTATCAACAATTCCATGTACTTATGTTTGGACAATTGAGCAAATGAGGTTGCCAAGGGGATTGGTCTTTGTCATGTTGGGTGAGCTCACTTGACAGATCAGTCATTGGTATTAAACTTCATCTTGTATTATCAATTGAACAAAACAAGAAGAATTCAAGGATCAGCAAAGTCACCTTGTCAGCAGGCTGCTGAAGCATATTTATCAGCAGACTGCTGAGCCAACCCTGCTGAGAACAACCCTGCTGAATGGAACGTTTCACAGTCAAACTTTATTAAAGTCAAAGAGCAATTGGCGGGATATTTATTTTATCCTTTATGACCACGGTTACATGATCTAACGGTTACAATACGTTTTGGAAAGTAATGGGCCACGTGTCAAGCTGACATTCACTCAGATTAATCATGGTCAATGTGGATGTACATGCACTGACAGTTACAACCACTCACTGTCTATTTATACATGCCTATCACAGCAGATTCATTCTACTTACAAAATCTCAGACTTATACACTTTGTTTTTACACTGTGTGAACACAGATTTACAAAGCTTTCTTCTTCATCTTTTTCTTATAACAATGGCGGAAAAGATTGATGTTCAAATCGAATCAAGCCAAAGTGTGAGAGGCTTTGTTGTTGATGCTAATAAAACAGAATTAGCTATCAACATTGGTCGAAGAATACAAAGATATGCAGGATTGGAGAATGTACTGAACATAAGACTGGAAACAATCTCATATACAAACGTTGTCAGTTTTTGGAAGAATATTCAGATAAGGGAAGGAACTGAAGCATTCAAAACAGTTGTGAATGCACAAGAAATAGAAGTTTCCTCAAGTCTGCTGAGGAAAGTTTTTGGTTTTGAAGAAACAATAGATGGTCCAACAAATCCTGAGGCAATGGGACTGTCCAAGATGGAGTTTGTTGATAAAATCAAGACGAGTAAAGACACCAAATCAATTCCAGGCATCAATTGTAGACATATTGGGAATGAGTACAACCTGCTGAGCAAACTCATTGCAAAGAATATTTTAGGGCTGGTTGGGAGTATGGATACTTTATCAGGACCCAAGATAGAGCTGATGATGATTATCTACAGGAGTATGAAATTTGATTGGGTTGGTTACTTTATCCACTACATGAAGAAAGTATCCAAGGAGGAAAGAGAAGGGAAAAGGAAATCCAAGGCCTTACCCTTAGGATTAATGGTTCAGACCCTGCTGAATCATTTGGAGATCCCAGATGTTGCACCTGAGAAGATCAATCAGTCCAGATACAAGAAAGAGATTGATTATGCTATCCCTGGTCTGGATGATGATGAAGAAGGTGTTGCAGAGGCTACTGATGGAGATGATGGTGATGCTGGTGGTGAGCAGATTAAGAAATCTGTTAAGTCTGCTGCACCAAAGAAGACCACTGAGAAAAGAAAGGCTGCTGACACTAGAAAAACAACAGAAATCTTAAAACCTAAAATAACAAAGAAGCAAACAGCACAGACTGCTAAGTCTGCTGCGGGTCCAGCTGAAGATGAGAGTACTAACCCTGTTGTAGCTGCTAGAAAAACTGTTGTTGAAATTTTGAGGGAACAACAGAAAGAAGACAGTAGAAAGAGGAAGTCTACTGTAATTGAAATTGAAGATGAGCCACTTTCCAAGAGGATGAAGGAGATTATCCATAAAAAGAAACATGGAAAAGGGAAACAATTGAAAATCTTAGAGGCTCAAAGGACACAAGAAGAACAAGGTGAGGTAGAAGAAGAAGAGGCTATTGAGGCTGAGCCCTTGACTATTATTAAGACTAATGAGGAAACAGAGGTTGTTATTGAGCAACCCATCAAGAGTCACAAACAGAGACTCACGAGATTGAACCTCTTTGTTGATGTTGTTGAATCCCCACCTACTAAGGTTGCTTGAGCCTCATCGAAAGTGAAACAGTTGTTCTTGAGCAACTGTTGAAGGAAACAATGATCTGGCCGCCTAGAGGCTATTTGAAGAATCTCATTTGAAGAACCATAGCAAACCACTGAATCTACACCTGCTGTGGTGAGTGAAACATTGGTTCAAGACCCTGCAATTCCTGCAATAGTTCAGGGGAAGAGCGATCTGCTTTGCTAACCTGGCCGATGAGCATATAAGTCAGGAGGAACCAAGTGTGGTACAGATGGAGGTAGTAGGAAGTAATATCCAACCTGTGCAACCTACTAGCCTTGAGGCATCTGTAGAAGAAACATTGAATCTACTTGTTGAGACCTTTAGAGGTGAGCAAGGTACTGCAACAGCTCCCAGAGGATCATTCCTGCCCTATGAAAAACATGAGAAAAAGAGGAAAGAGGGGTATGTTGATCCAAAACTCCTGCTGGTGGCTGATTACTTCCAGTGGAAGTTTGGATTCTATAAGAAGCAAAAACCTGCTGCAGAACCTATGATAGACTTTGAAGAATGGGTTTTTGAGAAATTGGGAGTGGAGAGTCTGCTGGATCTGATTGATACCTCTTTGTTACAATCAAGGCTGATGGATCTGTTTGATTATCAACAGAAAGAGGAGGGTAACAAGTTCAGGAATCCAAGAGGTGATGATGGTGATTCTTCATCATCTGATTCTGATGATAATCACCCCTCTGGTCCAGGAGAAGTCAGTGGAAGTGCCATGTTTACTGAACCAAGAGTAGAGCAGTCTACTGGTGTTGGACAGTCCACTGAGAGAGGGAAAACTGGACAGATCAATGAGGATGAGGACAATCTCACCATAGATGAAATTGAGGCACAAATCAATGAGGGAATAGATGGTGGTGCAAACAGAATGGTTGGTGAGATTGATGATTTATTTGTGGTTGAACCTACTGATCAACCTGAGGATCAGCAAGCTGAAGATTTGGATGATGAAAGAGTCACACTTTTGATGAGCCAAGTGTCAGTTTTGAGGACTCCATTCAATACCAAAACTGGGTTGACACTGATGGCACCCTAACCAACACTGTAAATCTACTAATAAGGATTGGTGATATTGGGGAATTTCAATATGAAAACATGGACATATTCCCTGATCAAGTTATTGTGGCATTCATTGCACCAGATCCAACAGTTGAAGAGGAGGTACAGGTTGTTGGGCTATAAACAGCACCTGCACAAAGGTTGGAACAGGAGGTACAGGCTGCTGAGTCTCAAACAGCACATGGACAAAGGTTGGAACAAACCTTGGGTTTGGAGGAAACCCCTGTTGTTGAAGAGGCTGCTGTAGTGGAGCCTACTGGAGTCAAGTCCACTATAGGGAAAGATGGTCAGCAGACTGCTGTTAATGAGAATGAGCAGCTGCTGGACTATGACTTTAGTGATGAGGAGTTCCAAATGCCTGAAGAATAAGATGTTGATATTGATCCCCCACAGGCATTTGTACCTATTTTTGAAGAACCAGCTCTTGATCCTATCTTGGAAGAATATCAAGGACCTAACCCTGCTGGACTAGATAGGAGTTGGGCAATGGTTGTGAGCAATCAGAGGCAACAATATAATGTTGAGGAGCACGAGAAATGGCTAGTGGAGTACCAGCACATGTCCTGGAAGAGTTGAGGACTATCAGAAATGATATTGCAAATCTAAGAACTCAACTGGACAGGCAAGAGCAGAGGTTTGATGATTTGATCAATTTGGTGGAAAATAGAGGAGGACTCATCAAACAGCTTGCCTCCAATATTACCTCAAATCAGTATGCTCTTGCTGATCTTGCAATGGAAGTGAAAGGAATCAAGCAAGGGAATTCACTGAAAGACAAGTTTTTGAAAGACCAATTCATATCCATCCATCAGAAACTTATAAACCTTGCTGAAACACCCAAGCCTGCTGAGGCTGCTGGAACATCTCAACCTGCTGGATTGGATCCTAAGCTCACCGAGAGGATCAATCTATCGGAGCAGACTTTGCAATCAAGGATTACTGCAGGTTGATACAAGAACCGAGATTATGGAAGGACAATCGAGTAATCTAATTATCACACATGAGAGTGTTCATGGTCTTTTGTCCCGTTTTGTTGATGATGTCACTAAGGGGGAAGAAGGCCAAGCAAAGATAGTAAAAGAGGTGCCGGACTCTTTGCATGTAAAAGATGGGAGAATGAGACTAATGCTTACGGGAAAATGCACTGGCAGAGTTCAACTTACTGATGATCTCCTCAGACAATACAAGAAGGAATACTATAACTGAAGGAAACCTTATCAAGACAAGGGATTTCATGAAGGTTTAGACTCTTTCTTGGGATTGAAGTTTTGGGAAGCAAGGGTTAAAGCCTTAAGGGCATCTTACAGAGGTGGCAGAGGTGGAAGAGGTGGAAGAAGTGGCAGAGGTGATAGGAGTTTGCCTATCACAAAAGCAAAGGACTCACTTGATGAATTCAAGGAGGCTGTGACATGAAGTTTGGATTTGAGTGAATCAAATCAATCTCCTCCTGCTGAAGCATGGAAGTGGTGGAAAGAAGTAAATCCCTACATTGATTTTACCCGATTGAAAATGAATGGATGAGGATATGACAGAAGAAATCGAGCCTACCAAGAACAAGTGGAGAAGGCTAGACAGGAAGAGAAAGAAGACATGAATCGATCAAAGATACTTATTATTATATTCTATCTTTGCTGCATCTAGACTGTAATAACTGTGAACAAATGTTTATAATGAGAATTGACTGAAAATTGTTCTGTTTTTGTTCTAATCTTTTTGCTTTGCTGTTAGGTGAGGGTAGTGGCATCATCACCAAAAAGTGGGAAATTGTTGGACTTATTTCTAAGTTTTGATGATGAGTGCAAGACTAGCTGTTATAGTGCAAAGGCAAAAAGATGTCTAGATCAAATGTATAGGTTTGTTAGAGTTTGATTTTTGAATAGGTTTGATCAAACAAGCCTTTGTAATGGTCGGTGATTTATATCAAACAGACCAGTCAATATCGATAGGTAGTTAGGTCAGTGAGACTTTTTCGAACTCAAGACTGAAGGTTGAGGGCTCAAACTCAGTTAATGAAGGCTAAGGGATCAAACTTAGTGATTAAAGCCAAGGATATGTAATCAGAATTTAGGCAAGTCTGTGATGACCTAAACTGATTACATATACCTTGTGTAGAAGGTCTAAGTTCCATAAGTTGGATGGTAATTGGAACTTGGTTATATTTAAAAAGGTGTAATCTAACTTCACAAATAAAAGTCAGATAAAAGAAATCAGCTGCATTGTATTTGATACACAAAGAAATTGTCGTTTGTAGATCGATTGGTATTACAAACTGATCGATGAACTCTGTGATAATATACCTCGGTTATTTCAAGATTACATTGGAAGATTACATGGATATCAAGGGCTGAGATTAAAAGAACGTTGGGATGATTCAGAACTTTATCCAATGGTTATAAGTCAAAGGTGGGACAGTACGCATTGTCAAAAGGAATTTCGACGATTGTCACCCTATGAATAGTGACATGAAAGCAAGTCAAATAGGAGAAAAACCAGGAACGGTTATATTTGAATTTCAAATACAAGTCACATGCATTCCTATCTATAAATAGAGGACTTTCAACTCAGTAAAAGACGATTATTGATGAACCTTAAGAGAAAAATATAAGAGATATTTCTGAGCTGAAAAAGAACCCTGCTGAACCTACTGAGCTTAACCTTACTGATCCAGAGAAAATCTTCAAGTGTATTCTGTATTCAAGCTACATCAAGTTTACACACATGAAGGCGCAAGTCATGGATTATATCATCCCAATCAAGCTGTTGCAATGAATCGTTTACTTGATTCATTCTTTACTTTATAAAGAACTCGCCAAGACAAGTGAAGCATCTGTTGGGTGTGAAAGATCATTATTTGTGGTAGAGTGGTGAAGAGGCAATCCTACCCTTCAAGGACCAGTGGAAGACTTTGGAGCAGCAATCCTACATGTTCCTAGTTTTCAGTTTGTGAAGCCATTGTCATTGGTGAAGGACAAACAATCTTAGGAATCTTTGTAACAGATACATCAAACATCTACAGTGAATTACCTCCAACATCATAGGAGAAGAGTGGGTGGACAGGATTACACCACTCGGAACCACTATAAAATCTCGCCTACTTACTTTCTCGCCTCTATATATTCGTGCATTTTGTTTATTATACACATCAACCTACTGAATCTAGCAACTGAAATCACACACTCACACTACTGAGTATCCAATACTTAGTATCATATTTAACAACAAGTAATAAGGCTTAATTTTTGATATAAATCCATTGCACAAATTCAAGAAACTCAACCATCGATGTGAGATTATCTTGTGTATCGTGAGCTCTTGAGGTATCAGCCAGACTACTCAAGTATCGCCAGATCTTTGGGTTGCTTGAGTTTGTTAACTCCAAAAGTTTTAAGTGTTAAGTTTATTCACCCCCCTTAAACTTAACCAAAGCCTTTTCAAGGGACCAACACTATCCCTGCCCTAAAGACAGAAGACATCTAATACGTGCTAGCCTGTTCATACTATCAATGCCCTGTTTAATAGTACATCAGCCTAGATACATTTAAGTATCAAACTTATTAAAGTGATTAGAGATCTCATCAACCATGATCGCCTATCATGGTTTCTCTTCCACAGTTTAATACTAAGGACGTTATCAGATAATAATTCATAATTGGTTCCTTAAAAGAACAAATATATGACAACAGTAAAGCCATTTAATATATGTATAAACATAAAGAAATAGTAGAAATGATCCGACCCGGTCGGATTCGGTCCAACCCTATTAGGTTTAGGACACTATTTCAACAATCTCCCACTTGGCCTAAACCAATCACTCGTACACACAAAAGAACTTTGGATAGCAATATATGTTCAGAATCGGTTTATTGATCGTAGACCGTGTTCAGATTCGGTTTTGTGTGTGAGGTTTGTATCAATGAAAGGAGTGAAAGGAGTGAAAAACTGCAGAAAATTCGATCTATATATGTATATATATCTATATATATCATATGGGGGGTATTTATAGTGTTTTGTGAGATCTGACTGTTAGGCGTGCGCCTAGGATTTGTCAGGCGCACATCTAACATTTAAAAAAGTAGAAAGACGGACTGAAACTTTGGATAAAATTAACCCGTAGGCGTGCGCCTAGCATTTCTCAGGTGCGCGCCTAGTTGACACACCTTCAGTAAATCGGCCATAACTTTGTCTGTAGACCTCCAAATCTAGTGATTCAAAATGCGTTGGAAATCTAATAAAATTGTCTACAATTTTCATGAAGATGTACAGCCCAGAAAATGCTTATAAGGTGGATCACAATGCAGATAAATGGAAGGTATAGTTGTAGTGCCAACGAGTTTTGATCCGTTTAAGCTTAGGGCTCACGTTCCAACCCTCGTATCTCGCCTCCGGTCATCTCGAACACCTAATACCTGTAATTAATCACAAAAATACCACACATAACCCCTACAGGACACTAGGGTGACCGAGAGTATAGTAAACACACCGAAAAAGACCGAGAATCCCGACCTTTACGTCCTAGGTCTCGAAATGATAACCAAGGTTTAAATACATAAAAATACAACCAAATGTCTCCAAAAACATATAAAACGAGGTATAAATGGGGTATAATCACATAGTAAATGATAGCCAATTTGACTGTCATCAACTACCCCTTACTTAGCGTTTGCTCGCCTCGAGCAAAAATGAACAATTCGAAAATAAAGATGGCGTCAACATGGAAATCATACATTTAGTCTAAATCATTGAAATGGTAAAACACAAGGAACTACACAAATACATATGATTTTGGTTCTACCTTGTATTGAGAAAGGAATGTGTGTGTGTATAGCTTCTCCAACATTTATCACCAACGACCGGTTTAGATTATAGTGGTATAATGTACCGATGCCACACCATAGGCTTATATTTCATAAACATCTCCACTAATTAAGGTCTATCGTCGTCTAGTATGGTCAAGCAGGACTTGAAGGGTTATAATGTTAGGCTAGGGTTTGGGGCTAACGAAAGGATATTTACGAAAAAAAGAAAGAGAGGGTGCAAAGGAGCTTTAACCAAGATATATACACAAAACTCGGTTATCACTTTGTCTTCAATCCTTCCCGACTATTTACAATTTCGGATTTCAAACCGAACCCTAACTCCAACTTCATAATAAACAATACTACACAACACTTTAGTCCACTTTTTGGACTTATAACAAACTATAAATATGTACATTTACTACTTCTATTTCTTTTCTTTTTTTCTTTTTTTTTTCTCTTATATACACCAAAATACCGAACAAAACAGGAACCTACACATTGCTGCACTCCTAGTTCTGAATAACTCTTAAATCATGACTCCATACCATTATTTACATCTCAACAATACCTCGCAACATCATAAAAATGTGCGGAATGAACAAGCTCAATTGTACGGTAGTCAAGGGTACGTAGACTGAAATAAAGTTATAGGGACATCTATTTTCACGGGTTAGTAACATGAAAGGCTAGTTCGGGTGGCAGTCTAATCACCCTAAAAAAGGCTTAAAGGGGTAACAGTGGATTAATCGTTTAGGTTGGCCTTTGGCTCTAATCGGGTCAAAATAAATGCCAAAACCGTCATCCCGTACCTAACCACGACGACCTTTCTATTTTGCCTCGAAGTTACTAATATAAGTTCTAGGTAACCGGGTCATTAAGAACTATCATAATCAATCACTAGTCAACGTGATTCGTGAAGTCGAAGCTAACATGATAGAACTATTCCATTCCTCAATACATGATCACAACACAAACCAAATGCATCTATACAATCACTATATTTTTAACAAAACAATACTAAAGGCTCAATGTATCACAAACAATGTCAAAGGCATCAAAATTCCTAAAAACGACTCATTTACACCAAAGGGATAACAAGCGGTAAGTATAACTCATTCCACATGAAAACGAAACATTGAAGCTAAACCGACTACCCCCTACTTTAAAATGAAACACGAATGATAAGGGTAGAAAAGTTAGCTTACATCCGGAAAAAGGCGCGAGTATGATCAAGTGGCATCCGTAAAATGAACTCCCAGGGTACCTATACTTATAAAATATACACAACCAACACCAAGGGTGTACAAGTATGGTGTATAACACAATGAAACTACCCGGATTACCACAACTCAGCAAAGCCAAAAACACCACACTAGCCGCCTCCCAAAACATACTTCTTCAGGTTATAAAACAACAAAACTTACCCGGAGTACCAAAATACAAACTAAAGAAACACAGTGAAACAGGAGGGGATAAAAACAAGCAATAAAAGCACATTCTAAGTTTATAGTCTTCAGCTCGACTTTCTACCCCGAACTATGTCAAGGATAGATATACCAAAGGAGAGCAAACCATTGCTTCTCCCTACCAAAATTGTAGGAATTGAGCACCTCCTGAAAGTGAAATAAGAGAAATATGGGGCTCAATCCCCACCACCATGATTTGTTCGATGAATCCATTGCACAGAACAATGAATTCACTTTCCCCGAACTAAAACATATACCAACCAATAACGAATCTAGCACAAAGTATGAATATTTAGGCTCAACATCAACAACAAACTCGATAGAGTGCAACCCCGGAGGTATAACAGTAGGGCTCGATAAAAAAGAAATAGATGATTCAATAATAACATGATCCGTACCCTCTTCGTAGCATTCCTCAGGGGTGACTTCAATCATACTTTCTCGTTCTCTCCTCTCAGCCTCCTTTCTCTCGATCAGTTGATCCACTTGAATATCCAAGTTCCGTATGGCTAGCTCCATGTTCCGTGTGGCTGTTTGCATCAAAGTCTTGCCATTTTGAAGCACTCGAATCTCCTCTTGGATCATTTCCTCCGTGTAAGTCTCTGATTCTTGAGGCGGAGGTAGAAGATTATCGAGTTATTGATCAAAGTAACTCGGGGCATTATCCCACTCATTTCCATAAGATGCGGCGTATGGGTTGAACTGATAAAATGGTTGTGTTTGGTAACACATAGCACTGTAGTTGTAATATCCGAATGGGTAAGGATAGGAGCCGTAATTGTAGAATGGATTCATTATCTGCAAATCAATGAAACAACATGAACACTATCACGGTATCTTGTCACTACCACTACCGGAGTAGATGGTGTGATCACAACAAAAACAAATAAAATAAACTATACATAAAAAAACAAATGAGAAAAACGACCTAATCCAAAAAATTCAACTAACTCACAAGATATCAACCTGATTCCCCAGCAACGGCGCCAGAAAGCTTGATCGGCCATTTCTAAGTGTCCAATCTTACCAGCAGTGTACCGGGTCAATTGTAGCCTAGAATTGGTGAGTCAAGGTCGTATCCCACAGGGAATCTGGTCGAGTACCAAAGTCGGTCTCATCCTTAGTTCAGGTCAACACAATTACTGAACGTGGCGATTTTTCAGATCACCGGTTCTACAAACTAAATATACACAAAAGAAAGATTTAAAACTATATGAAAGAGATAGCCGAGCTATGATCCAATCTAATACTCACAAACCCTAGCTAAGTCCCGAGGTACTCTTGATTCACCTAAACGTTCTCGATGTCATACGTAGGGTGTCGTTTCCTAGCTCTGAGAATAGACATTATTTCAATAATCTACCCTCCTATGTCAGGTTCGACAGTCTGCTGACTGGATTTAAATGACCTCACATGGTCTATGATCAATGAAACGCTCGACAAGTCGATACAAACCTCACACACGAAACCGAATCTGAACAACTCAGTCGGTTTTATAGGGTGATCCTAGAACCCCGGTTCCCGTACTCACAAAATACATATGTAAAGACGATACGTATGAAATGATTATCAAGGCCAATTCAACAAACGTTATAAGAATAAGTTCTAGAACTATGGTAACATCGAGAATCAATAGTCTAACATCAAGAACACCACATGAACAAGCTAAGGTTCGATTTCGGCGATTACACATAACTCGACTATCGGGAAATTAGCTACTCATTCTATCAACAAAAACAACAAGAAATCAACAAGAAAGATAACGTAAATCAATATTGAAAGCAAGAACAAGAAAGTAAAATGAAATACCAAATATATTAGGCTGTAGAAAATCAAATCTCTGATCGAAATCCCGTCAATAACGCGTCATGCTATCACCGAGATCCTCCGGATTACAATGATCTACAATTCAACAAAGCTAATATACCTACAAACTAAGCTAAATCTAATGAAAGGAGTGAAAAACTGCAGAAAATTTGATCTATATATGTATATATATCTACAAATGGTTAATCCCTAACCATGAGGGTCCCCACTCCCCCTGTACCACGGGATGAGTGGAGAATGTTTATCAGGATCCCCAAGAGCTCAGAATCATTGGGCTTGCCTTTATTACACAAGAGGGAATAATTCTCCTCTTGTGGGAATCGAACCTCTAACCTCCCGGTAGGCTGCACCACGCACCCAAGCCCCTTGCCAATTGGGTTATGTCTGGGGGGGTATTTATAGTGTTTGTGAGATCTGATTGTTAGGCGTGCGCCTAGGGTTTGTCATGCGCACGCCTAACATGCAAAAAAGTAGAAAGACGGACTGAAACTTTGGATAAAATTAACCCGTAGGCGTGCGCCTAGCATTTCTCTGGCGCGCGCCTAGCTGACACCTTCAGTAAATCGGCCATAACTTTGTGTGTAGACCTCCAAATATAGTGATTCAAAATGCGTTGGAAATATAATGAAATTGTCTACAACTTTTATGAAGATGTATAGCCCATAAAATGCATCTAAGGAGGATCAAAAGGCAGATTAATGGAAGGTATGGTTGTAGTACCAACGAGTTTTGATCCGTTTAAGCTTCGGGCACACGTTCCAACCCTCGTATTTCGCCTTCCGGTCATCTCAAACACCTAATACCTATACTTAATCACAAAAAATACCACACGTAACCCCTACAGGACACTAGGGTGACCGAGAGTATAGTATACACCGGAAAAGACCGAGAATCCCGAACTTTACGTCCTAGGTCTCGAAATGATAACCAAGGTGTAAATACATAAAAATACAACCAAATGTCTCTGAAACATAGAAAATGGGGTATAATCACATAGTAAATGATAGCCAATTTGACTGTCATCACTGTGTTAGTGAAGTGCTGCAGTTCTTCATCTTTCATTACCAGAAGCACAGTCCCAGAAAGAAATCCAGAAAATTCAGGCCGGTTTACCGAGGTTAATTTTTCCAGAATCAGCATCATTTTTAGTTCCTGTACTTATCCAGGATGGGTCCCAAGCATAGCCGAACAATTCAACGTCCCAGTGGTTATCAGAGTATCTATGGAGATGCTAACCCCTTGATTGATGAGGTTGAGAAATTCCATTCGTTGGAGATCTACGAGTCGTTCCAATGGCAATGGAACGGAAGACCAGTTGTTCGTGAACGGGGCGTAGAGTTGTGTTAGGAAATCACTAGTTTAACGCAGTGGAATTTAAAATTTTGATTTCCTTTTCTAGATCGTTCTTCATTTAATGAAATAAACATTTTAAGTAGTTTGCCGGTTATACCTTGGATGATCTATGAGTTCGTCACTTTGACCGTCAAGGGAGAGTAGTACAGTGCGCAAGCCGTCCACGCGTCCGGCCTCTATCGTTGATCCACATGAACTCCTCGCCGGAATCCTCCTTGAATTGCTATTGGAAAACTCTGGTTGCTAGACCGGCCTTTTTCCTCTCTTTCAAACTCTCTATATGATGCTCTCTATTTTACACAATAACTATAAGCTCTTGCAATTGTGATGTACAAAAGAGCTTGACACCCACCTCTTATTTATAGTAGAAGTGGCGCCCCTAACTAGAGTGGAAGAGAAGAAAACATTTTCCCAATAAAATAAGGAAAATCAATTAGAATGATTTATCTCTTTTATGATAATATCTCAAATTAAATAAAATCTAAATATTGTCAATATCTTATATTGATTATATTTATCTTTTTACCATAAATATATTTTTCCAAAATCAATTAATATCCAATATTAATATTATGGTAATCTTATTAATTAAAGTGCACAATCCAAGTGTATCTTATACCCTAGGATGTGGCGCCCCATATGTCAATTAATTGGCATCCAGAATATTCTTTAATTAGTATAATTTGTATATAATTAATATCTTGTATTTTATTTATTCATAATAAATAAATACCACCATATTAATTTACCACTATAACCTTTATAGTCTAGAAATAAACATTCCTTATTTGGTTATCAACTATAACCGCATTTTAATCCGACTCGATGTTCATATGTGTGTGACCCGATAGGCTTCCGAATATGTTGGCCGTAGACACAAAGTGCAAATTATGAAAATGCCCTTCATGCCTAACGATCACGGGATAGCGTCTAGCAACACACCGTGACCTCCAATCATCGGAAGAGTCAAAAGCAATGACTACTACCTTTCATATGAAGCACTTACCGTGTAACTTACAATCCTATCGCTGTAATATATCCATACGATTGTATCTCGAGTGTCAATACACTAACAATCGTATCTTATAATCTGGATATCATGCTCTCTTGGAATAACACATTTACTCCCACTTTGCAAATATTCTCGAGAGCTAGACATTCCTTATAAGAAGGCCATTTCGGATATTTGTTATGGCTTTGCACACACACCGGGGTGAACCTCTAAGTTATTGAATATGTGTTATATTTGCTGAGATGTCTATCTTTTTCCGAGCCTTGATTTTCGTTTTGTTTTGCTCGGGACGAGCAAAAGCTAAGTGTGGGGGAGTTGTTAAGGGTGATTTTATGTGATTTATATCGTTATATTTTATAATGATTTCCTCCATATTCGTATTATTTGCATGGAAATTAAGGGTTTAATCGAATTATTGAACAAATGAGTTTTAAAAGTATTTAAGTTTAAACTTGAGCTAATTTCGTGATTTTATTGGTAGTTATCTATGGTTTTACACTTTGCGTGTTTTTATGGTTTTGTAGGTACGCGAACATGTCATAAAAGGAGATCTAAACGGAAGGAAGAAGATGCAAGTCAAACTTGGAATGGAGAAATGGAGATGAACGCAGCGTTTGGAATCTGTGGCCCATCCGACAAGCGTTTGAAAGGTCGAATCAAGGCCCGAGAAGAGTTATTGGATTGAGTATTGAGATATTTGCGAACGAGCACCTACAAATACACAGACGGGGGCGTCGATCAAGCTCGCCCGACTCGAAGAATTCATTCAAGTTGGACGGGCGCCCAACATGTCAAACGAGCGCCCATGAGCCGACCTACCATAAACCGACTTAAAACTCGATATAGATATGCGTTATTTCAACCCTAGAGATACAATTTTGATACCGGCCGCATAAAACCCTAGAAACGCAGCGGGGCAGCCAGGCTCGGTCGACCGAAAGTCTTCTTTGCTCGGTCGACCGAGTCTCACTTTAGTTTTTTTATTTATTTATTTTCATTCGTTCGTATTCTGAAGATGATCTGAGGCTTTCTGGAACAAGCTTGTGAAACCGTCTCAGCAGCGTTTTTATTTCTCCTTTGGGATGATTTTGTGAGTTTTAATTAAAGTTGTTTCTTTTCTATGATTATGTGTTATGCAAATTTATATCGAGAGATGTTTTGCTACTAATGTTTGCCATATGACGAGAGTCGGTGTAAACCTAGATCACCATAGGAAAGAATAGATCTTTTTTTAACCTAAAAATACGAGAGTTGCTAGGTTAGAATATCTAGATTGTTAGATTGAGAAATCTTGCACCTTGGTTTGAAAGCGTTAATCTTTAAGATCGAGAGATAGAAGATTGATAGGCGAACTTTTCTAAGAGATTAGGAGTTCATACCTTTGATAGGTGAATCACAAGTTTAGTTAAATCATCATAAGATAATCTAGAAAGGAAATTAAGGGTTGCGGGATGGTGGATCTTTGCTTGTTCTTTGTTGAATCACCATAGTCATTGTCATGGTCTTACTAGTCTTATTTATTTTCTTAGTTTGTAGTTTAGATTTATTTTTCGCAAAGATCTTTCCTGGCTTTGGACTGACAATCCTCTGTCCAGTTTATCTTTTCGTTTTTAGTTTCATTTTGTGTCGTGACAATTTAGAAGAATTAATTAACTAGATAAACAACCTCGATTCCCTGAGATCGACTCCGGTATTAATCGCTATGCTACGATCCCTACACTTGGGGTATACCGGATTTATAAATTTATTACTTGTTTATTTTTCATTAGATAAAATCCGAGACAAGTTTTTGGCGCCGCCGGGGAATCGGTACGGTTGTCTAGTTTATTAATTTTTTTGATTTTCTGTTATAAGTTGGGATAAAAGGGATTATTAGGGCACATGGTAGTATTTTGGCCATAACTTTCGGCTCGAGTGTCCGTTTGGCACGCAGGACCCCAATTCAGAAAGCTCGTTCCGACGCCGACGACATATTGAAATGCCGGAGGCCGTTCGACACCGTTTTCGAGGTCAAAATCTGCTGTTTTCCCTTCCATTTTGGGCTCAGAAGATTTCAACACGTTTTTTTTTCTCCCTTTTATCGTTTTCTTGTTTTCTGTTTTAAATTTTTCATAGGTAGGTTTCTGTTTCTGTTTCCGTTTCTTTTTCTGTTTCTTTATCTTTTCTAAAAATAAAATAAAATAAAAAAAATAAAAATAAAAGGCCTTCTAGGGTTTCTGAGGTTTCTAGGGTTTATGATTTTATCTAGGGTTTATGAGGTTGCTCAGTCTGCTCTCTGTGAACGCCCGGCCACTCTTTGTGGTTACCGGACGTGCGTCCATAGTGAGTGGACGCCCGTCCGTCCAACATGCACCAACTATGTTATGTCTTAAGAGAACCAAACTAGCGTTTGTCCTTTCCAAACGCCCGCCCGGTTCATCATTTACTGAGGAGGACGGCTGCCTGGATTGTCTCGAACGTCCGTCCGGTGTGTCGGTTTCTAGTGAATAGAATTTGTTTTTTTTTTGATACATGCTTCATTATTTGACATGGATGTTTTAATGCGAGACTCTGTGGATTTTATCTGATATGCGTAGATGTCCTGTTCTTTCACCGTTATGGTTATTTTTCCATCTATTACGGTCCATGTTGAGTGATTGTGTGTGTTTCGAGTCTATTGATGCAAGAGCACCGAGCTAGACGTGATTCCAATTTGATTTATGCTGTTCCTTTTGTCGTCTATCTAGGGTGTTAGGGTTGTTTAGGGGTCGTTTTTTTGTTGTTGTCCCTTACTTGATTCATCTGTAGCTACTGTCGGTTTTCCGTTGCTACTTCATTTCTGATGGATCTTGTAAGCTTTTAGGGCCCTCTATTCGTTCATCTTTTATTACTTGATTCATATGTGCTTAAGTTTGAGCTACTGTCGGTTTTCCGTCGCTTTCACTTTTAGATGGATCTTGTAATCCTTAAGACCGTTTACACTTTCAATTTTCTTTTCTATATGATTTATATTTGCTTTAGTATAGCTACTGTCGGTTTTCCGTTGCTATCACTTTCTGATGAGTCTTAAGGCACATCTACACTTTACATGGCAAGCTTCTGTGGCTTTGCATAATCGAATTTTGTTGCGCTTCTGTGGCGTTATTTAGTAGACGTTTATATATTTGACCTTCCTTCTATGGTTGACATGTTTCGTAGCGTAATCCGAATTGTAGATTAGGGTGATATCTATGGAATTAGTTGGGCTAGCATTTTTCTTGATTTTCTTTTTGCCTTTTTAATATAGTTGCATATCATTTAGTTGCATTGTGTTATATTTTATTTTTATTTTTTATTTTATTTAGTGCACCTAGCCCTACTACTTTGTAGTGTCCTCTATCATCATCTTGTAAGCCTTAACGCGCATTTACACTTTCATTTGGAGTTTGATATTTCTGTATGCACATGTGGTCCATATTTGTATTGTAAGCTTCTGTGGCTTATTGGATGCCTAGATGTCCTATGTTTTCCTTGTGTGGTGATTTTTCCATCTGAGCAATTATATCCTGTGCTTATATCAAACTTTTCTTCGCAATATGATATATTTTCCCCTGTGTTCCCCGAGATACTGCCATGTTTTTCAAGTGGTGCAGGCACATTTTTAGCTGTTTTTGCCAAGCTACCTTTGGAAGTCGTTGCTGGAAAAGAACTCCATATGACATCACCATTGTTGTCCTCTTCAGCCACTCTTCGGATCATTACCAAATCAGCTAAGTACTCTTATCCGTTCTGTAATTCTGCACAACCTGAGGACATGTTGTGGTTTAAGTGTAGGGGAGGGAATGGTTATGTGTATCGATCATTTGCTTACTTCGTTATGTTTCTATGCAAAATGAGCTAAATTTTTGTTTTTGTTCTGTCCCGAGTAAGCAATGCATATCTTTGTTCGTTATTGTTATAGTCATTGATGCTATATACTGTATGTTCAGTAAGTTAGTTGTTTCACCCGATATATATTTTTCACGAGCCATAGTGAATGATGAGATATAATATAAAGCTATACCCTTTTTGATTAGTGGTTTATGATTATCTTATAAGTCGTGTGCTTAGTGCTAACGTATGTATCGTGGGAATTATAATAGTTTGTGTTTAGATCCAAAGTATGATATACTGTGAATATCTGAGGTTTGAATGTGATAAATAAAACGTAAACTACTGTGCTTTGGAAAAGTTGTTTTAAGAAAAATGTATGAATTAATTGTGTGTGTCGGAAGCTGGTCGATGATTTGAGTGCAGTAGGTCATATCACGAATGTCCTATACCACTATGATGACCAAAAGCTCACGACAGTCAGAAGAAGCTGCTTTATGATTTGAGTAAGGTAGGGTATATCTCGAATATCCTATTCTGCTATGACAGGGCAAGGGCTCATTCTGATGTGTGTTCAAAAGTGAAATAGTTAAATCAACTTATGTAAGAAAGTGGTATGAATAAATAAAAGACTTAGTTATCGCATACCTTATCCCCAGTATAAACTGACAGATATGTTGTAGGGATTATCCTCTGAGTATGTCAGAAAGGCCCTAGATCTATTCTATCATCTTTTTCGGGATATGTTACGTTTTTTAGGGTGCATCTTATAAGTATCATTCATTTACCGCTAGTTGAAATGGGGTATTAGCTAGTTTGCTTTGAAATTTTCAAGTTTGGACTTAGCGGAAGTTTGTTATGGCTTTGCACACACACCGGGGTGAACCTCTAAGTTATTGAATATGTGTTATATTTGCTGAGATGTCTATCTTTTTCCGAGCCTTGATTTTCGTTTTGTTTTGCTCGGGACGAGCAAAAGCTAAGTGTGGGGGAGTTGTTAAGGGTGATTTTATGTGATTTATATCGTTATATTTTATAATGATATCCTCCATATTCGTATTATTTGCATGGAAATTAAGGGTTTAATCGAATTATTGAGCAAATGAGTTTTAAAAGTATTTAAGTGTAAACTTGAGCTAATTTCGTGATTTTATTGGTAGTTATCTATGGTTTTACACTTTGCGTGTTTTTATGGTTTTGTAGGTACGCGAACATGTCATAAAAGGATATCTAAACGGAAGGAAGAAGATGCAAGTCAAACTTGGAATGGAGAAATGGAGATGAACGAGAGTTTGGAATCCCGTCCATCTGGACGGGCGTTTGAAAGGCTGAACTGGCGTCCAGAAGAGTTATTGGATTCAGAGTATTGAGATATTTGCCGAACGAGCGTCTACAAATACACAGGACGGGCGTCTGATCAAGCTCGGCCCGACTCGAAGAATTCATTCAAGTTGGACGGGCGTCCAACATGTCAAACGAGCGTCCATGAGCCGACCTACCATAAACCGACTTAAAACTCTATATATATGTGCGTTATTTCAACCCTAGAGATACAATTTTGATACCAGCCGCATAAAACCCTAGAAACGAGCAGACGGCAGGCTCGGTCGACCGAGTGCTCCTGCTCGGTCGACCGAGTCTCACTTTTGTTTTTATTTATTTATTTTCATTCGTTCGTATTCTGAAGATGATCTGAGGCTTTCTGGAACAAGCTTGTGAAACCGTCTCAGCAGCGTTTTTATTTCTCCGTTGGGATGATTTTGTGAGTTTTAATTAAAGTTGTTTCTTTTCTATGATTATGTGTTATGCAAATTTATATCGAGAGATGTTTTGCTACTAATGTTTGCCATATGACGAGAGTCGGTGTAAACCTAGATCACCATAGGAAAGAATAGATCTTTTTTTAACCTAAAAATACTAGAGTTGCTAGGTTATAATATCTAGATTGTTAGATTGAGAAATCTTGCTCCTTGGTTTGAAAGCGTTAATCTTTAAGATCGAGAGATAGAAGATTGATAGGCGAACTTTTCTAAGAGATTAGGAGTTCATACCTTTGATAGGTGAATCACAAGTTTAGTTAAATCATCATAAGATAATCTAGAAAGGAAATTAAGGGTTACGGGATGGTGGATCATTGCTTGTTCTTTGTTGAATCACCATAGTCATTGTCATGGTCTTACTAGTCTTATTTATTTTCTTAGTTTGTAGTTTAGATTTATTTTTCGCAACGATCTTTCCTGGCTTTGGACTGACAATCCTCTGTCCAGTTTATCTTTTCGTTTTTAGTTTCGTTTTGTGTCGTGACAATTTAGAAGAATTAATTAACTAGATAAACAACCTCGATTCCCTGAGATCGACTCCGGTATTAATCGCTATGCTACGATCCCTACACTTGGGGTATACCGGATTTATAAATTTATTACCTGTTTATTTTTCATTAGATAAAATCCGAGACAATATACAACAAATAATATGAAGATAGGCAATATATAATAATATAAGTGCTTTTATTAATCATAATAAAGTTATTACAAGAACTAAAATAGACTGTAATCGACCCGACCCGGTCGGATCCGGTCTAACCCGGTTTTGTTTAGTAAACCTATTCAATAAGTTGGACGATTGCGGTTTGATGTTGCCGACAGCCCTACAAGTACAAGGCATTCTGGATATGGCTGAGGTACCGACACGGTTCAACGCCACGGTGGTAAGAGAATTTTATGCTTATGTTGCGCATAAACTAGGAGCCATATTTGCCATGGTCTGTGGTGTTAAGGTTGATTTTTCGATAGAGCGGATCAATGAGTATTATGGGTTCGCAATCCACCGGTGGGCCCAAATGAGTACACATCCTCGAGCAATGTTGAAGATATAGAGAGGATGGATATGATAACTGATTTCCTTGGGGTGCAATAGAAGCGCAATCCTGTAGGAGCCCCCCAATCTTCCTGGAAAACGAGCTATCTTGGGATAGGAAGGTGGTTAATAGATTTGTTTGTGCTCGCCTTCTACCGACCAAGCATACGGTGTCTGTCACACCGAAGAGGGCAGAGTTGATGTTCTACCTGGAACAAGGATCTCCGGTAAACATAGGTTTCCTGATACATAGCCATATTCACGAGCTTGCCGCCATATCTGAGCACGAGCAGTTGCCATATGGACCTATGATTGACATGTTCGCTTTAGAGAACGAGGTCAAAGTTCTGGTTAGTGATGAGTGGGAAGACCCTGAGCCAATGATTAGTTCGCAGTCAGTTTAAAGAGGGCCAAGACGGGTCAGTCATAGAGTAGAGAGAGAGCGTACTCCGGTCCTCAGAGCACCTCGGACTCTGACAGCCTTGCTAGAGGAGCACTCGTGAGAAATTGCGAGTCTGCGTCACAAGATGGACATGATCATAGACTTTCTAAGAGTTCCTCATGCGACTCCACCACCTAGGACTGCCCCAAGTCACCGAGCATCATCTTCTATTGCTGCTGCCTCCAGTTCTGCACCACCTCCCTGTTTTGAGCCTAGAGATGACTGGGAGGATTATTATAAGGAGGATTAGTTTTTCTTTCTTTTGATTGTTTTTATTTTCCATTTTCTTATTTTTCTTTTTGTTTTTATTTCCCTATTCTAGTTGATGCAGCAGAATTTTAATAATATTGTGATTTTGATGGCTTAAACTGTTTGGAGTAATTTATTTTCTCTTTTACTGCCGCGTTTTTGTTATATGGTTTCTTGTCACCACTATTCTTCTTGGTTTGTTTGAGACACTTAGCGCAGATTATTCGTTGATTACTTACATGAGCCTGATGATTTATCAGATGATCCAATTCTTCTTTGGTTCCACCCTTAACCGAAGCTAAGTTCCTTTTCGTTTTTCATTTTTCACCTTACACATTAGGGACAATGTTTCGTTTAAATGGGGGGTACGGGATGTCACATAGCTTCTTAGCATTATATTCCGTGAATTGCGTGATTATCTTGATTCTCTTTGATGCACTGTTCACCAGCTAGACTTTGATTTTCGACAGAATCTCGAAAAAATATGATATCTTTGATCTTTTCGAGTTAATTGACTTCATCTTTGTTCCACGATGTACAAGTATGAGTAAGTGCCCACTTCTGAAGTAATGGCGTATTAAGCGCATATTCGGTTATGAGCCACCATTTTAAGCACGTATAACTCACTTCCCTTGGTGTGTAGTCGATAGCATATTGCTTTGACTAGAGTTGACCCTGGCTTTATCATGAATTATGTTTCACCAATGCTTATGAAGGCAAATGAATTTTGGATTCGGTAGTTTATCATGTGTGAGGCCGTGAGGAAAGTTAAATCAATGAGAGTTCACCCGCAAAGAAAGAGAAGTGCATTGAAATATATACATCTATATTCTCTTTGGCAAACCTTGAGTCGATAGAGCATAAGAAGCACGACTTTTGCATAGACCGATAAACGCGAGCCTAAAAGTAATATATGTTCGGTTCTCGATCCGCCTTTCCAGTTAATTTGATTAATAAATAACATGTTTGGGACTGGTTAGTTCGACTACGGATAGACGTAATGTGAAATTGTCTGCATTACTAAGCGGTTGTGAAAGTTATTTCACACACATATTGGCTCATGGCATGAATAGTGTTTAATGCATTACTGATGGATATGAGTGGCATGATCTTGATCTTGACTTTGTGAAGCATAGTTGTTTTTGAATAACTTGTATACTGATCAGAGTGTTGTTTTCTTTTCACTCTTTTGCTCGAGACGATCAAAAGCTAAGTGAGGGGTAGTTGATAATGCTCTGAATGGTACCATTAATTATACCTATATTCACCTCGAATTCTGCTCAAGAGAGGATAGATAGGCTCGTTATTATGTGGAATATATGTTAAATACTATGTGAATGTTTCCAGGATCGTAATTCTGTATCTATGCTCTTTTCCCACGAGGTTTTGGTACTGTTTTGTCTCGTTTTATGAGTTTTGTAGGATGTACCGAATCAGGAGAATTGGAGAATGGATCTAGACCAAAGGAAATATGCTGGGCCAAGTAATTAAAGTCCAAGAAGAAGTCTGCTGATGAAAAAAGAGAAAAGTCAGCCCGGTTTACCGTGGGCTAGGTCCGGTAAACCGAGGACTTGCTGGACACGAATCAATTTTGCCGTATTGTCTAGGCCAGTTAAGGTTTTTATGAGTCTTAAGTCGGATTTTGTATCTATATAAGGCCGCATTAACAGAGTTTTGCATAGGTTGATAATAAGTTTTTATATATATTATACAATTTGATGAAATAAAGTTATTCCAAGCTTTTACGGAGTTATTTCTGGTTTTTTCCCTTTCTCTACCATCTCTAGCTTGAATAGATCTCCATCGTTGAAGGTATGAAGCTTTGAACGTTCATTTTGTCTTCAATATGGTAGATCTATTCGTATTTATGTGTTTTAGTTAATCTGCATGTTTAACAACCCCATGATTACTTATATTAATCGTATTTGAGCAATGTAGATCCAGAAATAGGAAAAGCTGACCCCGGTAAACCGGAGGTCTATATCGGTTTACCGAGGCAATATTTAGAATACCTAAATCTGGCATTCACTACAGCTACGTTGATCGACAGGTTTAGTTAACAGTAGGTTAGATCTGACCAATCTTCTTATTGTAATCGTAAAACTAACATGAAATACGAATAGTGAAGTGTTAGTTTGGACATAGTCTCGAATGGACCCTAGGAACGTGCTAATCAGTGTCGACAGCTATCTAGGCGGGTTAGCGGTATGAGTTAGCGCTCGATATCGGCAATTTTAGTTCTTTGTGCGTATGGGCTATTACGGACCAATTAAGGAGGGTAGTTGCGTATAGATTGTCTACTATCATTGTCGGAGTAGATAGGGTTAGGAATTACACCTGTAGTTGATAATGATAATGATAATTAAATCAAAAGATCACTCATTTAATTTGAAGGAAATTATGTGGGGAAGTAAACATAACGATTAACTAATCCAAGTTAGTGGATCGTTGAGAAGAGGGGGAAAAATACCAAGTTTCTTTTATGTTTATTGTTGGTCAATGACCGCCTATATATCGCTTCTTAATTAGGTTAGAATCGTTTATACTTAAAGTTGCATCGTCTCTGTGGGATCGACCTTGACTCGTATTTACTATACTATGATGTACTTAGTATTCTTGCTAGTAATATCGACGTTAGTGACTTACACGCGATCAATATTCTTTTACAATATCTTGAGGAAATCTCTATTCCTCTTTAAATCTTGAGATGACTCAACCTCTCTTGAATAATGAAAACTTTGACTTTTCTTGACAAGTATACGTCAATCTAAGACTTTTTGGTGTACTCGATTTGTCTCCATAACCCCCCATGTTGAGATTATTGCTCTCTACTTGATTTCTAAATTGTCTAGTCTTTTTGGTACTCGACCATGCACCTTGGCCTTGCTTCTCGGTTGTATGATGATTCATCTATGACATTCACGTGAATTGAGGATTCTCCTAGCTCGCCAACAGCCATTTGTTAACCAAACGATTAACAATCAAGCTCAATGTTCTCTTTCCATGCATTGAGAATATTTCCATGTCCATCATGTGGCACTTCCCTTGATGTCTCCACTTTCTAAGGGCTTATGTAAGAGCTCATCGTCTTCCTTTCAAGTGGCCTAAGTTCCCCTGCAGACCACCGTAACTTGCAGAATTTCACTCTCTTAAAAGAATCTCATCTGCAAGATAATCCTTTTGCTTCTTCTTTGGTGGCTATCTTTTGTATTATGATACAATGCTTCACTCATCAATTTGGAACCAACTTCAACTTCCCTTGACCTAGAATCATCATGTTCTATTTGTAACCCCTACCACATCTCTTGTTTTGAAAACTTATTGCCCTTCTTCGGCTTACCAAGTTGACATACCACTCTGGTACTCAACAATTCACTTTTCAACTTAATTCGTTCTATAAGCTTACCCTTAATGGCATAAGGATTGGATCAGACCGTCAAGAGAAAAGAATGGAAAAAAATGCATGTTCTCCGTCTCCAAAGCTTCTCAGAAGTCCTTCACCCGGGACCCTTGCAGTTCTTCAACAAGCTTGTTTTACCAAGATGGAGGTGGAGATAGAAGCGTTGTCTACAACAATGGTTACCATGTCAACCTCCTGATGTAAACAGTTGGAACTCTGCACGGTGAAAAGCAAAGAAAGCCAGTCTTCTGGGATGAAGTGGAGCGATGACAAAATACGAGACCAGAGATGATACAACAAGCCAACGAGAAGATTGAAGTGGATCGTCGCAACCTCAAATTGGCTCAAGACAAGCAGAAGAGTTGGGAAGATGGAAGAAGAAGACGGTTAGGGTCTGAAGAGGATAAAGCATATCTAAGAACGTCCCTCATGTGTCAATGATAGGGGATGCTTAACCGACATGGACATGGAAGTATGCTGACCATGAAGTGGTTAAAGAAAGTTAAGAAAGAAGATGTACTACTAGCTTTGGGTCAGTGCAGCAGTCACACAACGGCAGAGACGACATGAGAGTTAGAAGACGAGACGCTTTGCAAGTCCAGAGTTCAGGTACCTCCCAGTTACGTTCGAGTTTTGAGGACGAAAATCCTTTTAAGGGGAAAGGAATATAACATCCCGAATTTTTAGAAAGGGTAAAATGGTAATTGGGTATGGGTACTATGACCTAATTACTATTTAACCAATTTATTTAAATAAAAATGATTTAATTAAAAGAATTATTAATTGGTTTTAATTAAAGGAATTAATTAATCCTATAAAAGCAAAACAATTCGCTTAATCCCTCATATTAATATATCATGCAATTTCTGGAAAAAAAAGGGAGAGGGCGACGGCTTCAAGATAAAAAATATACGTAGAAGAACGACGTAGAAGAAAGAAGGAGAAGGGAGAACATAATCTTCAACCGTGCGGCCAATCCGTTCATCGTTTCAAGACGTCGCAGTAGAAGAAATTGATCACTGGATGAAGACGGTCATTTTACTACTTTTTTTTTTTTAAACAGTAAGTTTTCAGTTTAGCCCTAGTTTTTTGTAATCGTCGAGTTCGATTCTTCAAAAATTCATATCTTTCAATCCGTGGCTCTGTTTCGCAGCCATGAGTAGTCAAAACGATTGTCTTGGAGCGTAGATTCTTCTAAAAATAGTTTCACAGAAAATACTCTTGGTAATATTCAGTTTTACTCACTTTTTCAATTCGGGTTTTTCAAGAAAACTAGGATTTTTAGGGTTACTTGTTGATCAATTAGGTTTTGAGTTAAAGGCTTAGAAGATCAACAATATCTTGAAGGTTTTAGATCGGTTTTTCTTGCAATAGAGGTAAGAGGCTCTTCCTCACGAATAATTATGGTTTTACAATGTTTAGGTTGAGTTTTAGTGTTGTTTGGTAGCAAGAATTCATGTTAATGTGTTGTTCTATGCTATGTTATGTTATAGTATGCTTAGAACATGTTTCACTATTTTTTTCCTGAGTATTTTGATGCTAAACGTGTTTAGTTTGGAGTGGAAATCATTTAAGAGTATAGAAGCATGTTTTGGGGAGTTGTAGGCGGAATGCGCACGCATTCACCCCAGTTTTGGGAAAAGTTGAGTTTTAAGCCCCGAGTCTCGTTTTAAATATTGTTTAATGATATAATAACATTAGTTAAACATGAACAAGCCTTGATTGAGTTTCTGATGCATTAGTTCCGGCACTGAATGTACTCTTCAAGGGAGTTGAAGTCCGGGACCGTCGGAAAGGCATGATAGGCTTGTGCTTTGGTGATTAGTATTCATCAATGTCATCGTAATTACTAGGCCTTGTCCATGTCTAGTGGACTAGGAGAGAGAGAAGTAGGGGTGAGGAAGCTTACTTAAAACTATTTAGTTGGCTAGTTAACAATGAATAATAAATACATACTTGCCTAGTACTGAGCTTAAACGTCATGTCATTTTTGGTTAGGCACATTTGAACACCGGCTATGTGACTCGTCTGGACATGTGGATAACCTTGTGACCTTCTAGAGGCCAAATTATAGGAGAGATTCACCGGACATGTATGCATACCGGGGGAACCTGGGACTAACAGTGCAAGCCAATGTTGGTTGGCACCCTCTCGTGGTGGACACACCTCACGTAGTGCCCTTGAGTGCTGACGTAACCAAGATAAGTTATGATAGAAATGTATAGTCATGACATGTTGGTGTACATGGAGTGAACCCTAGACTGAATTGGTCACATAAAGATAACTAAATTAATTATATGAACTTTTTCGTTGTAATGCTTAGTTATTCGTTAGCTTCACACCTTTACTAAGTACTTTGTACTTACCTCCTTTGCCTTTTCTTTTGTTTGCATTGTGTGGTGAGAAGACGAATAGGTTGACCAAGAGTAGTCGACTGCTCGATGACGTTGATGCCTTGAAGATGCTTTTAGTTTATTTTCCTTGTAAAGGTTGTACTAGACTAGTTGTATCCTTTCTTCCTAGACTTGTACTTTTACTTCTTGACTTTTGAAAGTTAAGTTTGTTCTTTTGAAACCTCGTATTGTTGAAGACTTTGGATTTTCATCGTTGTAATCTTAACTATCCATCTTTAGTATGGTTGTAATCTATTCTTAGCAGCATTTATGTTTTTACCTGAGTCTTTTTAGCTTTCATTTGCTTTATTTTGATATGACGATGTAGAGACTTGCATATAATATTAGATTTATTAATGCTATACGCGCCGAACGTTTCTCTTCCGGATAAGAAATCGGTATCCGGGAGCGGGGCGTTATACTTTCTAATGAAGATCAAATTCAGAGACTGTTTTCTTAGAACATACAACACAGACTAGGAATGTAGACATATAGAAATACGTAACACGTTAAACTGCTACATGCCACATATATTCCAAATATTAAGTTATTTGCTATTATCTCTTACGAAAATAATTGGAGATAATGTTAAAATTTTACTCTATTATCCTTTAAAAGTAAAAAAATAAAAGGTTAATGTTTTAAAGTATTATCTCTTAAATTAAAATTGTAGGAGGCAGGTATGGCTCAGGATTTTTTTGACTTGGGGTGAAATCTATCAATTTTTTTCAGATCACACATATATTTGGATATATTCAATTCTATACATATAATTATGAGACAAGTAGATAAAAGCAGGGTCAAACACATAAAAATAAGGTCAATTCCACATATATATGTATTTATGAAAAAAATTCTCTACTATTTATACATAATAATTTTTTTTTAGGGGGTCGGCGGCACCCGCTCACCCCTACTTAAAGCCGCCCCTGGTAGGAGATGATGAATACTCTAATTGTCATTTTGATAAAGCTAGAGGATAATTAGGAGTTACATTATCTCTTTAATTGAAATATAAGAGATAATGTTAAATTGGATTTCTTATTATCTTTTCAATTAAAATATATAAGATAATTAGAAATTCAAAAAGGACAGTTTCAAGTAGAACTTGGCATCTGCAAATGAGATATTTTATGGTACAATGGTTGTAGGAAAGTTGTACAAAGTGGCATACATTAGAGCCTTTTATTTTTACTTTGTTTCACATAATACACTTTTATTGTGTGCGAGAGGTTAGAAATTGTAATGTATGCCACTTGATACAACCTCTCTATAACGGTTGTATTATAAAATTTGTCTCCGCAAAGTGGGTTTTGGCCTCAGTGAAAGGCTTATCATCAGTAAAGACTTTTCTCAACACACCATTGCGCCAATATTTGAAGCAATATTGATGAAGAGTAGAAGGGACGACTCTGTTCTCGTGTAACCACGGCCTCCTTAGCAACAAGATGTAAGATGTCCTAGCATCAATCACATGGAACAACACGTTTGAAGACAATTCATCAATCATGATGTCAAGGCATATCACTCCGATGGCTCTTTGCCCCCCTTGGTTGAATCCTTGGATCATCTGGCAACTATCAGAGAGTTCATCCATAGAGATTCCAAATTCTTTCATCACTCGGAGTGGCAAAATGTTGACAGCCGATCCTCCATCTAGCAACACTCGGTTGACTTTCTGCTCGCGAGTGTATGCCATGACAATAATGGGCAATTATGGGGTGTAGTCCCAAACAACATGTCATTGTTTGTGAAGGTGCTCTCGATTGAGCGAGTGATCTTTGCTTTGAGTGAAGGCTCCTGATGTGATTTCCGTTGAAAAATAAACTTATTAAATTTATGTAGAATCTTTTATTTATTTTTAGTTTTTTTTTGTTGTAGTCTTTTATTATCCCACATTGGTTTGATAGTCTCTCATTTTTGTTATTATTTTTATTTATTGTTATTTTGTCCCACATTGATAAATTAGCAATTGATCTTCGAGTATGTAGCCTATATATAGGCAAATAGACTCATTGTAACAATCAGTTCAAACATTATTGAGTGAAATTTATATTAAGTTTTTTGTGTGTATTCTTATGTAGAATATTCGAATCATGAACTTATCAAAATTCTGAGCATACCTTGTGACATTCGTGCACTAAAGGTTCTTATGTACATCTTATCTAAGGGTTGAGTTCATACCAATGTTTTTAGTTACGGGTTAGCTAAGGGTCGCGGTGCTCGTTCTTATTAATACTTTTAATCGGTTATGGATCTAATCAGTTGATATTAGAGCTCAGTAATTAAAGATCAAATATCCTTTGTTTCTTTTTTTCATTTATGCATTCTTCTTAAATAAAAAAAAGTTCTTTTCTTTTCCTTAAGCCTTCATCTGTAACGCCCCTGCACCCTGGCGCAGTAGCGTTAAATAGTCGTAAATGTCCGGTCAATTGCTTAGACTATCGTTCTCGTTTTGGTCTAAAAAAAATTAACTCGAAATGACAAGACATTTATGTCTCACACTTATATGGATATGAGCATTCTACTACTTTATCGATGTGACACTTTACATCATCTGCTTGCATATTCTTTCACGAAAAGAAAGAAGAACACATGTTCCCAGCATTAGCTTTCGTAAGTTGGTAAAAACGATAGCTTTCGTAGGTAAGTAAATAAAAATAAAAAAAATTTAAATCCAGCATTTATTGATCCCAATTGCAAAGTGCCGCCAACTTTGACCTGTTTGTTGCCCTATTTGATTTTTTTTTTTTCTCTATTTGGTTAAAAAAAACAGTCAAGTATTGCTGAGAGTTTCACATTTTTGTGTGATTGATTTTTAATCATACCTGTGATTCAGTACACGTCTAAAAACAATTCAAGAAAATTAAAAAACGTTCTTTTTTTTTTTTTTTTTTCTTTTTTTCTTTCGCCTCTATCATCTTCAAATTATCTCAACCAAAGCCCTAGGTCCTTATATAAGTTTTTTGGTCTTGATTGATTCGGGTGCTCATTATTTTGTTTTGTTCTATGATTTGAACTCTACACGAGGGGAGTGTAAACACGAGTGATTGTGAGGACATGTATCTTTTTGTTGAAGATGGAAGAGCTCACTGAAAGAGAGGATAATTCTAGTGATGCTCGTATTCGGTTATTGGCGGATGAGATGATGACCCGATTTCAAACTATGTTAAAGGGAGTAACTGAGCAACGTAACCGTGGTGGTACATGTGTTGTTAAAAAAACTTCTACAAGGTTGTTTTCTATTTATTGTGGTCATTGTAAAGGGAGTGATCATTACTATTATGATTGCCCTAATCTATGGCAGAAAATAGGTAGTTTACATGGGAAATCACCTAAAGGACGACCAAGTGAATGTTAATATCCCAGAGAAGATTGTAGAGAACACTGTATAGATTGTTAACACTCGAGAGGATAATAAGCCAAATTTATTGGAGCAAATTGGTGGAGGTAGTCCAAGAGTCGATTGTAGGGAGGCAATCACCGTGGAGAATGAAAAGGTGGTGGAGATAAAGGTTGCAAAAGAGTGTGATGTTGAGAAAAAGAATGAGGATATACCCAATCCAGCCCCTATATTGCCGATGGATATTCTTGATCATGTTAACATTGGTGGCAAACCGGAGTACAGTTGTTGAAATAGTGTACTAAACCCAATCGGGTTGGACCGGAATCGACCAGGTCGGATCATTTCTACTACTCCCTCCGTCCCATTTTATTTGTCCATGTTTCCTTTTTGGTTTGTCCCAAAATAAGTGTCCACTTTGTGCATTAATTGTTAAATTTCTTCAAATACCCTTCACTCTTTATAATAATTACAATAAAAAGTGTGTAGCATTAAATGTACCAACAACAAATTAAAGGGCATAAGTGTAAAAATATTGGATTATTTAATGTGATTCAAAGCATTAACTACACTTTTCTTAATCTGTGTGAAAAGTCAAACATGACAAATAAAATGGGACGGAGGGAGTATTTCTTTATGATTATAAATATATAAATTGATTTTCTGTTGTCATATACTTGTTCTTTTAAAGAACCAATTATGAATTGTTATATGATAACGTCCTTAGTATTAAACTGTGACAGAGAAATCATATAGGCAATTATGGTTGATGAGATCTCTAATCACTTTAATAAGTTTGATACTTAAATGTCTCTAGGCTTTTGTACTATTTAAACAGGCATTGATAGTACAAACAGGCTAGCACATATTAGATGTCTTATGTCTTTAAGGGCTGAGATAGATCTCGTCTATCTAAATGTTGAGACACTTGAACTGCACGTGGACGTGTATTAGAGAATGCGTACGTTAGACTGATCCACTTACACTGATAAGTGTCAAACTATGTAACAGTTGTGTAATTATCCTTAGGACCGGAGTCTATATGGCATCATAGGGTGGATTGTCATGCTTTGACACTATTGAGGTTTCCCCTAGCCATGAGGCGATCATGCGGTAGTGATTGAGTGTGATATTGAAGCATGCGGAGTATACATGTTTGGTTGTTCGGGAATCGCGTACCCTATCAGTAGGAGTGAATATCTGAAACGGCCTTCCCATAAGGAATGTCTAGTTCTTGTGAATCTTTGCAAAGTGGGAGTAAATGTGTTATTCCGAGAGAGCCTGATATCCCGATTATGGGATACGATCGTATAGGTGTTATTACAGCGATATGATTCTATTTACACGCTAACCGAGCACATGAAAGGTAGTATTCATTGCGTATTGACTCTTCCGATGATTGGGGGGTCATGGACGTGTTGCTAGACACTATCCGTGATCGTTAGATGTGAAGGGCATTTTCGTAATTGTGCCTTATGTCTACGGCCAGCATATTCGGAAGCCTATCGGGTCACACACATATGAACATCAAGTCGGATTAAAATGTGGTTATAGTTGATAACCAAATAAGGAAAGAATTTATCTCATACTATAAAGGTTATAGTGGTAAATTAATATGGTGGCATTTGTTTATTGTGAGTAAATATAATACAAGATATTAATTATGTTGATTAATTAAATATGTATATAGATACATATATCTCGAAATATATATGTATATATGATATACATGTATTTTGTGAATTAATTAATCATAGTCATATAATAATTAAGGAAAATCCCAAGTTTAGATTTTTGGGAATATGAGGCGCCATTTTAAAGTGTATTAGATATACTTGGATTGTGCAATTTAATTAATAGTATTATCTTGTATTAATATTAGATATTAATGCATATAGATTTGCACACATGTGTAAATTAATTTATGGTAATATAACAAAAATATACATTCAATATAAGATATTGTCAATATAAATCTTGGAAATATTTAATATAAGATATTGAATATTTAATGAGATAAATCAATCAAATATATTTTTCTTATTTTACTAGTAAAAGGTTTTCTTTTTCTTTAATCTACCCAAGAAGCTTTTCTTATTGGGAATAGGAGTAATGGGGAGCCACTCACCCTATATAAGAAAGGGGTTGGCTAGCTCTTTTGGTGCACCATAATTCCAAGAGCTAATTATTCTTGTAAAAAATAAGAGAGCTTCTTAGAGAGAGATTATAGAGAGAGAAAAGGTCGACCTAGCAGTCGAGTTTTCTAGTAGCAATCCTTGGTGGGATTCCGATGAGGTGCTCGTGTGTATTATTGGTAGAGGCCGGACACGTGGACGGCTCTTGCACATCTACTCCTACCGGACGGTCAAAGCGTTGATCTTTTAGATCAACAAAGGTAATATTACCATCACCTCTCTTATATGTTTATTGTTTAAATGAAGTCGATCCTGGATTGGGAAATCAATTTTTAAATTCCGCTGCGCTACTCGATCGATTTCCTTACAGTGGTAGCAGAGCTGTCTTCGAGTTTAAGCAATAAGCATCTTTTATTCGCGTAGTAAATTAGATCCAATAGATTAAAACATGTATGATTTTGATCTGTAATAGATACACAAAAAAAGAGGCGGTGGCGGTGGCGGCGGCACCACCGCCATTTCGGCGTCGGCGGCTGTCGGCACCACCATTCCCCACCCTTCTTGTTTTGTTTTGTGCATCTTATTGTTTTCAATATGGTCCATAGTTCATGGTTGCTTTTTGATTGTTGAGGACCAATGGTTCAAACATTTTGAACCATTGGTCAACCTAGGCCATTCTGAATCTATTTGGAATAGGCCTAGGCCTCTTCCAAAGTTTTGATTTTTAAAAAAGGCCTAGATGCCTTTTGGTTTGATTTTAATTAAACCAAATGCATTCTTTTGATTATAAATCAAAAGGGAAAAGAACAAAAGGGGACCACATGATTTTAATTTTTATTTCAAATAGTTTAAATTTGAAAAATTGAAATTAAATTTATTAATTAATTAAACCTTAATTAATTGATCGGATGCTTCATGATGCAAGTAGTTAAAATTTAACTTTTATATTTTTCATAAGATATTGATTGTATTGATTAGATAGTAGATATAATATGATTATATGGACCTCGATTGATCATGGACTCGACCAATAGGATAGATGTGAATGCTTTATTTTCTGTTGGTCTTTATTGTTGTCCTAGGCCGTTATGAAGAAAGTGACCTAGTTTTATTTATGCATTTTCCCACTCCCGTTAGCTCCCTCCCGTGTGCGGCGGGTGGAAAATTTATTAGATAGATTTTTTAAAATAAATTGAAGACGAAGAGGGAGACCAAAGAAAGAAGAATAAAGATTCCATTGGAGAATGGCGCATTAAAGATCCATTGGCGGTTGTAGCTACCCTTAGTTTGTGACCCGCGGTTTAGTCAGTTTGTATTCAAAACCGCACTTAGGATAAATCCATGATCATACCAGTTAATTTTGGGCGCCGAATGTTGTGTATGTTTACTTTATACAATATTGTAGAAATATGCACATAAGAGATGAGACCCTAATTAAATATAAAATTAATTAAGTGAATTAATTTAAAATTACTCCCACGACAAAAATCGAGTTATAATATGTCTTCCAATATTATAGTGACGGTGAAGAGCCCTTGTTCGGATCCAACTGATCGGCCCACATCGGGAGTTAACCTACCTCGGGTATATCATCATTACCGAGATATGATCATCATGAGATCTCATGAATACTCGGGTTACGACTCGACTAAGAATCTTGCGATGATTGGCCCACGTCAGGACCGTCTGATTTTAGAGAAATGAGGTTGACTATCACGTAGACGATGTGAATTGTCAAAGAGTTGACTAGTCGAACCACTGGAAGTCGTGTTGGACGCGATTGGTAAGAAGTACCTACCCGTCAAAATTGACCCGGTCGATCGGCCCACATCGGGGATCGATTCAACTAGATAAGATTCTAGCCACTAAAGAATTTTGGAAATTTTTTGAAAGTCAATTGGGAGTAGTTGACTAGTGGGAGCAAAATTATAATCCCAAAGACCATCTTTGATTTTACATGTATAAACAACAACACTCTTTTATCTTTATTTTATGTTGTAGTTTTAGCAAATTTTATTTATGTTTTGTACTTTTGATAGTTAAAAACCAAAATTAAATGACTATTACCTTTTGAGAAACGTTCTCAAGTTGGTTAAGTAACTTTAATCCTTATAAAATAAGCAATGACACGAGCAATCGCGTTTTCATAGTTGAAGACAAGGAGGCTACATATTTAATGGAGTCCTCTAAGACTTTAATTATTAACGGAAGCTCAAATATTGGACATAACGATATCCATTGGCTCACTCCGTCATACGATGATGATTATTCAAACATTAGATGGATTGGATAAAGATGACCACGTCGAATTTTGGAAAAGTTGTTTTCAAAATTGTAAGATTTAAGTATCGACTTAATTCTTTAATCATTGCTTTAAAGTAAATTAAATAGTTCTTGTTTTGATTATGATTCAAAAAGGTTGAATAGAAACGTTGGATTTTCTTTATGAAAGAAAATTGAAGACACAATTCTTGTGATTTTTTTAAGTCTTATGACTAAATTAAGAAATATTTACAAGAGCTTGAAGGATTCAAATGGAAAGTTAAGGCATGTGCTTAAATAAGAGAACTTATTGAAGTCTCCATTTCAGGAAAGCACGTTGAGGTAAATCTATCTAAACTCAAGTCAACTCTAGATTTATGATATCCTACGAGTGTGATTAAATTAGAAAGATTAAATTAGAAAGATTAAATACAGATTTGGAAGGTGAAGCAAACGTTGTAACACTTACCACATTCTGAATCTAGTAAACTGATAAGGGAACTAAATAAATGTTATTATGTTCCGGTTCTTAGGAAGAACACATTTTCAGCTATACACGTTAGGATTTAATGGACAAATTCAATTGTATGGTATAAATGTTATTCCATTAAGGTTGAACAGTCATTGAATCCAACATGCTAGATTATGGTCACCATATGGTTGATATGAGTGATGAAATCTCAACTGTGAAATAATTAAAATAGGAATAGAAAAGACTGAGCCAATCAAAAGGTTTCAGAGAATACTGTTAACTCTGTAGAAACCTCACAAGACAATCATTCCTTGTATGAACAGATAACTACTTGAGCAATACTAGTTGAATCTACTCCTACGAAGAATCCGTCTAAATCCATAAGTAATGACACATACGATGGGAAGATAAATCAATCTCCAACACAATTGTTGTTAACAGAATTGTCTAATGAGGAAACTAAGGAAGATAGAAGTCATGAAACAACAACAACAACAACAACAACAACAACAACAACCAAAACGATTGCTCTAAGACAAGACTCTAATGAAACCTAATGGTCCAGTAAGGGTCAATCAATTTCTAACATCCAACGAGTTTCTCCTCGAGATCTCATCAGTATAACATCCATGTCTCAAAAAGTGTATGGTAATAGTCTAGGATATGATATGAAAAAAGTTTCAATATCAACCAAAAGTGTATTATGTCCACAGATCTAGACATGGTTATCGTAAATAAATTGGATCATTTACAACAAAGTAATCCTGACAAGAAAACCTTGGAAGGATCTTTAAACTTTATTAATGATTTATTTATTTCAATTCTAAATCCTTATGTTTTCCAAACCACTTTTCATTTGGCAACATTACTCAATGCTAAACCATTTTGGAAGGTAAAATTTCTGAAGAAATTATTATTTCTTTTAATAAGAGATTTTGAAAAGCACAAGGTTTTTAATGACTACTTCTTTAAAGCACAAATATATTACACTATCAAAGAAAATGATCATCACAATAATCATGTCCATCTAGACATTCCTGACACTGGGTATGTTTCTAAACATATCAACGTTCTTCACGATACACATCATGCATGGCTTAAGGATACTGTATACATCTGCCAACTAGGTCCTGCAAACATGATAAATCTAAGATCTTCATAAATTACTACACCTTCTGTACCGTTCTGGGATGAGAATATCCTTGGACACTCTACACATATAAATAGAGAGGCTAGTTCATATGCAAACCATAAAAAAAATCAAGAAAAACAACAAGGTAAAGAAACTGAGTCTTCAGGTGATCTACAGGTTGCAGCAGCCCTTAAAGCCATTGTTGCTCTTCCTGCAGCTCCTATTGAAGACCAGAATGCTGTGGAAAAGCTTCCATTGAAGGACCCCCCTGTTCATGTGCAACTTGCAGATGGTGTTCCTACTCCTGGAGCTGCTGCAACAGACAAATCTGTGATGGTGGATAAGAAGGAGCTTGCTTCTAAATGTTGCAATCCTAGAGTTTATGAAGCAATGAAATTGAAATCTGGGAGGTTAGTCACCCTGCTGCTTCCACCTTAAAGAAGAGGAATGTCCCTGCTGATGGTGATTCAGCAGGTATTTCAACTCTTTCTAAGTTGTTAGAAGTTGAAAAACAAGCTGATATTGTTTCCATTGATAGTTTAAAGATTGGTGGTATGTCTGAAAGGACTATTGAGAGTGTTAGTGCACCTTTTGGGCAGGTCCCTGCATCTGTAGAGCCTGTTTCTGATGTTGGTGTGATAGATCATGGCTCCTCAGTTGTAGAGCCTGTTACTGAAGGTGTTACTGGCACTTTAGGACCTGGTGGTGTGATAGAACAAGGGACTCAAGTAGAGATGGATCCTAGTTCTATCGCAAGTAAGGATAAAGTATTTAGTGGTAACCTCGCGTCATCGATACTAACCCTACCGACACCCCTTTGAGATTGCTTTGGTAACCTCGCTTTGATACCCCCTTTGGAGATTTTTGGGAAAGAATCTTGATAAAGTTTGTTGATGATGTTGCTTCTTGGGTACATATGGTAAAAAAGAATAGGAACTTCTTGATGAAGTTGTTATCTTGGTGATCATGTGGAATGTGTCTCACGGAGATCTGCTTTTCTGGAAGAAGAAGACTTAAATGATGACTCTTTGGAAAAACTGTGTTTGATAGGCATCTTTCCTTCCAAATTTCCAAGAAGAGATGCTGTTCAAAAGATTGTTAATGCTTGGCCAAGGAAATGCAGATATCATTACCATAATTTTGGGTGGATAGTGTTTCAGTTTGAGCAAGATTCTGATCTTAATGAGGTTTTGCAGGCTGGTCCTTTCTATGCTTTTGGAAAACCTTTGCTGTTAAAAAAGATGCCTGTCATGTTTAATTTTAGTAAAGATGCTTGTACTGTTGTCCCAGTTTGGATTCAGTTACCTAATCTACCACTAAGGCTTTGGAAGGACAGTGCATTAAGTAAGATTTGTTCTTTTTTTAGGGAGTCCGGATAAGGTCACTGCTTCTAGAAAAGTTTTGAGTTTTGCAAGATGTCTTGTGGAGATTGACTTGAAGATGGAATTGCCTTCTGTCATTCCTATAACTATGCATGATGGGAAGGTTCTATTACAGCCTGTTTTATATGAGGAAAGGCCCAAGGTCTGCTCCAAATGAAACAAACTAGGGCACAATGAGGATGGTCATGATGAAACTAAGAATGATGCTCCTGCTTTGTATGTGGCAAGGTCAAAAAAACCTGGTGTTTCTAAACCTAATCCTCCAAGGAAGAAGAAAGTGATTGTTCTGGATGTTGATGATAAATTTGATGAAGATCTTGTTGTTAGTAAGTCTCTGCTTGTCTCGCTGCAGGCTTACAGTCTTGCTCTCTGCGAATCTTGATAAAGGAAAAATAGTGGATTCTAGTAACAAAGGGAAAGATCCAGCCACTCCCGTTGTTAATACTTTTGATGTCTTATCTCCTGACAAGATTGGTACTTGGGCAGATGAGGTGAAAGATGATGATTTGGCTCATAAAGGAGGTACTGGTACTTCTTGTTCAAAAAAATCAAAGAAGAAAAAGAAAAGTAACAGGCATAACACCTCTGGTGTTTCTGGCAATGATAAAAACAGAAATGATAGTGTCTCTAGAGGTAGATCACCTCTAGGTAGGCAAAAATGATAGGTTTTTGGAATGTTAAAGGGTTCAATAAGGCTCTTAAACAATCTGCTGTTGTCTCTTATCTCAGAGAGCATCAGATTTCCTTATTTGGAATCCTTGAGACTAAGCTGTCTCAAAATAATTTAGACTCTTTTCTTTCTAGGAAAGTTCTTTTTTGGAAGTCTGTTCATAATTTTGATATGCATACTAGCAAGAGAATTTTAGCCATTTGTGATCCTGCTATTTTTGATGTGGAGGTTCTTGAAATGGATGTTCAATGGATTCACTGTAAAGTTAAGATCCTTGTTTCTGGGGACTGTTTCCTGATCACTTTTGTCTATGGTTTGCATTCTATTGGTGATAGAAGATCCATGTGGGATAGAATTAGGGAATTCAGTGTGTGTTCTGACCTCCCCTGGATGGTTCTTGGTGATTTTAATGCTGTTTTATCTGTGGAAGATAAGATGTGTGGGAATATGCCTTCTGATTATGAAATGCAGGATGGTATTGACTGCTGTCTGGATGCAAATCTTACTGATATGAACTCCTCTGGTGAGTTTTTTACTTGGAATTTTGCTGGTGTCTTTTCAAGAATTGATAGGGTTTTGATCAATGCTGTTTGGTTTGATTGGAATCTGAATTCTCTTGCTTTTTTTGACCCTCCTGGACTTCACTCTAATAACTCTCCCTGTAGAATTACTCTTTTTGATGATTCTGTGGTTAGAAGGAAGCCCTTTAAATTTTTCAATATGTGGTTGCAGCATGATAGTTTTAATGATATTATGGTGCAAAGTTGGGGACAGGATATTGATGGTACTGCTATATTTCAACTTTGTAAAAGGCTTAAAAGGCTTAAGTTTCCCCTAAAAGTTTTGAATCAGAAGCATTTTGCTCATATCTCTGTTAAATGTGAAAATGCTCTCAAGGTGCTTGGAAATCTTCAATCTGAGTACAATTTGAGGCCTTCTGTTTTGTTGGCTTCTCATATTTTGGATCAGAAAAAGATTTTTCATGGTTTGGAAGCTGCTGAGGCATCTTTTCTTGCCCAAAAAGCCAAAGGTGTGTATATGAAGAACAGTGACAGGGGTTCTAAATTCTTCCACTCTTTGGTGAAAAGGAACAATGTCAAGAGGCATATTTCTTCTGTTAAGCTTTCTGATGGCTCCTTTACCACTTCTTTTGATCAGGTGGGGACACTTTTCATGAGTTTTATACTGATCTTTTAGGTACTGAGGCTTCTGCTTATCCTATTGAGGAAGATGTGGTTAATGCTGGTCCTAAAGTCTCTGGTACTGCTGTGGAACTGCTTTTAAAGGATGTTACTACTGAGGATGTAAAGGAAGCCTTTTTTTCCTTCTCTGATGACAAGTCTCCAGGTCCTGATGGTTATTCTGCTGGTTTCTTCAAAAAATCTTGGGATATTCTAGGTCAATCTTTTACTGATGCTGTCTTGGAGTTTTTCCAGAATAATGCTTTGTTGAAACAGATTAATCATGCTGTCATTGCTTTGATTCCTAAATCTACTCATGCCACTTCTGTGGGTGATTATAGGCCTATATCTTGCTGCAATGTAACTTACAAGGTGATTTCCAAGATTCTGGCCTCTAGGCTTTCTGCTTGTCTTCCTGATCTTATTGATGAAGCTCAGACAGGTTTTGTTGATGGTAGAACTATGGCTGATAATATATTCCTGTGTCAGGAATTAATCAGACATTATGGTGTTAAAAGGGGGCCTCCTAGATGTTTGATTAAGGTGGACATTAAAAAGGCTTTTGATTCTGTCCATTAGACCTTTTTACAGAATGTTTTAAGAGGTTTTGGTTTTCCTGATAGATTCATAAAGTGGATTATGCTCTGTGTAACTCATGCTGGTTGTCAAAGTTTAAAAATCAATCACCTTGCTTTTGCTGATGACTTGATGTTGTTTGCTAGGGGTGATCCCATTTCTGTAACTCTGCTTATGAACTGTTTATCTATTTTTGGTGAATGCTCTGGTCTTCTTGCTAATATGATGAAATCAGAAATGTTTTGTGCTGGTTTAACTGAGGATGATAAGGTTGATTTGCTTGATATCACTGGTTTAAAAGAAGGGGTTTTTCCTATCAGATACCTAGGAATTCCTTTATGTGGTGTTAGACTCAATGTTGGTCACTATGATCCTTTGTTTTCCTCTTTGAGGAATTACTTCTGTAATTGGACAGGTGCCTCACTTTCTTATGCTGGCAGATTGCAGCTAATTCTTTCTGTAATCCAAGGTGTGCACTGTTTTTGGCTAGGCATTTATCCTATCATTGGCAGTGTCAAGTTGAAGATGGACCAACTTTGTAGGATATTTCTGTGGGGAGGTTCTTGTGACTCCTTCAAGCAATCAGTGGTTGGATGGGACAAGATCTGCTTGCCAAATTCTGAAGGGGGTTTGGGGATCTTTCAGTTGGATGCTTGGAACCAGGCACTTCTTTCCAGAATCCTGTGGAACTTTCAAAGTAAAAAGGTCTGTCTTTGGGTCAAGTGGATCAGTGAAGAGTACTTACAGGGTTGTGATCTCTGGAGCTATCAGTACAAACCTGCTGATTCTGCTCTAGTTAAGGGTCTTTTCAGAATCAGGGATAAGCTTTTGGATGCCTCAGTTCTCGTTCTGCTTTGTTGTTTCTTTATCTTGCATTCTGGTGTGTTGGTTCAGACTTAGACCTAGGGTTGCTTATGACTTCTTTAGGAGGGTGAGCCCAAAGTCCGGTGGAGTAAGGTTGTTTGGAACTACAGGGCTACACCTAAACATTGCTTCATGCTGTGGATTGCTTTGCAGAACAGTTTACTTAGTGCTGATAAACTTGTTACTGATGATAAGGTTTGTTCTCTTTGTGGTTTGGTGGAAGAAACAGCTCCCCATCTATTCTTTCAGTGCCCTATATCTTGTATAGTGTTGGGGAAGATCAGATTTTGGCTTGGAATCAATAGGAGGTTGGAGACTGTGTGTAGTTCTGTGAGATGGATCAAAAGGCATTGTAAGGGTACCTCTCATGGGAATGTGGCTAGGGCTGCTGCACTTTCTGTGGTTGTGTACTGGATTTGGCATATGAGAAAGAAAAGAATATTTGAAGGCTTTTTGATGAAGATACCTGATGTTTTGCATTGTATTAAGACTCATATCTACTATATAATGCAAGCTTCTTTCCCTTTGTACACTTTTACCCCATGATGTTAGGGTTTTGTACTTCTTTTGTGTTTTCTTTTGGAAGTTGTTGGTGGCTGTTTGAGATAATTTTCTTTCTCTACACACCTAGGGTCAGGCTCTGTGAGTTATGCTCTCATATGACCCCTTTTGTACTTTTTGAGTGTTGATAGGAGTTTAGTGGCTGTTGTTTCCTGTAGCATATAACCTCAGGGGTCTTATGCTGCTGGAAATCAACAAATCTAACCTCTTCTCAACATTTTGTAGATACTAGACTAGATCTTTTGTTTAGGATGTAGCTCTTGCAGTTTGCATACCTTGGTTTAATATATTTACATTTAACCAAAAAAAAAAAAAAAAAGAAGAGAAGATCCAAGAAGACTCAATCCTTCAAGTTCTTCAAGTAACCTCCAAGCAACCCTCCCATATATATCCGGGGATCTTCAACAAACAAAGCTATATGATACACAAAACCCGTAAAAGAACCCGTAGATCCACAATTGGGTTTATATGAAGGCCCTATACCGGAGGTCCTTGGCCCAATGAATCCGCACGGATGTAAGCCGGATAGAGGCCAAGAATCAGCATATAGCCTTCAACCTGTCACCTACCAGGCGCGAAGCGAAGCAGCTGAGGGCCGGCCAGTCCGTCCTCTCAAATCACAAGTCCGCCTGCTCGGACCAAGCCTGCTACACAAGGCGAACATGATTCCCACATGACGAATACAACACTCAAGCTCAGACTTTTCCAAATGGACAAGTGTTGGGTCCACCCCAAACGAGTCCTCCATTTCAGTTGTCAAGGGTAATTAGTTTCACATCACTTATTTATTATGTATTGTCGTCCTTAGCCTAATTGTATTTAGCAGTTCGCCAAATATATGGGCTCAATGAAATACATTAGACATCTAAAATATTATATAAGTAGAGCTACTCTGCCAATTTTTCGACTCCATCTTCGTCTTCTTAAAGCTTTGAGTCCGACCATCATTGTTCATAAGCACCAGCGCACCTCTCCGTAAAAACATACAAAAATAGCCAGATATCCACCATCAAACAACCGTTACCGCCACCGTGATAATTCCAACATTATCATTTGGGTCCGTTACCGGGAAAATCTCATCATTCAGCATTTTCCGGTCTGTTTACACTACCCAAAAATCATTTTTGCGGTGGCTCCGGTGTGGAAAACCACCCAAATTTTGTTTTCCAATGAGAGCATTCTCCAGAATCTCGGTCATTTGCAAGAGGATTGCTACCATTTCGACAAGCCAACATAAAGCTTTACAAGTCTAGCGTAAAATCCACAGAGATTGCACTTGAAAATCGTCATTCTCTGTGAATTTTCATCACAGACTTTGCCGAAAGCTTTCATCATCTTCAACCAGCATGCTCCAGGTCTGCATTCAAGTATACATGGTTGGATGTAGAATCCTTTGAGTTTGCGTCTGATTTATCACCACTCTCTTTGGATTTCTGGCACTTGCTCACCGGAATTTTTATCAACATTGCCAGAATCGTCAAGTTTGTCCTTCTAGCACACGTTACTGTTAGGAAATCTATGTGGGAACGCAGTGAAATTTAAAATTTCTTTCTTTTTTAACCATGATCGACTTCGTCTAAACAACAAGCATAAAAGAAGTAGATGAAATAACTACCTGGGATGATCTAAAATAGATCGTCCCTTTATCTACGGTTGTAGTTTCTGCACGAAGATGCCCAAATATTCGGCCTCTACCGTTGATCCACATGAACAACCCTCCATAATCCACCATTGGATTGCTACCAGAAAAAGTCAGTTGCTAGGCCGCCTGTTCCTTTCTCCAAAACCTCTCTCTTTATAATCTCTCTTAATTTTCTAGTAAAAAATAAAACTTGTAATTGTGATACAAAAGATATTGGCACCCACTCCCTATTTATAATGAAAGTGGCGCTTATTCTCATTCCCAATCCGATTGGGGAAAAGCTTCCTATTGGATAGATGAGAAAGAAAACCAATTCCCAATAAAATAAGGAAAATAGATATTCTAGATTTTTCCTATTTAATTTAATATCTCATATTAAATAAATCCAAGATATTGTCAATATCTAATATTGACTATCTTTATCTTATTACAATAAATCAATTTATACAAATCTATTAATATCTAATATTAATCTATGATAATTGTTATATGTAATATCGCAAATGGATCAAGATCCACCCGATTACGCAGCGGAATAGTATAAATCTAGATCTAGTCAACCAAAATACGTAAAATAATAGATCTAAACCTACAAGGGGGTTTAGATTGCTTGCCAGTTTATGGTGTATAAACGTCAAGAACAATCTCTAATCCAAGCTACTCGATCCAATGAGATGCCACCGTCTTCCAACGTGTATCTCCAAGAAACACCAAGTGGATGGTGTTTTAAGCCGCCGGACCTCCTTGATATGCTACCTTAGAAAATCCGAAGTTTTCTAAACTCGAACCCAAAGAAAAATAGCCAAAAATTCCAAGCTATTTTTCCTTCCAATAATGCGAAATTATGTGTGTGTCAAAAAGGCTTGGGATAACTCTCTTTATATAGGAAAGTAATCCTTGTCCTCCAAGGATTTAATAATTAAGAGATAATTATTGGATTAATTCTTATTCCAAATAAAAGATAAATAAAATAATTATCCCAAACAAATTAGGATAAATAATATTATTATCTAATATTTCATGAATTATCAATTAACAAATAAAAGATAAATCACATGTTAAGTAATTATCCAAGAAAATTATTTCCTTAATAATCAAATAACTCACAAAATGAGCCCCACCCTAATTAAATAAGGTCCATTCACATTTTTTGACACATTGGGCCGAGTCCACGAAAAAAATTTATTTTCCATGTATTTAATTATCTAATCCAACTAAACATTTAATCCACATATCAATTAAATAGTCCAATCCAACTATTTAATTATAATTGAGGTGAAACGATGAGAAAACATATGCTATGTTAGGAGCCACGTCGGGGACCATGGACCCATATTCAGTAGCTACAATAAATTAAATAAAATTATTCGTCAGACCGAACAATTATATTCAATCTATTAATTCCGGGATTACACCACCATAAACCCGAAACTGAACTCTGCTGAATATAGATATAAACTTACACTCAACTAAGAGTTATAAGGTGTCCACTGATATAATCATTACATACGGATAAATTCTCCATAGACTGTTCACTTTGATTCGGGATATCTCTCCGTAAACCCATCTCGAAACATATTATCCTTATTTACCATTAACCCCTAGTGATCAATTAGTTCATAACTAATATAGAATGAACTAGGCCCATCGATTAGTTTCTAGGGTTAACAAATAAGGGAATTGTCTGTCTACTTCCCGAGGGAAGGAATGGATTCCATATCTGTGATAGTACAGACTACTCACTCATCCTAGAATAGAGCCAACGAGAAGTGTTGGACCACATACTAAGAAGTGATCCTTACTAACACATCAAACCCTACCCTAGTCTAAGCAGTTGTCTGTGATCACCTCAGGATTGAGATTAATCCATGTATGATCATTTTGTGATTCGATAAGACTTCTCGATCACGGAATTATATCGAGAACTCAAATCAAATCGATATAGCCCTATATGATTATCATCATATATAAATGCCCCCTTAGGTACCGTATTACCGACAATCCGGATAAGACTGTCACACCTAAACGTGTTTCGGGCGCATTATTAGCAAATTAATCTAGAGACCCGTACTCCGATTAATAAACGCTACGGATTAAGTTAATTTTAAGCATATTTCACAAACTCAATCCTCGTGTGTATAGCCATACACTGAGTTATGTGACTACATAATCAATATACTTACGGTTTTCTGTAGTGTATTAATATTGGCAAAAAATGCGAAATAAATAAGATGAAATAAATTCTGTCATTTATTTAAATAAAACAATTACAAATTGTCTTTCGGGCATAAAACCTAACGATCTCCCACTTGCACGAAAGGCAAGTGGATTAATTGTTTTAGAGCAACCCTATATCTATATTACAGCAATACAACTCCCACTTGCTCTAAAGCAAATAAGTCATGTCCCTAATACCAATATTTTCCAAGTGCCGGTTGAATACTTCAAACGGAAATGTATTGGTTAAAGGATCAGCGGGGTTGTCAGCAGAGGGGATTTTCTTGACGGAAATGTCTCATCTTTTGACTATCTCTCTGATTAAATGGTACTTTCGCTCAATATGCTTCGACTTGCGGTGACTACGGGGTTCCTTCGAATTTGATACAGCCCCATTGTTGTCACAATAGAGAGTGGTCGGATCGTTGTGATTTGGAGAGACCCCTAAACCACTCAGGAACTTTTTGAGCCAAACTGCTTCCTTAGCTGCCTCAGAGGCCGCTATGTATTCAGCTTCCATAGTAGAATAAGCCGTGCTGGATTGCTTGACGCTTCTCCAAATGACTGCACCGCCACCAATGGTAAACACTGAGCCTGAGGTAGATTTGAAATCATCTCGATCTGACTGGAAGTCAGAGTCAGTGTACCCCAGTACATCCAGGTTTGCACCCGAATATACCAGCATATAATTCCCAGTCCTCTTCAAATACTTTAAGAGGTTATTTACTGCAATCCAATGCTCATTGCCTGGATTCGACCGATAACGACTGACGAGTCCAACGCCATAACAGATGTCAGGTCTAGTGCACAACATACCGTACATTAGACTACCTACTGCCGAAGCATAAGGCACTCTTTCCATAGCCTCTATTTCCTCAGGAGTTTGAGGACTCTGAGTCTTGGAGAGATGGACGCCGTGACGAGTTGGTAGGCAACCCCTCTTTGCGTCCGTCGTGCTATATCTAGCCATCACCTTATTAATGTAAGTGGCTTATAAAAGAGCTAACATCTTGTTCTTGTGATCCTGTATTAATTGGATCCCGAGAACATAATTCGCCTCTCCCAAATATTTCATTTGGAATTGGCTGGCCAACCAAATTTTAACGTCCGATGACATCCCTTTATCGTTTCCGATTAGGAGAATCTCATCTACGTACAACACTAGAAACGCAACCTTATCCTTAATGACTTTCTTGTATACACAAGGTTCATCAGCATTTTGTTCGAAATCATATTACTTAATGGTGTCATCAAATCTATGATTCCAAGACCGAGATGCTTGCTTTAACCCATAAATGGATCTTAGCAACTTGCACACTTTGTGCTCTTGGCCTTCCTCGATGTATGCTTCTGGTTTTTGCATATAGATTTCCTCGTCGAGAAAGCCGTTAAGAAACGTTGTCTTGACATCCATTTGCCAGATTTCATAATCTAGGCATGCCGTAATAGAAAGGAGGATCCAGATGGATTTAAGCATGGCCACAGGGGAGAAGGTCTCTTCGTAGTCTATACCATCTCTCTGTGTGTAGCCCTTAGCTACAAGCCGTGCTTTAAAGGTTTGCACCTTACCGTCAACTCCTCGCTTCCTCTTGTAGAGCCACTTGCTCCCTATGGGTTTTACCTCTTCATGGCAATCTACAAGTTTCCAGACAGAGTTGGAGTATATAGACTCCATCTCTTGATTCATCGCGTCAACCCATTGTTCCTTGTCACGATCATCCATGGCTTTGCAAAAAGACACTGGATCATCTTCCACACCTTCAAAGCGGCTACCATGCGTTAACCGGCCGAATACCGGGTAGCCTCGATTGTCCATACCGATTTGGTGGCCGAACCACTACACTCTCCTCAAGACGTCTGGGTGGATTAGGATTGGGTGTGATCTGTTGCATTCATAGTGTTGTCTACGTGGCCGGACGCTTGATTTTATTACCATGGACGCCGTCTATCTCAAGTGGACGGAGCCCAGAGGTCCAAGTGCGAAGGAATGCTGAACATCTGACACTAGGTGGCTAGTTCACTCGATTCATATCTTGAGTTGATATAAAATATATCCTTATAAAACACTTAGCATAAAGTTGAAACTTTACTTTAAGGCTTGAAATCATCATATATCGAAATCTGTCATATACTGATCTTCCAAGAACGTGGAGTTAGTAGAAACTATCACCTTGTTATCTTCCGGATCGTAAAACAGACCTCCACGTGTTCCCTTGGGGTAACCGACAAACATACATACTTTCATACGCTTTTGTAGTTTCGTAGTCTTGTCAACCAGTATATATGTAGGACAACCCCAAATACGAAAGTGACGTATGCTTTCGCCACATCCCTTCCAAAGTTCCAAGGGTGTCTTACTGAAAGACTTAGACGGAACCACATTCAATATGTGTACCGCTGCTTCTAGAGCATATCCTCAAAAAGATATCGGTAGTGAGGCATAGCTCATCATTGATCTGACCATGTCAATCAATGTTCTATTTCCCCTTTCAGCAACTCCATTTTGCTGAGGTGTCCTAGGCGCAGAACGTTGGGAACAGATCCCATGTTGAAATAGGTAGTCAGTGAACTCAGTATCTAAGTACTCTCATCTGCGATCAGAGCAAAGGCATTTCAAAGACTTGCCTAACTGCCTTTCGGCTTCTGCTTGAAATTCCTTAAACTTATCAAAAGTTTTGGATTTTCGATGCAGCAGATAAACATATATGAACCTCGAGTAGTCATCGAAGAAAGTCACAAAATACTAAAATCCGCCTCTAGCTTGTACATTCATCGGACCACAAAGGTCTGAATGTACTAACTCTAGAGGTTCTTTGGCCCTATTCCCTTTTGACGATAAGGGACCTTAGTCATTTTTCCCTCCAGGCAAGATTCACAGACCGGCAACGAGTCAACAGATAACTCTTTCAAGGTATCACCCTTTGCCAGTCTTTCCAAGGAAATGTGACCTAGCCTAAGGTGCCAAAGATATGTACTATCTTCTTTATGAGAATTTTTCTACCTTTTAGCAGATTGTTGATGCGCTACTTTAAACATTTCAGTATTTAACAGGGGAGGTTGCTTAGGTTGAATGAAATACAATCTGTTGTCTAATATAGTAGTACACAAAGTAAAACCATTCTTTGAAATAGTAAACTCATTATTCATAAAAGATATAGAGTACAACTGGTCTTTCAAATCAGAATACGAAATTAAATTTCTACGAAAATTCGGAATGAATTAAAAATTGTCTGAATGTAAAACTTTATTTCCAAAATGTAAAACCGCAGCTCCCACTGCTTTTGTTGAAACTAATGCCCCGGTGCCGACTCTCATAACTTGAGCTCCTTCCTCTAGCTCCTCAAACAAACTAAGGATCTGCAAAGAAGAACATACATGGTTAGTAGCTCCAGTATCCAGTATCCAAATTGATACATCTTTAGCTACATTAAAAGATTCCAAGACAAGTAATTCAGGATTACCTTTCTTATCTTTCCCATTGCTAGCCTTAACCTTCCCATCCTTCATATCTTTGAGATATACGGGTCAGTGACGACGCCAGTGCCCTATCTCATTACAGTAATGACACTTGCCATTGGGCTTGGATGGTGCATTCGGCTTAGCCTTCTTCTTCATAGGTTTAGGCGCCGGCCCAGTTTATTTCTTATTCTTTGATTTACCCTGCTGGTAAGACTTAGACGCCTTGGCTACGACCATATTGGCCTCAGCCTTCTTTTCCTGCTCTTGGGTTTTATATTTCGTAGAAAGATCCTCGAAGACTTGAAGTTCGTTGATCAACTCCGTCATGGAAAGACGAGTCTTAGTCATGACGTAGTTAGTCCTGAACGTTAGGAAATCAGATGTCAATGATTCGAGAATCACGGACACTTGGGTAGCATCGTCTATAGTCGCACCATGAGTTTCTGCTTCAGTAAAGTAACTAATCATGTTCATCATATGACCAGTAACCGACTGACGCTGCCTCATCTTGGCATTGACAGCCTTCCTCACGGCCTCGTGTCTTGCTTGATTAGACGTTTTGCCAAACATGGTGGTCAAATGCTACATAATTTCTTATGCAGTATTAAAACCCTCAATCTTGCTCCGAATGACCTCCGACACTGAGGCTAAGAAGATGCCTCTTGCCTTATTATTCGCCTCTGTCCATTTTTTATGTTGATCGCAAATGCGTTTAGGCGGATTTTGAGGGGGAAGTACATGGCACTCCTCAATCAAAACAAATTGCGCATTCTCAAATATGAGCACCACGTTTACGTTACTTTTCCACTTAGTAAAATTGTCGCCATTTAGCTTATCGTTCAGTAAAGTTTGAATATGCGAAGACATGTTGCTGTAAATAAAATGACAGAAATTTAATCAAATATACACTACTATAATTTGTATTTTAGGAATAATAAACTTATATAAAGTCTATCCTACCATTCCAAGGATTTAATCTCACACCTCAGTGCTGCCGCAGGTCAGTCAAAGAGGTGACGATTAAACTGAGACAATCTCTCTAAATGATTAAGCTTCGAGAATCGAACATCTCACGGGAATCATACATCCCGGGTCTTACTCATTGATTACCTTCCTTTTCTAGCCTAGATATTTCAAAAATATCCATAAAAGTGTGACCTACTATATCAGATCTCAAAGTACGCCCCGAGTGTGCCGCCGTAGGGTCGGTCAGTGACTCAACGAGTACCCGAAATCCTATCCTTTAAGAAACCAAGCTTTGAATTTTGATAGGGGTGAACACCACCCACAGAGGGGGCCGGAATCAAAGCGGCTCGAGGTGTCACCCTTCTCTCACGTGCTTGCATTTATAGTAGAGGCCGTGGGGTTGTCTGTGGCCTTCCCTGCTCTCACTCAATAATTTGAAAAAGTGGTGGGTTTACTAATTACGGTTTCGGTCTTGACAATAAGAAACAATAAATCAAAGTACTCCGAACAGGGTCGTTTAGGTAGGCAAGCCTACGCCGTCTTATTCGTTGGAACATATGTGACAGTTCAGGCTAATCCGGCAAAAGAAGCCCCGTTTAGTCCGAAGGCTTATCGGCTATGCTAAGTCTTGTCGAACTAATGTAACGTACATCACATGTGGAAGGGGAGTCGATTGAGCCGAAGCTCGGTTGAATTCTCCCAACCATGGTTAGACCATTTCCGAACCCATGTACTAAAATTTTCCGATTTCTAAATTGTCACCCAAAACGTAATCTCGTTTCTGTTTAATGTGGGTTCACTGAGAAGCCATCACCGAAAAGCTCAACAATTTGTCTTAGTGGGATTCACCGAGAATCCATCACTAAAATCGTAACGAATGACAAAACCCGGGTCCTCGGTTTTTATTAATTAAAACAAGTATGTTAACTAATTAATCGAGTTATAATTCGAAATTAAATATCTACGTGTATGCATTGGAGTGGAATCATGAAGATGCATGTCATGGCAATTTCCGGTTATATCATACAATTTTCGATCATACACGAAAAAAAAATTAACGGAAAAGTAAACACCGAGATAGATCGTTGGTACCCCCGACTAACTATTTTCTAAGGAAAAGTAAAACTTAATCTAATCTTCGAGTCTTGAACTTCGAATTTTGAACTCGAACCACCGGATCACGAACCACGAACACCCGAGAGGAGAAAGGCTTTTTAATTAAATAAAAACAATTTATTATAATTATAAAAACCCTTTGAAATTAAAAAAAAAATTTGATTTACGGCTGAGAAAAAAAATATTCCCGGAATTATTTTTTTTGTTTTGTTTATTTACTGCCAATACGGCAGATATATAAAAAGGTTTAATAAAAAAACCATACAGCCGCCGGAAACAAAAATTAAGCCCTAGCCGTGGGTTATAAAAAAACCAGACTTATAGCGACACGCTTTTCAGCTTCGCAGAAAGTCCTGTAGCAGATTTTTAATTAAAAAAATAAGGTTTTTAACCGTTACTCCTCGTTCATACCTTGAGTTTCGCCTTGATCTTCATCTTTTCTTCAAGATCTTCATATTTCGAGCCCGGAATATATAAAATTACAACAAAGATGCTATTTTTCCATATAAATTTTGAATGACATAAATTAAATTACAAGTCCTATGCTCAATTAATACTAATCAAAAGAGCTACAAAACAGATCTACGTGTAAACAATACCAACCCCAATCCATCTCTTCAACCACAACATTCACAAGCATACAACATGATTATTTTCGATTCATCATAAAAACGAAAGAAAAAAACAATCTAACATGTTTATTCCACTCCTTTGATCTAAAATTTAAATACTTTGATTTCTAGATCAAAAGCTCCGATACTTTGAATTTTAATTAATTAGAACTATTCCAAAATAAATCAAAATTAAAATTAGGTCTCTTTTGTTTCTTTCCTTTTGATTCCTAATCAAAAGGGATGCCTTTGGCTTCCAAAACCAAAAGGCATCAACTTTGGCCCTTTCCAAAATCAAAATTTGGAAAAAGGCCTTCAAAATCAAATATTTTGAAAAGGGCCAAGGCCTATTCCAAACAAAATTTGGAAAGACCTAAATTATTTAAAGGCAAATCATATTACCAAATATTACCATGTGGCATATCAATGGTCCAACTATTTGAACCATTAGTTTGTCATGTGACACCAACTAAACAAAGAGAAATCAATGCACTATAACAATTCACAAAATGATAAAAGGAAAATCGGGGTCCACCGCATATGGCCGGCCGACGGCAGCAGCCCTAGGGCCACCGTCGCTGCCGGCGGCAACACGGTGGGGAGCCGCCGCTTCGGCCCAAGCCCCAAACCTGACGTCGCTCCCTTTTTTTGTTTCTCGTTTCACGAATCTAGATCTTGCATCTATTAATTAATTACTACGCAATCAAAGTATTTAAATTTCACCAGGATTGACTTCGTTTAAACAACAAGCATAAAAGAAGTGGATGAAAGAACTACCTTGGATGATCTAAAATAGATCATCTCATTATCTACGGTTGTAGTTTCTGCACTAAGCCGCCCAAGTGTTCGGCCTCTACTGTTGATCTACATGAACAACCTTCCGGAATCCACCATTGAATGATACCGGGAAAAATCAACAGCTAGGCCGCCTTTTCCTTTCTCCAAAACCTCTCTCTCTAGAAGCTCTCTTAATTTTCTAGTAGAAAATAAAACTTGTAATTGTGAGACAAAAGAGCTTTGCACCCACTCCCTATTTATAATGAATGTGGCGCCTATTCTCATTCCCAATATGACTGGGGAAAAGTTTCCTATTGGATAGAGGAGAAAGAAAACCAATACCCAATAAAATAATGAAAATAGATATTCTATATTTATCTCCTTTAATTTAATATCTCATAATAAATAAATCCAAGATATTGTCAATATCTAATATTGACTATCTTTATCTTATTACCATAAATCAATTTATACAAATATATTAATATCTAATATTAATATATGATAATTGTAATATTCCGACTTTCGTAAAAATGGCAGACGTGTCATTTTGCGAAAACGTAATTAATATTCTTTTTCCGTTTTGTTGGAATTAAATCCTTTGAATTATAACGGTTTCGGTTTAATGGTTGTTTGAGGGTATTTGAGTAAATTCGGGTTTAAATGATAATTAGGTTGTCGTATATAAACGGAAATATACTAAAACCTAATCATTTTTCCTAAAACCCTGAATTTTGGAGCAAACGCACTTCTCCCCTCGTAAAAGAGAAACCATTTGTTTTGGGCATTGAAACCGTCAATTCTCGATCCTTAATATCTCACTCGTTTCTATTCCGTTTTCAGATCGTAGCATACCGTTGGAATCCTCGTGACGAGAGCTTCGCATCGGTACCAGGCACAACATCTGATTCTGAGTATTTAGGCAGAAAAGGTAAAGAGAAACTCTTACGTTTGCAGTTTTGAATATGCGAAGGTTGTGTTGTTTTCTTGATGTTTTGGTGTCCTAAATGGTGTTAATTTGATGCCTAAATGGTGGATGATGTTTTGGTATGGGTGTAGTTTATTTTCGAATGAAGTTGGTTAAGAAAGGTTGGGTTTTTGTGTGAAAAACGGATGGAAACGATGAAGGTTCAAATCAGTTTCTGGGAATTTTCCAGGCTGGACGGGCGTCCGGTTTTCTGGACGGGCGTCCGACCTTGGACGAACGTCTGGTTGTCTAGGACGGGCGTCTGGGGTGCAAAATTAAATACAGGATTGAAAGTGTGCGGAGTGGACGGGCGTCCACTATTTTGGACGAGCGTCCAGGACCTTAGAACGGGCGTCTGGTCCTTCAGACGGGCGTCCACCTGGAGCTGGTCTTCCAGCTTTGTTTAATTTGGTTTTCAACTATCGTTTAGGGTTGTTTAATCAACCTTAAACCTTTGTAAACGTATTACTAGGTAATTATAACACCTTTAAACCTTACTTAGGTTTAGGTTTGGTCTTTTGATCATGATGAGCGGTGTCGGTGAGGGTTTGTTATCTAAATGAACTAGGATGGCTAGTTAATCACTTATACTACACAACTTGCTAGATAAAAGATTAAACACCATGTGGTCTTGGGTAGATCACGAAGATCTATAGCGTGATGTGTGAGCAGACGGTCAAAGTGAGTGTCCTATCGGCTGCGCAGCCTATAGGCATCGCCGTATGTTCATACTATCGGAACCGGTTATTGTATCCTGAAGATTTCAATACGTTCCGGGGTTATTGTATCCTGAAGATTTCAATATGTCACGTTCCACCTTGATTGCATGTTGTAACAAAGACAAGCTAAGTAGTTACAGTTTAGGCATATTGGGAGATGTAACCTTTATGCGTAGAATCGAGTCTGTCTGCTTTTTAGTTGAAATTTTAATAATAAGTCTTGTATATTCTAAGCTTAAACGTACTTCTCTTCTTTACTGAGTATTATATAATTACCCCTTGTGCATTTTTGTTATATGTGCTTGGGGGTGAGAAGGCGAACAGGATTTCGAGTATTACGAGGAGTATGTTCCTTTAGGAGGATCTCTAAGCTTGATATTTCATTCTTTTATTTATGCACTTTCATTTACATTTGAGATGTTGCACTATTTTATATACTTTGTTCATAGTACTTTGGGATGACGTGTGTTCATCTTTATTTCTTATTTCATAGTATTTCGTTTGGACTTTCGAGGGACTTCAGTTGTATTGTTTTGATACACTTTTCGACTTTTAGTACCTTTTCGTATTCTAGCATCTTATTGGATATTTATTACCCGAGCATTAAATTCGCGCACTTTGATTGTATTGATTGTAGGCTTACATATATAAATGAATTAAATTTTATTTATATATGTGCCGAACGTCGTATTTCCGGATAAGGGCTCGGTATCCGGGAACGGGGCGTTACAATAATACCATTAATTAAATTGCACAATCCAAGTGTATCTTATACACTTAAATATGGCACCCCGTATGCCAATAAATTGGCATCCGGAATATCCTTAATTAATATAATACTATGATCAATTAATTCGCAAAATACATGTATATCATATATACATATGTGTTTCGACATACATACATGTATGTTTAATTAATTAACATAATTAATATCTTGTATTATATTTATTAATAATAATAAAATACCGCCATATTAATTTATCACTATAACACTTTATACTCGAGATAAACTTTCCTTATTTGATTATCACCATAACCGCATTTCAATCCGACTTGATGTTCGTATGTCTAAGACCTGATAGGCTTCCGAATATGTTGGCCGTAGACACAAAGTGAAATTACAAAACCCTTCATACCTAACGATCATGAAATAGCGTCTAGCAACACACCGTGACCGCAAATCATCGGAAGAGTCAAATGCACGTGCCGATTACTACCTTTCATGTGAAACGGTTACCGTGTAAATAGAATCCTATCGCTGTTACATTATCCATACGGTCGAATCTCGAGTGTCAATACATTAACAACTGTATCTTATAATCTAGATATCATGCTCTCTCGAAGTAACTCATTTACTTCCACTTTGCAAAGATTCACGAGAGTAAGACATTCCTTATAAGAAGGCCCTTTCGGATATTTATTCCTACTATTAGGATAAGCGATTTCCAGACGATCAACATGAATCCTACGCGTGCTTCAGTATCACACACAATCATTACCATATGATCGCCCCATGTCTAGGGGAAACATCAATAGTGTCAAAGCGTGACAATCCACACCATGATGTCATGAAGACTCCGGTCTTAGGATAATTACACAACCGCCACATAGTGCGACACTTAATAAAGTAAGTGGGTCAGTCTAACGTATGGATTCTCTAATACACATCCACGTATAGTCCAAGTGTCCTGATGAGAGACAAATTGTCGCTCATTATTATGACATTTTACCCGTTTTCGATACTACTTTGAGCATTATTGTACCAATTTGATCCATTATTTGCTTAGGTTTCATCGAAATGTGTAGATAGTAATTACTATATAAAATATCATATTTTGATAGGTTTTGTACCGGTTAAAGTTACCGGAGCGTCGTGTCGGGTTTACGCTTGGTGTTTTGATAATTTATTGTAGGATTATAGGTTGACCAAGGGTCCGATTAATGACTCGTGTTGAGCATAAACACGTCTTTTGAAAACTAGAAGCATGTGCCGGAAGCTAACAAGTTCAAACGGATTATTTGTCCTTAGTGTTTCTACCGTAGTCTATCTTCAACGGGCATTTGACCCCCGTAGAAGCATTTTCTGGAGAATACTTTGTCATGAGAGTTGTAGATCAAGAAACACGCTTTCCAACTCATTTTGAATCACATCAATCAGAGCTCTACAACGCAAGTTATGGCAAATTTACTGAGCTGCTGTGAAGAATCAGCACGTGCCAGACCAATAGTGGCGTATGCTGAACGTTGCCAGAGATGCCAGAGATATTTTCAGTGATGTTGGCGCGCGCCGGACCTTTACCGGCGCATGCCGGGCATCGCAGAAAGCAGCTTTCAACTTTAAAAACTCTATTTTTGGTCATTTTATCATACCTACCCATTCCATCTTCTTTTTCCACCTCTTAGAAGTTCTTGAAGACACCTTCAAGGGATCTTAGAGCCTAATTCACCATAGCTTATCATCTAATTCAACATGTAAACATTAAGAATTCTTGTTTTCATATCTAGAATCTTTTGAATAGAACCAAGTTTCCATCTTTTGGTGTAAGCTACCATTGAATCTTTCATGAATTGAATGCAAGTTTCCTTCTTCAAGTTCATAGCTTTGAGTTGGTAAATATTAGTCTTTACTTGTTATTATTTGGTGTCATAGATATGAATCCTAACCTTGACATGTTGGAGTTCATATATATGATTGGCTAGTTTTCTACTAGCCAAGATAATGTTTTTGTGATAGTTTTTATCTCTATTAGTTGATTGGGAATGTTAGTTTGCATTTCATAGCTTCATGTGTTGTTGTTATCTTTTCCTATTTTCATTGATTCACTTGTTTGTGTTGGATTGATCACCTAGCACTTGCATACACACACTTAGTTGAGACCGAAAAGAGATGCTTGGTGTGGGAGAAGGGATAGAGAACCGGAAGGTAAAATCGACCTTAAATGGAACTCGATTTCTTATCCGGGGGTTATTGTTCATTCATTGCACTCAAGAACTTAACCGTGTTGAATCATTAGCTATAGGTTTCTTAGTCCAATGAGGAGGCATAGAGCAATTTCATACACTCGTATGAGGGGGAATTGCTATCTTAGGAGTGCACCGATAACACACACTTGAACACTAGTAAAGATTGACTTGATCATTGCATTATCTGGGCTAGGTCGTTTATCATTTTATCACCCTTTGTAGTAGTAGAATCTTAGATACATTTACTTTCTTGTTAATGTGTGACTTAGATGAAGATAATAATAACTTTTTGGTGTTCAACCTCACAATCCTTGTGGATACGACCTTGACCACTTACTAGACTACAATGGACCCGGTACACAACCGGTGAGATTGGACATCTAGAAAAGTCCGATCAAGTTTTTGGTGCTATTGCCAGGGATTGTGTAACGGTTGATACTTATACTAGCTTAAAAGTCTTGAGAATAAGTCAATATTTTCTAATATTTCTTTTTTATTTCTTGGGTGCTTACCTCTTTGGTAAGTCACCAAGTGCTATTAATTGTGTTCTTGTTGTTCTCTATCTTGTAGTTGATGAATCACTCTCGATGTGGTAAGGCCCCCGATACTCCTTACATCCCAGATATCAACACTTTTATTAAGGATCGAATTGTGGAGAATAAGGTTGGCCAAGATCGCCGTGAATTGGATCTTGGTGAAGAACCTTCATAAGAATCATTACATCAAGAAGAGGAAATGGATGAGGTGCAAGGAAATGCACAAGGATGGCATAACTATGAAAATGCCCAAGTTGAATAAAATCCCTTAAATCCAAATGACTATCCTCACCACCACCACAAAAACCTTACCCAAATTCCACCACCTCCACTCGAACCACCTCCACCAATTCTTCCACCACCCCAAGAACCATATCCATACAATCCACCCCAAATACACCCTACCAATACAGACCGCTTTGTGAGCAAGCCATTCAAAGAAAAAATCAAGTCCATAATCCTATTCAGCTACCTCACATTGATGCAAAAAACTTTTCAATCAAGTCTCATATGTTCGGTCTCGTCGAGAGTAGAGCTCAATTCCATGGAAAGACCCATGATGACCCATATTCACATCTTTATAACCTTGAAGAAATATAATCAAGATTCCAAACTAGAGCTTGTCAAGAATTAACCCGCGTGCCTTGCATTATTTCCTTTTTCTTTGAAGGGTCAAGCAAAGGAATGGCTTATGTTACTTCCCCACCATCACTTGCTAAATGGGATGACATACAAACTGAGTTTTTGAAGCAATACTTTCAACCAGGTAGATATTTGGAGTTGAAGGTAAGATTTACTACTTTCAAGCGAAATTTAATTGAATCTTTGGACAATGCTTGAGACCGTTTTAAGATGCTTATGAGGGCGTGTCCAAACCACGATTAAACTTTGGACATGCAATTCCAATTATTCTATAGAGGCTTGCATAAATGTCAAGGGCACAAATTGATTCGGCATGCCATGGATTACTTATGATGAGCACAGCCCAAGATATTTATAAGGCTATTGAAATAGTGACAAGAAATGAGACATTGTGGGATCCCGGCCCAAGTGAAATGGAAGTTACCATTGGGGATGAGCAGATTTCGAATGAGGAAGAGATTTTGAGAGAAATGGCGGTGATAAATAAGAAGATGGATGAATTACAATCAGAGAAGAGAGAGTTGAAGCATCAAGAATGCGGTGATGTGAGATTTTGTGTTTTTCATATCGAAGAATTATCAAACTCTGATGTATCTACACAAGAAGAAATAGGTTTATTGGGACAACATTGAGATTTGAGAAACACTCACACCAATGTTATTAAATCACCACTTATAGCACAACAAGCCCCGAACCAAATTAAAGAGGATGAGGCCAATTTAACAAAATTATTGGAAAACTTGATGGGAGTTGTGGCTACTCAAGCCGCCAATATGCAAACAATGATGACTTATATTTGTGTGATGTACCAAGATGTTGGCAATTTGAAAACCTCCGTTGTGAGACTAAATACAAGAATGAGAATGATGGAAGCCTCAATGAGAGGTATTGAAGACCTTTTGATTATGGAAGGCGCTAGAAATAGTAGTAGACCCCCGGGTGGATTACCAAGCAACACCGAGAGAAACTCGATAGGAGTCCATGCTATTACCACCCGAAGTGGAAGAATGTGTGGGGATAATGAGGTTGAAGATGATTTTAATGATGTACCTCAAGACTAAGAGTTGAGTGAGGAAGACGAGGATATTGTGAGTATATTCTTGAAAAATGATGTCTATGTTGAGGTGGAGAATGATGAAGAATGGGTAAAAATCCCAAGAATCTTGAAAAACCGGGAGCCAGTGACTTAAGGACTTTATTCTACGAACATGTTGGAGAGAAAACCGTTGAAGGCAAGTCGGCTCACGCCGGACATAGCCTAGTTTATGCCAGAATTACAGGGAAGGACAGAGAATTCTGCAGTGAGGTCGGCTCACGCCGGGCTTATCCCGGTTCACGCCGGAATAACAGGAGGAAATTCTGAGCATCTTTCAAGGAACATGGTGCAAAATGATGTGACGAATTCCGGTCTCCATCTCAGCCTTTGTAGAGTGGCATAATAGAGACGAATAGAGATGAATTCCACCAATCCCAACGCTTCTTGACCTTTTCCTTTGATTTCCGAGCTTATCCCTTAGTTTCTTTTATCTTTTTCGAGCATTATCTAGTTGATTAAAATAAACTATATAAGGCATATATTTCATGGACTTGAAGATGTAATGATCAATTTGGATGTGCATAACGAATGTGAACCGTAAGTACATTTTAACCCCAAATATATTTCTGTAACATGAATTCCTTGTGTACGTATAGTCTCAATCTTTTGTTAACATGAGACTTTTGTATCATATCATGTAAGAATGCTTCCATAGAAACTAGAACTTAGGCTTGATATCCTTTCGAGGCAAAATAGAAAGGTGTTTGTAGTCGAAGTTAGGGATGACGGTCATGGCATTTCTTTGACTCAACCATAGCCAAATGGCCTTATCGAACATATTTTCCACATGTCCCCATCTCAGCCTTTGTAGAGTGGCGAGACCTTACTCGAAACTAGCCATTCGTGCTTAACCTCATTATAATCCGACCCTTAGCCTAATTTTGGTCTACATTCCCTTGGCATCCCTCAAACTTAGCTAGTTTCTATCTATTTTTGTGGTGATAACATTTGAATATGGGCAAGAATTGGATGACATTATTGGCACAAAGTTGAGATGGTATCTTATCAAGTTAGAAGTCCATTGGTATGTTGTTTAGTTCAAAAAAAAAAAATCAAAAATCCAAAAAAAAAAAATTCAAAAAAAATGTGAAGTTCAATAAAATTGTAAATAAAAGTCAATAAATGGTGAGTATTGGATGGCAATTTTGAAGGACACGTTCAACAAGTCCAAGTAATGTAAGTTTGGGTGATAAGTAAATTGAAGTGGTACTTTATCTCTTATGTTTATTGTCGAGGAGACGTCTTTGGAAATTATGCGACAGAGTTGGAGTTGCCAATTCAAAATCATTGGATTTGATGGTATAGATTCTTGCTATCTTGCATGTGTTATCTTTGATTTATCCTTTTATCCCTTCGATTAGCCAGCTACCCGGGTCTAACGTTACACTTGTAAGTCCTACCCGATCTAACTTCTTTACTCCGAATGCCTCGACTAGTGGAGATTGGTATCATTCTTAAGCCTAGGGATTGCATTTTATAAGTGTTGCATGCATGATTTCAACTATAGTTGCTTGAAAATTTTTGAGAGACTATTCACACACACACACACACACACACACACACACACACACACACACACACACACACACACACACTGTTACACACTTAAATTGAGTTTAACATATGGTTGTGGATCGAATGGTTGCATCGTCCGGTTGTCCTTTACATCTTCTATATTCATGAATTTTTCTCTCGTTCATTTTGTTTTATCGCTTGTTTTTGTTGGTCCCTTGAAAAGGCTAACACAAATTTAGAGGGGAGAGGGGGGTGAATAAACTTATCACCAAAAACTAGATTAATTAACAATTAAGGTTCGGTTTTAACTTGTGTGGAGTTGAGCTGACAAAGCTGAGTCTAAGTCAAACTGACTTATACAAAACTGAGTCAACCGGCAGGGGATTTAAGTTATAGCCTTTAACCGGATCTTGTTGATACTATAAGAAAAAGCTAATTATGGAAAACTGAATTCTGGTGAATGTCAGTTTGTGAACTATGTATTCTTATAACAATCAGTTTCAGTATGCTGAATAAACAATAATAAATACTGTAAAGTAAATAACATAATGTAAATGCGTAATGTAAGTAGAGCAAGAATTATAGTGGTTCCAGGTGGTGTAATCCTGTCAGTCCACTCTTCCCTTGTGATATAGGAGGAAAATTTCACTAGAACTTCTTGAGGTACACAGTTACAAAAATTCCTAAACGATAGTCCCTGACTAATCCCTAGTGTCACTATCTAAACAACTAAAGAACATGTTGGATTTCTGCTCTTCAACTGCTTGAGCCACTGGTCCTTGGAGGGTTGTATTGCCTCTTCACCAGCTACCACCACAAACACAGTCTACCCGACTGCAAGCAACTTCCTTAGCAACTCCTTGACCGGATTGCTTCACAGTCTAAAAAATCAAAGTTGGCATGAGAATCAACAAATTGATTCTTGCTTGTGGTTCTTCAAAGTGTCGAAATCTGGATATAATCGATGTAGCTTGAACACTTGAAGAAATCTAGATATGATCTTGTTGAGCGCAGATATTGATAGCAATTCGAATGAACTAGATTTGTTCACAAAAATGCTTGTAATCTTGTTAATTCGTTGTTTTGATCCTTGATGCCAAGTCCTCTATTTATAGTGTGAGGTTCAACGTTCATATTACTTGAATTTGAATTGCTTCAACGTCTATATTTTCAGATGTCAGGTGTCAGTGACCGTTTTGACATGTCAGTTCTTCATCCAATAAAAATCATTGATTTACAACGTTTGAATGTACTTTCAGTTGCTTGGATGGTTGACTATAAAACTGAGTGTCGTGATCAGTTTTATACTGAGTATGTCAGTTTTCAGTTTGTTAACTGACTTAGAGCATTAACTTAGTTTTTACTCTTCTTCAAAAATTTCAGTACTCTATTTATCTGATTTTATGTGACTGAATCAGATTACACCATTCACTTTAGAGATCATCTAAGACATCATTGTCCTTATGATACTTAGGTCTTCTTCAAGATCCATAAAGTCAGTTCAGGCCATCACATACTTACCGGAATTCTAACTTTACAGTCTCGGCTTAAAATCTTCATAAGTGAGTTTGAACCCTCAAATCTTCAATCTTCTACAACTGAGTTTGTGTCCCTCAGTTCTTCAACTACTGAGTCTGTTCCCTCAGCCTTCAGTTCTAGATAAGTCAACCGAGTCTGTGACCCTCAGCGAACTTACCTTCTTCAGCTCTGAGTGAGCTTCAGTTCTAGGTGTACATCTTCAGTCTTATGTTAAGTTCCAGTTATCTAGATGATTTCCAATTTTCATTTTTACAACACTTCTATCTATTACAGTGCTTGTCTGATATAACCTATACAAATATCAGACTCTAGTAAAACTTATACATTCAGTTCTAGACATCTTTTAGTCTTTCACTATAACAGCTAGCTTCAGCACTTCATCAATGGGGTGTAAACAAACATATTCTTGAATAAGATGAATCATCATCAACACTAAATTTTATTCCCAACAGTTTTGCTCGAGGACGACCAGAAGCTAAGTGAGGAGTTGTGATGAGAGACAAATTGTCGCTCATTAATATGACATTTTACCCCGTTTCCAATATCACTTTGAGCATTATTGTTCCAATTTGAGCCATTAATTGCTTAGTTTCAACCAAATGTGTAGATAGTAATTACTATATAAAATATCATATTTTGATAGGTTTTGTATCGGTTATAGTAACCGGAGAGTCGTGTCGGGTTTACGCTTGGTATTTTGATGATTTATTGCAGGATTATAGGTTGACCAAGGGTCCGAGTGACAACACGTGTTGAGCATAAACATGTTTTTTGAGAGCTAGAAGATTGGACCAGAAGCTAACAAGTTCAAACGGATCATTTGTCCTTAGTGTTTCTACCGCAGTCTATCTTCAACGGACATTTTACCCCCTTAAATGCGTTTTCTGGAGAAGACTTCTTCATCAGAGTTGTAGACCAAGAAACGAGCTTTACATCACATTTTGAATCACATCAATCGGAGCTCTACAACACAAGTTATGGCCAATTTACTGAGTTGCTATGAAGAATCAGTGCGCGCCGGACCTATAGTGGCGTACGCCGAACGTAGCCAGAGCTGCCAGAGATATTTTCAATAATGTCGGAGCACGCCGGACCTTTACTGGCGCATGCCGGGCATCGCAGAAAGCAGTTTTCAGCTTTAAAAACTCTATTTTTGGTCATTTTATCATACCTACCCATTCCATCTTCTTTTTCCACCTCTTAGAAGTTCTTGAAGACACCTTCAAGGGCTCTTGGAGCCTAATTCCAGCATAGCTTATCGTCTAATTCAACATGTAAACATTAAGAATTCTTGTTTTGATTTCTAGAATCTTTTGAATGGAACCAAGTTTCCATCTTTTGGTGTAAGCTCCCATTGAATCTTTCTTCAGTTGAATGCAAGTTTCCTTCTTCAAGTTCATAGTTTGAGTTGGTAAATTCTTAGCCTTTACTTGTTATTTATTTGGTGTCATAGATATGAATCCTAACCTTGACATGTTGGAGTTCATATCTATGATTGGCTAGTTTTCTAATAGCCAAGATAATGTTATTGTGATAGTTTTTATCTCTATTAATTGATTGAGAATGTTAGTTTGCATTTCATAGCTTCATGTGTTGTTGTCTTTTCCTATTTTCATTGATTCTCTTGTTTGTGTTGGATTGATCACCTAGCACTTGCACACACACACTTAGTTGAGACCGAAAAGAGATGCTTGGTGTGGGAGAAGGGATAGGAGAATCGGAAGGTAAAATCGACCTTAAATGGAACTTGATTTCTTATCTGGGGGTTAATGTTCATTCATTGCACTCAAGAACTTAATCATGTTGAATCATTAGGTCTAGGTTTTTTAGTCCAATAAGGAGGCATAGAGCAATTTCATACACTCGTATGAGGGGGAATTGCTATCTTAGGAGTGCACCGATAACACACACTTGAACACTAATGGAAGGCTGGTAGGTGGTTCATTCCAATGACACTAGTAGAGATGACTTGATCATTGCATTATCTTGGCTAGGTCTTTTATCATTTTATCACACTTTGTAGTAGTCGAATCTTAGATACATTTACTTTCTTGTTAATTTGCGACTTAGATCAAGATAATAATAGCTTTTTGGTGTTCAACCTCACAATCTTTGTGGATATACCTTGACCACTTACTACACTACAATTTACCCGAAACACTGCCGGTGAGATTGGACATCTAGAAAAGTCCAATAATGTCCTTACACTTTGATAGACGAGATCTATCCCTACCTTCAATAATATATAAGACATCTAATACGTGCTAGTCTAATCGTACTATTAATGTCCCATTTAATAGTACATACGACTAGTGACATTTAAGTATCAAACCTTTTAAAGTGTGTCGAGATCTCATCAAACAAAATCACTATCATGGTTTCTCTTTCACGGTTTGAGACTAGAGACGTTATCATCTATACAATATCATAATTGGTTCATTAAATGAACAGATATATAATAACATAAAGCCATTTAATATGTATAAACATAAAGAAATAGTTGAAATGATCCGAAATGGACGGATCCGGTCCAACCTGATTGAGTTTAGGACACTATTTCAACAGTTACCGTCTTGCGTGTTTCATAAGTCTTCTATATCATAAACATCACATGAAGTAAGTTGTTGGTGCATGCTACACATTTGCATATATAAAGGTGAAGGAATGTTGAGTGCAATGTGTACGCTAAACCCAAAGCAAGTCTTTGAGTGGTGTAAGGCTACTGAGTAGTGTAGTGTATAAAATTTATTATTAAGTTATAGTTTGTTGTAACCGTTTGTAACTTACTCATAACTAATTCATGAGGCATATGAAGTTATAAATACCCCATGTTTAGCTACAGTGTAATGTAACTTGTAACTTTCAGTTCATCAATAATAATTCCACATTTTATTTTCTGTTTGTAATTCTACAAACTTCATCATGGTATCAGAGCACTAAAATTTGAAAATTTCTGAATGCTTTCTTGTGTTTTCTCTAGTCATTGAAGAATCTTGAGAGTGTTCATCTTCTATATGATTTCAGTTTTTTGAGAGTAAACTGTAATTGAATTTTCTGAGTTTTGATCAATTCTTGATCGTTTTCAGTTTCATTGTTGTTATTTGATAAATCTGAGAATTCTTCATAGCCATGGCAGGAAAGAAACAAGAATTAAGCCACTCTAGTCCATTCTATGTTCATCTTAATGAGAATCCATCTCTAGTTCCTGTTCATCCATTGATGAATGGCAACAACTACAATCCATGGAAGATATCTATGGAGATGGTGTTGATAACCAAGAATAAAATTAGCTTCGTAGACGGAAAAATCAAAAGGCCAGAAGCAGATTCAATAGACTTTCATGCATTGATACAATGTGATACGATTGTGAGATTATGGATCTTAAATTCTGTGGAGAATACCATTGCACAGAGTTTGATGTATTTAAAAAATGCACATGCAGATTGGAAAAATCAGGCTGCAAGGTTTTCTAATGTTGATGCATTGACTCTTTCAGATCTTCTTGAAGAGATGCATCTGCTAAAACAAGGTATTGATTCTGTCAATCAATATTTCACAAAATTGATGGTTCTGTGGGAAGAAATCAAGACTATCAGGCCTATGCCGGTTTGTTCTTATGATCCTCGATGTCACTGCAATGCAATTAGCACACTGATGAACCTTATGGAGGCTGAACATGTCATGATGTTTCTTAAAGGTGTAAGGTATGTTTTTGAGCCAATGGTTTCACAGGGAATGCTGATGGTACCTTTCCTAAAAATTCATGATGCCTTTGAAATGGCCATTAAATTTGAAAGAGAGAAGTTGTATGTGGCTAACAAGGCCAAGAATCAAGATTCAATGATTCTCTTATCTCAGAAGAATGGACAGGGGCAAAATCAAACAGTCAAGTGACCTAGTTTTGTATCTGCAGCTAGTACTAGACCAAAGAATCCCAAGAAAGTTCAGTGTAGTTTTGTGGATTCATGGTCATACTGAAGAGACTTGTTACAAGAAACATGGCTATCCTCCTGGTTTAAAGTCAAAAAGAGCTATTTGGCAGAGGAAGAACAGTCAGCAAAAGAAGATCAAGTCCAAAATAGGTTGATGGCTCTACTGAGTTCTGATCCTCCTAGACATGCAAGATGTGCTGTTGGACAACTTGCTGAGTTTGTTGCACACTACACACCTGCTACAAGGACAGGAGATCTAAATTTAGTTAGATCTATACAGTGGATCTTGGACTCTGGTGCCACAGATCACATTGTAAGATCATTAAATCAATTATGTAATCCCAAATATACATCTGGTATTAGAATGGGATTACCTAATGGAAACAATGTTTCTGTTACACATATAGGACAAGGGTAAACCCTTAGTTGGTCCTACATTATGTATTTTGCATTCCTAGTTATAAGTATAATCTTTTATCCTTAACTATTTTTACTAACCATACAAATGGTGCAGCTGTTTTTTTGCTAACAAGTGTGTTTTGTAGGACAAAAACAAGAAAATGATTGGTTCAGCTGAGTTACACAAAGGACTACATGTCATGGATCAACCCATCAGACTTTCAACTGTTAGTGCTGAGAAATTAATGCTACACCTACACCACTGTTGAAGGAAAGTACTCCACATGAGGAGCTTTATGGCACCAAACTAGATTATTCTGTGTTTAAAGTTTTCAGGTTCCTTGTTTTTTCTTGCACACTTCAGCAGTATAGAACTAAGTTTGACATCAGATGTAGGACTTGTGTCTATCTTGGAAATTCAAACACCACTAAGGGTGCTATCCTTTTGGACATCACCAACAAAGATATTTTTGTCGCTAGATGACTCAATTCTATAAGACATATTTTCCTCTATTTCAACAGGTATTAGGCAGGGCTAGATATCTTGCTAATATTCCAGCACCATTACCAATGATGGACAATTTTGATGATCTGCTGAATGAGTCAGCAGACCAGCCAGACATAGGGTCAGCTAAGGCATCTCATACAGAGCATGCTCTTGTCAGTCAGGAACCTGAACCAGCACAATTAAGAAGATCCACAAGGATAAGGAAATCACCAACCTTTTATCAAGGTGGTGCACATATAGTTCAGCAGACTATACACCTGCTGAGTGAGGTAATGAATCTGGAAAACCATTCATTTGAGTATGCTAGATTCATTAATGCCATTGATGTTGTTAAAGAACCTAAGACTTATTATCAACCTATCAAGCATGATGAGTGGAAAGAAGCAATGAACAATGAGATTGAAGCTCTACAAAAGACTCACACATGAGAGATAGTTGATCTGCCCCCAGGCAAGAAACCTATTGGATGCAAGTGAGTATACAGAATCAAGTACAATCCTGATGGTTTAGTAGAGAGATACAAAGCCAGACTAGTAGCAAAAGGCTACACTCAAACATATGGCATTGATTATCAAGAAACCTTCTCTCTTGTTGTCAATATTACTATAGTGAGAACTTTACTTGCAACAGCTACAACCAATTATTGGCACTTACATCAAATGGATGTCAACACTACCTTCTTACATGGATATTTTCATGAAGAAGTATATATGCAGTTACCCCTGGTTGTACAGCAAATAAACCCAACCCAGTTTGCAGACTCACAAAATCATTGTCTGGCCTCAAGCAAGCTAGCAGACAATGGAATTGCAAGTTAACTGAGTCCTTGGAAGCTCAAGGATTTATTCAATCTAAGAATGACCACATTTTGTTCACAAAATGGTCAGGACAAACATTTATTGCTTTGCTGGTCTATGTAGATGACATCATAGCAGCAAGCTCTAATGAGCAGTTGATTAAGCAGGTTAAGGATGCCCTACATCAGCAGTTCACTATTAAGGATCTTAGAAAATTGAGATATTTCATGGGTATTGATGCTGCTAGGACTCTTACAGGCATATAAATTTCTCAAAGAAAATACACTCTCAACCTCGTAGAATAATATGAATTTTTGGGAGCAAAACCTGCTAAGACACCTATGGAATCCAAAAAAAACTTTACAGCATGGTGATTCATCACTTTTAGAAGATAACACTGCATACAGATCATTGGTGGGTAAACTAATCCATCTAAATTTTACAAGACTAGATATTGCGTTTGCAGCTCAAAGAAATTGAGTCAATTTTCTGGACACTCCTCACGAAAACCACATGAAGGCAACACATAGATCGTTAACATATTTGATGGCTAATCCTAGTAAAGGAATCTTGTTTCCAGCAGAAAATAACCTTGTCCTAAAAGGTTTTACAGACAGTGATTCGGCCGGTTGTCCTGAAACAAGAAAATCAGTATCAAGATACAGGATGTTTCTAAGAGATTCCCACATCTCTTGAAAGGAAAAGAAGCAAACTACTGTAGCAAGAAGTTCTTCAGAAGTTAAATACAGAGCTATGGCAAATGCAGTTTGTGAAATTCAATGTCAGATTTACATTCTATAAGACTTACAGGTTCCAGTTCAGCTACCAGCTGCATTATTTTGTGATAACGTCAGTGCTATGCACATTGCTCATAATCCTATCTTTCATGAAAGAACAAAACATATAGAGATTGACTATCATGTTGTGAGAGACAAAGTCAAATCTGGGCTTGTCAAACTTCTCACAATCAACACAAAAGAGCAAATAGTTGTCATTCTCACCAAATCCTTGGATGAACCTATTTTATACTATCTGCAAGACAAATTGGGGATTTCAAAGATATTTCAATGTTCCAGTAGCTGAAGGAAATGCTGAGTGAAAGTTGTTCATGTACCACTCTCAGCTTGAGGGGGTGTTACAGTATAAAGGCTGAAGGGAATGCTCGGTGCAATGTGTCTGCTGAACTTAGCAGGCTGCTGAGTGGTGTAAGGCTGCTGAGTAGTGTAATGTAGAAAACGGTTATTCAATTATAGTTTGTTGTAACTGTTTTTAACTTACTTACTGATTTATGAGGCGTATGAAGTTATGAATACCCCATGATCAGCTACATTGTAATGTAACTTCTAACTTTCTGTTCATCAATAATAATTCCACATTTTATTTTCTGTTTGTAATCCTACAAACTTCATCAATAGCTACCAAGAAGACCAATAAGAATCCTCTACGAATTACTGACGGGGCAGACGATGCATGCAACCAAGGCAAGCCCAACAATGACTCACCCCACGGAGAGGATGCCCGTGTATTCATCAATAAGAAAACCAATTCCTAGAACACACTTGAGGTAGTGATAGGCAATAAATGGAAAAACATTGTGGGAAGTTCCTGACAAAGGCAAGATCATGGGGCGACTCCAGACAGAGAGGCGACTACCCAACGTAACCCAAACACAACTGCTGCTTTGGCTTACATAGAGTACGTCATAAGAATGGCTAAGGGGAATCAATACCTCGTCTCCATAGGGTTGCCCCCTAAACCAATCAAGGGCATGCTCGCAACAGGCATTGACGCACCAATGAAGCAGCCGGTTCCAATTAACAATGATCCTCCTCAGCACTCTTAACGTTCAAATAGAGAGGGGAGCTCTAAAAGAGAGGGGAGTGTTCACTCCTCTAATGAACGAACTCGGGGAAGAACATCAGCTCAAAATTGACTTGGGCCTAGAAATGGTGAACAGAATGAGCGTAATGTAGCCCAAGATGAGAGGGAAATAAGCATCAAGTATCCCGCCAAAATATTAGAGATAGGCTCAAGGAACGACACACCAAATCTCGTAACCAGCCGGAGAGAGAAGCTCGATCAGAGCACGTCTCTAGACACTCTATTGTGCCGTCATAGGAAAATTAGTTTGACAGACTCTAAAAGTGGCTTGAGGATATAGAAAGGGCGAAGCCTGGGAAAGCGGACAGGCCGACTTGGAAAACTAGTGTCCTCTCCGAGAAAATTCTGAAAACAACACCGAAATAGGGCATCCATTATCCCACTTTCCAATATTATCATGATACGACCTGCCCGTACGACTGGATGTCCGCATTTCAAAGTAGGATCACTCTGGTAACCCATAACGAATCCGTATGGTGTATTTCCCTGGTAGACACTATGCACGATAGATCTGCAACATGGATTAGCAATCTGCCTCCTAGGTCAATCTGCTCATAAGATGACCTGCAATCTTAATTCATTGAAGAATAGTAGTCGGCGGGCAGGCCGAAGAAAACAATCGAAGATCTTTACATGGTCCGTCAGAGAGAGAATGAGTCAGCTCGAAGTTATTACGAGCGATTCAATAAGGTCTACAAGCATACAAGAAGTATAAAAGAAAGCGAGATCATCACCAGTTTTCAAACAGGTTTGGTCAAAGGCGGCCTCAAAACAGAATTCACTCTATGACCACTTGTGAATCTATAAGAGATGCTTGAAAAGGCCGGGAAATATGGTATATCCGAGCTAGGTCCTTCGTCATCATCCGGTAAGGGAATGTCAAAGCTCGACTCCAGCTCACAGAAGGAGGACCGGAGTAAGAATCGGGACATCAAAAAACCTAAAACCTTCACTCTCCTCAACACACCGCCAAGTCAAACCATGCATGAGATAAAGGTCCTGCAAGATCCACGTCCCATGAAAGCAGATGCAAAGAGTCATGACGAGTCGCAATATTGCGAATATCATAAGGACCACGGCCACGCCACTGATGACTGTCAAGTCTTATTGAGGGAGATTGAAAAATTGATCAAGCAAGGAGCTCTGGACAAGTACAAATGAGATAGAGGGAATGCCAACAGAGGCAACCCTAACCTTGCCGCTACAGAATTAATGAGATCCAGGTCATCCTTGAGTGTTTCCCTAGAAACATCCAACTAAAGACTCAGACCAACTCCTTGAACCAGAGGGTCTTTGAAAAGCCATTTGTCTTAGGCAATTATAAACAAGCTCTTTCGTTCACCCACAGCGACTTGGCTGGCCCGCCGATGGTTATGGATGTGCCCATCGTTATACAAGCCGGCATCAACGACACTAGGATTAATCGGGTACTAATAGATACTGGGGATTGCTAAGACATCCTCTACTATGAGTAACTTAAGAGGTTCAGATTGCCAAATCCAGATTGAAACCTTATAACGTCACCCTCGAAGGATTCTCCAACGACATAGTTCGGGTTATAGGCACCATCAACTGGATGTTCAGATAGGTGACTATGAGCCAAGCCGAACTGAGAAGGTAACTTTTCTTGTGGTCGACCTTTAGTTTCACTACAACATGATCTTAGGGATTCCCACCCTTAGGCAATTTCAAATGGTTGTCTCGGTGCCACACCAGAGGGCCATGTTTTATGCCAAAAATAGGGTCGGGGTCGCCGTCAGTCGACCATAGAAGCTACTCGAACATGTTACCAAGTACCAAACTGATAATAAGAAGCCCAAAACAGATCAGCCAGAGATCGTGACAGGTCCAAGTTAGGTAAACATGGTCAGGGAGCTCGTCCTTACAAAAGTCAAATGTGAAACTTTGCAAGTGAGGGACCAGCCAGATTTCACTATTCCGGATGAGCTGGTCGAGATCGTAGTAAATGAAGCCTACCCTAACCAGAAAGTCGAAATCGGAGCTCATTTGACCGAAGAAGAAAGGGAGCAGCTAGTTTCACTTGGGTTGTGACTGGTATGAGAGAGGTTTAACCCGAAGTTGTTATCGAATATCTGAACGTCGACCCCACCTTCAAGCCAATACATCAAAAATCTCACCAATTCTCTTATGAAATAGAGCTTGCTATCAAGGTCGAGGTCGAGAAACTCAAACAAGTGGGCATAATCAAAGAGCTCACATATTCGACATGGCTTGCCAACATCGGTATGGTTAAAAGCACAATGGGAAATGACGGATGTGCGTGGATTTTACTGACCAGAACAAGGCATGCCCGAAAGACCCTTACGCTCTTCCACGGATCGATAGAATGGTCGACGGCGTTGCTGGGTTCATGATGCTAAGTTTCCTTGACGCCTATTCTAGTTATCATCAGGTTAAAATGGCCGACTGCGTCAAGGAAATGACCGTTTTTAGGGCCGCTGGGGGCCTTTACTACTATGAAATGATGCCGTTTGGGTTGAAGAATGCCGGCTCCACCTATCAATGGATGATTAAAAAGTCTTCAGCTCGCAAATCGGCAAGAACATGGAAGCATATATCGATGACATGGTCGTCAAATCTTCCTGACATGATCATAATTCTAACCTCCGGGAAATATTCGACAATATCCGAAAACATTACATGAAACTCAATTTGACCAAATGTACATTTGGCCTCCAGGAAGGGAAGTTTCTAGGAATTATGGTCAGTCGGTGTGGAATTAAGGCTAACCCAGAAAAGATACAGGCACTTCTAAAGATGCAAGAGCCAACATGTATCAAAGAAGTACAAAGGCTAAATGGCAGAATCATATCTCTTGGTAGGTTTGTCACCAAATCTGTAGAAAAATGCCGTCTAAATTACAATTTTGGTCCTCTAACTAGACATGTTTTCAATTTTGGTCCTGGTTTTTCTCCGGCGACAATTTTAGTCCTGTAAGTGGTCTTTTTTTTTTGCAAAAATAGTCCTGAACGCCGGAAAGACCACTTACAGGATTAAAATTGGTCTTTTCCGGCGACAATTTTAGTCCTGTAAGTGGTCTTTCTGGCGTTCAGGACTATTTTTGCAAAAAAAAAGACCATTTACAGGACTAAAATTGTCGCCGGAAAAAAACCAGGACCAAAATCGAAATACGTGTCTAGTTAGAGGACTAAAATTGTAATTTAGCCGAAAAATGCCTCCCGTTTTTAAAAATTCTCATGGGCGACCGGACTTTCGCTTGGAACAAGGATTGCTCCAAGGGTTTTCTAGCTCTGAAAACCTAGCTGGGGAAGCCGCCACTTCTGGTTAGTCCGCTCCTTGGTGATGAATTGTTTTTGTACTTTATGGCCTCAGACCGGGCTGTAGCTTCCATTCTAGTAAATGAGGCTGGAACCCTCCAAAACCCCGTACATTATGTAAGCACAGGACTCAGTCCGGTGGAGAGTCATTATTTTAATATAGAAAAGTTGGTGTATTCGCTTGTTGCAACAGCCCAAAAATTGCGAGCTTACTTTTCATCGCATACTATTCATGTATTGTCAGACAGTCCACTCCGCCAAGTTCTACACTAGCCCGACCTTTCAGGCCATTCGCTTTGTGATCGCGTGTAAGTCACTAACATCGATATTACTAGCAAGAATACTAGGTACATCATAGTATAGTAAATACGAGTCAATGTCGATCGCACAGAGATAATGCAACTTTAACTATAAACGATTCTAACCTAATTAAGAAGCAACATATGGGCGGTCATGGACCAACAATAAACATAAACAAAACGTGGCATTTCTCCCCTTCTTCTCACCGATCTACTAACTTGGATTAGTTAATCGTTACGTTTACTTCCCCACATAATTTCCTTAAATTAATCGAGCGAGCTTTTGATTTAATTATCATTTTCAGCTGCGGGTGCAACTCCTACTCCGATCTACTCCGACAATGGTAGTAGATAATCTATACGCAACCTACCCTCCTTAATTGGTCCATAATAGCCCATACGCATAAAGAACTAAAATTGCCGATATCGAGCACTAACTCATACCGCTAACCCGCCTAGACAGCTGTCGACATTGATCAGCACGTTCCTAGGGTCCATTCAAGACTATGTCCAAACTTAGCACTTCACTATTCGTACTTCATGTCAGTTTACGATTACAATAAGCAGATTGGTCAGATCTAACCTACTGTTAAGTAAACCTGTCGATCATCGTATTTGTAGTGAATCCTAGTTTTAGGTTTTCTAATTATGGCCGCGGTAAACCGGTATAGACCGCCGGTATACTAAGTTCGGCTTTTCCTATTCCTGGATCTACATTGCTCACATACGATTAAAATAAGTAAATCATGGGGTCTTTAAACATGTAGATTAACTAAAACACATAAATACGAACAGATCTACCATATTGAAGACAAAAAGGAACGTTCAAATCTTCATACCTTCAACAATGGAGATCTAGCTCGATCTACTCAAGCTAGAGATGATGGAGAAAGGGAGAAAACCAGAAACAACACCTCAAAATCTTGGAATAACTTTATTTCATCAAAATTATAATGTATTGAAGAGATTTGATAATAATCATATGAAAACTTATGAAGACTTATACAATAATCTGTAATTGCGGCCTTATATAGATATAATGACTGACTTATGACTCTCTAAAACCCTAACCGGCCTTGTAGAGACGGCAGAATCAATTTCGTGTCCAACAAGTCCTCGGTTTACCGGGCCGAATTTTCTTCTTTTTCTTCAGCAGACTCCTTCTTGGACTTCAATCACTTGGCCTAATATACTTCTTTTGGTCTAGATCCATTCTCCAATGCTCCATATTCCGTACATTCTATAAACATGCAAAACGAGACAAAACAATACCAAATCTTCAGGAAAATAACATAGATGCAAAATTATGATCCTAGAAACACACACATAGCATTTAACACATATTCCACATAATAACGAGCCTATCTATCCTCTCTTGAGCGGAATTCAGGGTGAATAAGGATATAAATATTGGTACCATTTAGGGCGTTATCACTTTGTTGGGCAATTGAATTGACAGAGTTTGACATCTTCTACCAACCCCGAAAAGAAATAAAAGCGCAAGCATTAGCCAATATTATCGTAGAAACAAGCTTCAGCATAGAACAGCCTAGCCCGCAACCCATCAGCGAACCCAGTACTTCAGCAATGTCTGTGCCACAACGGATGATCCACGTGTAAGCCACTATACGCACGAAATACTAGCAAGAGTACTATGTCAATCGTAGTATAGTAGATGCGAGTCAAAGTCGATCCCACAGAGACAGTGCAAAATATATAATAAACACCAAGTCTAGACAAGAAGACAAATAACGGTCCTAGACCAACATATATACAGAAAAGGTAATTGGCGTATCTCTCCTCTCCGATCTCCTATCATTAATCTTTATGTCTACTTTTCCTCATAATTATCTTGACTAACCAGAACATTTTGAATTCATTTTTAACTACGGGTGCATTCTCCTAATCTTTACTACTTCCATTGAAAGGACAGTAGACGTCTACGTGCAATTAACCTCCTTCGTTGGTTGAATTATCTCACACGCACTAAGTATTAGAGATTGCCAGCGCAAACTGAGTACCTCCCTAAGCAGCTATCGTGGATTGACTAGCACATTCCTAGGGATTGATCAGACTATGTCTAAACTAGCACTTCACCTTGCAAGTCCTTCATGTTAATTTACGAATACAATAAACAGATTGGCCAGATCAAACCAACTGTTAATCAAATCTGTCAAACAACGTAGCTGACGCCGAATCATCAGATTATGAAGGACCTAGGGTGTCGCGGCTACGATATAAACCATCGCATGACCGCCGGCGGTTGTTCCCAATTCTGAAATCCACATCATTATGTTCTGATTACTCTAGTAAATTACGATTCGTTTAGACATGAAGATCAATTACAACACGTTAATCTAAATAAATCTACCATGATTAAAATATGAAGAAACGTTCAAAGCTTCATACCTCTATCAATGGCGACCTAGCTTGATCAACTCAAGCTAGTTGATGGTTGGAGAAGATAACCAAGCAATGAACTTAAATTAAGCACAAAGAATGCTTTATTTCATAGATCTAGTAAAAAGTATGTATATATCGAGAGTTGTTGTATACAATGAAATCGTACAGCTTTATATAAAGTTGTAAACCGACTTAGATAAGCTAACCCTAACCGACTTAATACAAATCATGGCTCTCTGCTTTTTGTGCCCTCCAAGTTTCCGCCGCTGCGGCTAGGGTTCCCGTAGCCTCTGGACTATTTTCTTTTTTCTGGCCCAGCAGACTTCGTATTGACTTCTCCTGACTTCGGCCCAATGTTTCTTTCTATAATCCAGATCCAACTCCTTTAGCCCATATTATGGTATTCCTGAAATCACATAAAACAAGACAAAACAATACCAAACATCGGGATAAAATGTAAAGATGCAGAATTGCTAACCGAGGAACCGATATTAATTTGGCAATCGATACGTATTTCGTACAATATTCCATCTATCACTAATCTATTGAGCATGATTCGGGGCAAATAAGGGTATGATTTATAGTACTATTTTCAGTGTGATCAATTACCCCTCACTTATCTTTTGATCTTCCCAAACAAAAAGGTGAAATAAACTCAACTACGGACTAACACAACTATGTGTCACAAGACGATATGAGAATCATGCCAACTCATATCCATAAGCGGTGCATTAAACACATTTCAATTCATGAACCGGTGTGTGTGTGTGCTATAACTCTCCAAACAACAGTGACGCAGACAGAAAGCACATTATACCAACAAGGATTTTAGGCAAAACATATATCATGCACAATTCCATAAGTTCCTCATCGTAAAAGGGAGTACTATTTAAATGCTAATCTCTGCTACGACAATTTTGTCGTTTTCCGGAAACTTTTTTTTTGTTCTGGAAAAAAAAACGACGTCGTATGCCAATAGATACGTGGCCTCCGGTGCCATGTTTTTTATTACGTGCTGGCCTGTGGTGTCCCCGCCGCTTTGTTCCTCCAATCGTTTCTTGCTCAGTGTTCTCCAATCACTGTTACGGTCACATGTGTGCAGTGCCTCCGTCTTCACATACTTCAACCAGAGGCGGATCCATGTGTTCCACAAGGGGTTCCATGGACCCCCCTGAACAAAAAAATATGCTACATGATACCTATAGAAAAATATTTTGGACGCCGTAAAAAAATTATTCTACTTAGAGAAAAAATTACGGACCCCCTGAAAAATATTTCTGGGTCCGCCACTGACTTCAACTGCTTTTTGGAACCCCATTGTATAAGTTTATCTAAGAAAACAAGAAGCAGGTGTTCCTCGCTTGGCAGAACTTTACCAAATCTATTTTTTTGTGATTTTTCTTCTTCTACTCTGTGGTTTTGGATGATCCATTATCTATTATCCCTGCGTGTATAATAATTTGTGCCTGCATCTGCTGTGTTTGTGGGCTGAGAAAGAGAAGAAGTGGCTGGATTTGGAAACTAAAGCCCAATCCATCCACCCGGCATTCAGGAATTTTATTCTGATGCATCCATCCGAGTTTCAGGTTTGTTCATGTGCTGTTGTAATAATTTCTGCATAATTCCTAATTCGTGTGAATTATTAGATTAAATTCCTTGCTCTTGTGGTTTCTTATTCTCCTGCTGTGTTTGATGTTTGTTTTCTGGTTTATTTTTTCTCCCTTCATCCTCGTCTCTAAATCCTGATATGGAAAGAAAAGTTACTGCGGTATATCCGATTTGAGCCACGACATTCATCAAAACATTTATGGAAGGTTTGAAGAAGGTAAAGCTATCATCTTAAGTGCTGATTATGTTTGATTTTGATCTGGTTTCACTGCGGTTACGATTTCAAGCAACGTAGCCTGTTACGAGGGCTTGATTCAGTTGATTCGCAATAAAGGTGCACTCGTTTCCTTTTAATATCGTATTTTCTATCTTTTATTACCTGATATGATATGGAATATGCCTTGATTTTTTGTTTACTGCCTCTGTTGAGGTAGAGTATGCAAAGGTGATGTCTTCATGAAATATCCGATGTTGATTCGAGCCTTCAATTCACGAGATTCGCAACCCTTATTCTCTGATGGCAGGGCGTTTTGTTTATCTTTGCACATGTTAAAATTCAAGGGTTGACCTTCCAGTTGGTGGTTATTTCAGGGAAGTCTCTGTCCCATTTTTTTGTTAATTTCGTATCAATTATTACTCTGATTTGAATTTGAATCTACTTTGATTTTGGGCCTTTTTGTGTTTATGGAGGGTTGAATTAGTATTTCGATCATATGTTAGAATGAATTAGAATTGGAAAAGTGATGGTTGTGTGAGTCCTGTTGTAATCCTATTGTGTTGTTGCTTTATGCAGTCATGGCTGGCCCGGCACCTGAAGTTAATCCATTTGATACTCATCAACATGATGCCAGGATGGGTAACATGTAAGCTCCCTCCTGCATGTCCTTGTACTTCATTGTGTAAAACAAATCAAAAATATGCCTTAATATGACTATCACTGAGGGTTTGATTGTTCCAAATTCATATGCTTTGTGAATTATGTTTATAGTCAACAAATTACTCGATATATATATTTCCACTGATTTATGGTGAACCTCATTCTTGATTCTCATTTCTAGATAGGCTTGGTGATCAAGAATTCTTCACACCATTTGATGAGTTTTATGACAGTTTTGATTCCATGGGATTGCAAGAAAACCTTCTTTGTGGTATTTATGCTTATGGTAAGATGCAACAATGAACTTCTTGCTTTGTTTTTCTGATTTTGTCTTACGCTTGTAGTCTGCTCCTTTGACTAAAAAATGACTGCATCTTATTAGCAATCTAAAATGTATATTTCTTATGTTGTTTAGTGTTTACACATGCTTTGTCTCCACTGAGCATGAAAAGAACTGCCCGTGCCATTAAACCTAGTGTTGTATTTAGGATGTTAATAATTTCTGGAATCTGATATTTGTTCATTCTGTAGGTTTTGAGAATCCCTCTGCTATCCAGCAAAGGGGTATAGTTCCCGTCTAATGGGATCTTGAATTTTCAGGGAAATTTTACCGTGATATAGTAGGTAACGCTTACTACGTTGCTCCTGAAGTCTTGCGCCGTAGCTATGGAAAAGAAATCGATTTCTGGAGTGCCGATGTTATTCTCTATATTTTACTCAGTGGTGTACCTCCGTTTTTGGCCGGTAATAATAACAGAAAATCATTTTCGTATCTCTATTTAGAATGCTGCTTGTTCAGGCTCTTAAACAATATCTATTCTTCTTTTTTTCAAATGATTTTCAGAAAATGAAAAGGGAATATTCGATTCGGTTCTTAAAGGAGTAATCGACTTTGATAGTGATCCATGGCCCACGATATCACGCAACGCTAAAGACCTTGTCCATAAGATGTTGACAATGGACCCGAAAAAGCGGATTACTCCTGCACAAGTTCTCGGTAAAACTTTTCTTTCTTAGCTTGTAGTGTATATATATATATATATTTATGTATGTGTGTGTGTGTGTTTTGACTTTCTACTGACTTTAATGTATTTTTGCGTGATTGAATTTAAAGAACACCCGTGGATTCGTGGAGGAGAAGCATCGGATAGACCGATAGGCAGTGCTGTGCTGTCAAGAATGAAGCAATTTAGAGCCATGAACAAACTCAAACAACTCGCTTTGAAGGTAACGTACATGTCGGTTTTTCAATTGTTATATAAATATACCTTCATAATCGTATGTTTGATGATACAGTTTGATCTCATTGTAAATGTTTAGGTAATTGGTGTTTATAATTTTGTGCTTCTCGCGTGGTTTTCAATGGATTGGATGACTCGGATATCTGCACTACTAAGTCGTGTTAACTTCTTTGCGTTTAAAAACGATTGCAGGTGATTGCGGAAAACATGTATAAAGAAGATATCAAAGGTTTAAAAGCCATGTTCATGAACATGGACACCGATAACAGCGGTACAATTACCTATGAAGAGCTGAAATCCGGATTAACTTGGCTTGGTTCGAAATTGTAAGAAATCGAAGTCAAGCGTTCGATGGAAGCTGTTAGTACAATTCCTTTTTGAGCTTGCTTGTTCTTTAAATTAATTGGGAATGATTAATAAAGTGTCATTTGATAATATTTCAGGCTGATGTAGATGGAAACGGTTCGATAGACTATATTGATTTAATTGATTTCATCACTGCTACGATGCATAGGCACCGACTCGAAAGAGACGAGCATCTTTATAAAGCTTTCTCGCATTTTGACACGGATCATAGCGGGTAAGTTTCATCTCGTATTCAATTTATGTCTAAATAACTCACTCCTGGAATAGTTTAATCTTTTGGTGGGAATTATTTTTTTTAACGTGGGAATTTTTTTACATGTATGGTAGTTATAAACATGGAAAAAGAGAAAAGGAGTATTTTTGTCCGTACACATTAAGGGTGTGTTTGGTAGGGAGAAATGAGATGATAAAAGAAAGATTATATTTCTTTTCTCAATTTAGACGCGTTTTGTTGCTTGGGAAAAGAAAAGTGTCTTTTCTCAACTCATCAACTTTTCTACAAAAGTGATTCTTTTCCCTGTTTTCGATTCTCAGCCTACAGTAAAGAAAAGTTCATGGAGAATAGAAAAGTTTGTTTTTCCCACCACTTCTCTTTCCTCGTATTAGGAGCATGATTTGTATAATCGTATCATTTTTTTCCATTATCTTGTAAAAAAAAATAAAAAAATTGTTCCTAAAAAAATATACTCAATAAAATTTCACCCATAAAATATGATTATATTCTTTCCCAAAAAATTTCGATTACATTTTTCATGATGTGATAAAAACGTCTTGGTGAGAATAAATTATATTATTTTATTATCAATTCTCATTTCAAAAAAAAAAAAAGATAATCATTTCTATTCTCAAAGATCTTTTCTCTCAGATATATAAAACACAAAGTGAGAATTTATTCTTTCTATTCTCACCTTTTCTTTCTCGTGGTCTTTCTCATCACTTTTCTTTTCTCGACTTTTCTCCATACCAAACGTGAGAATTGTCCTTTTCACTAAAAAAAATGTTCATGTCTTTTTTACTAATTTTACAAATATTTTTGTACTTTTTGATAATTTTCCAAAAATAAACATTCCATAATAAACATTCTTAGGAAAAAATATTTAAAAAAAAACATTCCTAGGAAAAATAATAATAATAATAATAAACATTCCATAATAAAAAAATTTAAAAAAAAAACCATTTGACAAGATAAGTAAATTGGTGAAAACGTGATGGGAGAGGAAAAAAAAACAGTACTATTCACGTTAAGAGGCACCCTATTTTTGAAGGGAACCTTAATTTTTTTAAAGGATAAGGAAATGAATTGGATGCTATTGTGGGTTTCAATCCTGGATGTCCACTCTATATTAAATAAATTTAGGGAGAAGATTAATGATCTCACTGTGGTCACTTTTACATATGCCCAATATGCACCGACGATATTTTTTTTTTAAACACAGATACATGTATATTAATCAACATAATATACACACAATGTGTTCAACATGTGTATTTAGGATTTTAATAATTGTTTCTAACCGCGTAAAAAAAATTAATTGTTTATAATACACAAAACCCTCCCAAAAAAATAAAATAAAATGGGATAGAATGCTGAGAAAAATGATAGCAGGAAACAATTTGGGGACACTCCATGTAACACATGTCAAATTCATACTATCAGTCATCATTTTAATAAAGTAGCTACCACTAAAATGCTGCATTATATTTGCTTATTATAGATAAAGATGAAGGAAAGAATGTGAGAACAATGCTACAAGAAACACCCAAACCTGATTGCTCTAACAAGGAGAAAAGGGCATACGAAGCCATAGAGACCAGCCAATAAAGAGGGTGCAGCTGGAATTCCCAGAAAAGGCATGGCCAATGCAACTACAGATTTCAAGATAAAAAAACTTTTAGAATGTATATTATAGCTAAGGCAGTCAGTTTACCAACTAACTTACAATTGCTTCGGTCACCTACGTAGCATAATTAAAAGGCATTCTTCACCTACATCGCATCACAAATAAACCGACCTATATTACAGACTTGTAAAATTTGAAAAAGACAGGACCCACCGTGCAACGCACGGTACGTCCTTCTAGTTAATCATTACTTACCAATGCATCAATTTGTCGTGTGAAAAATCTTATAGTGAATTCATGAAAGAATGAAGTTATAATGACCACACAACATTTACTTAGCAATGTGCACACTCGCTCCTCTTGCCTTCAGACACAGGCGAACAACATGATACCTTACTTGGGCCGGGCGGACTTGGGGACCGAGTTTTACTCATTATCCTCGTTTGTTTCTTTTTTATGCGAGGGCCGTGCCTTTTTTGTTACGAGTTCGCTTCCCTCACTGCCTTTATTATATATATATTTTTTCTTTTTTTCTTTTCTTTTTTTATGCAATAGCCGTGCGTTTTACGCTCCATCGGCTTTGCTTGGCATATTTCTCACTTTTTTTTCTTGTTTTTTTTTTTCATTCTCACTCGAAAGCCCGTTTTGTCCCGTTTTACCTTTTGTGGCCTCAATGTTGCTACCATCATCCTACAATAATTGGTTAAAGTATATCCACCGATAAATATCGATTCCCGGTCTAAGATAACTCTTCATCTTATCCAAATACTTCTCACTTATATTACGTGCTCAAAAATCAAATGCAAATGGAAAAATAACAATTAATAAGTCGCTACTTAATGCAACATAACACATGCTCATTCTTCAATACTATATTAAATAATGCGTCATCTAACTACACACTGAAGAAGTGAGTGATACGTGCTTAAAAGGGTTGGTCCATAAAAAGAAAATGCGGTTAATACGCTACTACTTCAAGAGTGACACGACTTTTATTTCGATCATGAGACAAAGATGTAATCAATTATTTTCAAAAGGTCTAAGTGGTGAAAATGCATCAACAAGACTCATGACAACTAGACAAAATTTGAGAAAATTCATAGTCAATTGATAAGTGACGTTCCTAACCCCCACTTAATCGAAACATTGTCCCCAATGATGAAAAGATTAATAACGAAAAGGAACTTAGCTTGGGTTAAGCGTGGAGTGAAGTAAATGAATCTTTCTCGAACACGTCTTGGGCTCAATGTCGTGAAAAGTCCGTGAATATCCGCTATAGAATTCTGACATATAAAACTCGGACACAATAATAAAATATAGAATGGCAATTAGTAATAAAATTGGTGAAATGAAAACAATTTAAGCCATGAAATATTTTATTGAAAAGAAACGAAAAACCGTTCATTGCAAAGTCGTAATAAAGGAAAGTAAAAACAATAATGGAAAATATGAAAAAAAAAACTAGAACTAAGGACTAATCAGAATCTATGTCCGAAGATGATGGATCATGCCTAGGGGCTAGTGATGGTGGGGCATAGGGAGGAATATGGAGATGCGTCATCACATGTGTCAGCATTCCTCGCATCTTGGCTAACTCCCTAGTCACTTCAGCTTGAAATTCATGTTGAGGTCAAGCACGTCCTTGTGCCGGTATTGCAGCCCGTCTTCTCCTCCTTCCCGCCCTCTGTACCACTAGACTGTCAAGGATAGGCAATGGCTCGACACTCTCATCAGCAGCCAAAACTGGGCACTTAACTGCCATGGCCAATGCATCTATCAAGTTGCCATACAGTAAAATCTCTTGCTTTGTCCCGGCAACCTGGCGAATCCGACTATATATCAACAGACCGATGTTCACATAATTCTCGATATCGAGATAGTACATGAGCTCAACTTGCGGACAAGTCACGTTGTCCGTATGAGCATTGGCCAGAAGATGGGTAATGACAAATCTGTGCAGCATACGAGCATCCCATGCCAGCTTGTTTGAGTATAAGGTGGTCAAGAAATTGTTGGCTCTGAAATCCCGCTGCATGTCATAATGTTCTGCAATAGTAATTAGGCGAACAAAATCGCGCTCTCTAGAGGCAGTGGTGAATTCTCCATCATGAAGGGGTGCGTTGGGGATGCTGTAGCGGGCATTGATGCTCTCGATCGATAAATCAATATGGAGCCCTTGAACCATAGCAATATTAGACTTGGGGTTGGCCGCTACATAGGCATAGAACTCACAAACAATGGTGGCATTAAAAGCAGCTGGAATGAGAGCCATACCACTATGCCGTGGAATTGAAGAACTCATGGTATCACGTCAGCACAATCATTGAGGTCGACGCCTCTTTCCCTAGCAACCGATCTATTTTTCCAATGAGTCATGAATGACTCAAAAATAGAAACCTAAACAAACTGGTCGATGCCATTGATAGTGGGCATGGGATCGTCCAGACGCCTCTGTTGTGCTCCTTTGGGTCTCGGAATCGGATTGCCTCTACCATCCATTAAAATTGACGAACTTAACTCAGATTCCGCTAAAAGCGCATGGTGTCTTTGTGAGAGAATGTCTCATTGCTTAATGAGAATCGGTTTACGGTTTCTTGATTTCAAGGGGTTTCGCAACTCCTTATGAATGGAAATGATACCAAATTTGCGAAACCAAAATTTTGTGATAGCAATCTTGGGAAAATGTATGGTTTGGTTTGTAGAAATGGTGGTTTGGGTGGTGTAATGGCTAGGTTATGGTGGTGTTATGGTGGTGGTGATGGTGGCGAGTGGTGTAGAAGAAGAAGAATAGAAGAAATGATTTTTGTGATGAAAGAAATGGTTAAGGTAAGAGTGGTTTATATAGGAGAAAATGAATGAATTTGAAATTAGAAAAGGTTGTATGGAAGAGTGTGATGAGTTAATGGTGAGGGGATTGAGGGAGAAATTGATGGGATTGATGAGAGGTGGAGTAATAAAGGAGTAATGGGGAAGAGAGAAAGGTGGAGTAGTGGAGAGGTGGATGGGACGGCTAACTGCCCCATCAGATTTCTGAGTCAGTGCGTGGGGTACCTGCGCCATCCTGACTTTCTTGAATTTGGTCAAACCTCGAGAACCGGATCTGAGTACTTCTGCGGCTGTAGGAAGTACTTTCGTGGCTTCCTCGGCTTTTTTTCCTAGATTCCTTAATTCATAATGCAGCTTCCATTCACATTCAATCCTTGCATCTTATCAATCAAAATTGACTCCTCATAGCCTAGTCCTGGCCTTTCTCAGTCTTTTCTTCTCCGACTCGACTAACCTATTGCACCGGACATGTTCAACAAGTAAAAAAACCTTCCCCCCATCCTTTAGAACAAAACATCGGGATGCGGTAGGATGAAAAAAAAGCTTGTTGTCCAATCCCGCTACTTTTATTTGACTCGGAAGAAATCCTAAGGGTAAGAGAGTAGTTATGAGTTTAGAATGGCCAGTTCGACTTTCTTTCGACTCTCACTTAGTCTAATATTTGGGTTTTCACCGCCAAAGATTGCACTCGAGAGGCCTTAACCGAGGTGCATCTTCCTCTTTTTCTACAAATGCTTTCCTGGGATTTATTATTCCCAGTAGAAGCATTCCTCCTTTCTATCCAGAAGCGCTACTTCTTGAACCTCTTTGAAACCTTGAGCCTTCTGCCTTGCACTATTGGCCTTCATTGCCAGTGCATTCGGCTTTCCTTGTCTACTTCAAGATTTTACCTTTTTTCCCAAAGAATCCACTTTTTCTACTTTGACCTCGAAGCTTCACTGCGCTGGGTGGATTCGTCAAGACTGGCCGCTTCTCTTGGCACATTGTTGTGATTATTCCCATCCTTTTCATAGAGTAGAACTGTCAAAAACTCTTGCTCACTTGTTTTAACTAACATTTGCCTCGTATGATCTCGGATGTCCTCTTTCTCAATAACTTTAACTTCTCCGGTATTTGAGCTGACGCGGTATTGTACTGGTCGGTTTGGGAGTGGCTTTAGGATCGTATAAGTTTTTGCATCATTATTGACCCTAAGCGTGATGTCACGGTTATCGTAATCCAAGATTGCTCGGCTGGTCCCTAAGAAGGGGCGTCCTAGCAAAACGTTTGCACTCGGATCATCGAGGATATCCATAAATACAAATTCAGCTGGGAACTTGAAATTTCTCACTCTGAGCTCATAGTTTCCGAGCGTGCTAGTGAGCATATGATCTCACGATCGACAAAATGCATACTGTGCGTCTCAGTCAACTCGACCTTAAATTTAGCATTCTTGCACAGATAAAGAGGGAGAATGTTGCCACTGGAGCCTAAATCACACATTCTCAGTCGTAAAGATACTTCATTTATCGATACTGAGAGCGTAAATTTCTCTATCAAGTCTGAATCAGGGTAAACCTCTGAATCAGAGAGAAGATACATCAATTAAATAAATAGGAAACTCACATGATCTATTGGTCTCATATTCTTTGAGTTTAGCTTCATTATCATCTTGATGGCCCTTTGCTTCCTTCTCTGTTTCTACTCTCATCTTGTCCGCTTGGTATTGCTCGTATACCTTCGAGCCTGGGTACATTGAGATGGGCACGACATTTATGATTCTCCGTGGCATTATGCTAGGCCATTAAAAGGTCGTTAGAGACTTTTCTTTAAGCCGCTATTGATTGTCTCGTATAAGTCAAGCTGGTTTTGGAATTCCCTTGATCTTGCTAGTGATTGCCAAAAGCGTTCTGCACCCCGCAAGATAGACAAAACAAAACAAAAACATAGTTAGTAATTTCCCGTATCAGCTAGACTTAGACCCAACTGTTGCAGAGCTACTAACTAGTAAAATACCGGGATGAACATAGAAAACATAGAAGTGATCAGAACTAGAGTCGTAGATTTTTAGACTGCGGCAGGGCTTGTCACGGCTTCGGAAGCTATTTCCCTTTTTCTGATCGTATAACGGTGCAGGTGTGATATAAAACAGACCGTAATCTAATTAATAAACAAATAATTCTTATTCATATTTAATGAACATATTATCTACATTGGTCATTGTCCCCGGTAACGGCGCCAAAAAATTGATCCGCGTGTAAGCCACTAATACGCACGAAATACTAGCAAGAATACTAGGTCAATCGTAGTATAGTAAATGCGATTCAAGGTCGATCCCACAGAGACAATGCAGCATAGATAATAAACACGAAGTCTAGACAAGAAGACAAATAACTGTCATTGACCAACATAAATACAGAAAAGGTAATTGGCATACCTCTCCTCTCCGATCTCCTAACTTGGTGTCATTAATCTTTATGTCTACTTTTCCTCGTAATTACCTAGACAAACTAGAACGTTTCTAATTCAGTTTTAGCTATGGGTGCATTCTCCTAATCTTATCTACATTCATTAAAAGGACAGTAGACGTCTATGTGCAGTTAACCTCATTCGTTGGTTGTATTAACTCACACGCACTAAGTATTAGAGATTGCCGCCACAAACCAGGTACCTTCCTAAGCAGCTATCATGGATTGACTAGCACGTTCCTAGGGATTGATCAGACTATGTCCAAACTAACACTTCACCTTGAAAGTCCTTCATGTTAATTGGTGAATACAATAGGCAGATTGGCCAGATCTAACCTACTGTTAATTAAATCTGTCGATCAACGTAGCTGACGCCGAATATTCAGATTATGAGAGACCTAGGGTGTCGTGGTTGTGATATAGACCGTCGTAGGACCGGAGGCGGAGGTGCCTAATTTTGAAATCTACATCATTCATTACGATTACTCTAGTTAATTATGATTCCTTTAGACATGAAGATTAATTACAACACGTTAATCTAACTAAATCTACCATGATTAAAATAAGAAAGAACATTCAAAGCTTCATACCTCTATAGATAGAGACCTAGCTTGATCAACTCAAGCTAGTTGATGGATTGGAGAAGATAACCAAGCAACGAACTTAAATTAAACACAAAGAATGATTTATTTCATAGATCTAGTAAAAAGTATGTATATATCGAAAGTTGTTGTATACAATGAAATCGTACAGGTTTATATAGAGCTGTAAACCGACTTAGATAAGCTAACCCTAACCGACTTAATACAAATCACGGCTCTATGCTTTTCATGCCCTCTAAGTTTCCTGTGGTGCGGCTAGGGAACCTGCTGACCCGGATTATTTTCTTCTTTTCTGGCCCAGCAGACTTCATATTGACTTCTCCTGACTTTGGCCCAATGTTTCTTTCTTTAATTCAGATCCAGCTCATTTAGCCCATATTATGGTATTCTTGAAAATCACATAAAATGAGACAAAATAGTACCAAACATCGGGATGCGGAATTGCTATCCACGGAACCGGTATTAGGCAATCGATACGTATTTCGTACAATATTCCATCTATCACTAATCAATTGAGCATAATTCGGGGCAACTAAGGGTATGATTTATAGTACTATTTTCAATGTGATCAACGTCCGAGTCATTGTTGGATGTTATACGTTGATGGGGCGGGGAGCAAAAATGGCTGCGGAGCCGGAATTATCTTAAACGAGTTGGGAACTACGGAAGAAATCGAAAAAGAAATAAGGTTTGAGTTCCCCACCTCGAACAATCAAGCAAAGTATGAATATGTGATCGCCGGGATTGAACTCGCAAAAGCCATGAAATTCGAGAATGTTGAAGTCTTTTTACGACTCCCAACTTGTCGTACTACAAATTTCAGATACTTATAACACCAAAGACGATACTTTAAGCCAGTATCTAGAAATCGTCCAACATCTAAAGGACAGCTTCAATTACTGCGAGTTCAATCGAATCGGTAGAGAATATAATATGCGAGCAAATTACTTGTCAAAATTATCAGCAGAGGAGATATCTGCGACCCCGCAGTTATGGTCAAATACCTCTCTGACCCCGCCATAAACCGAACCGAAATTATGGATATCGATCTGGGAGCCCCATTTTGGATTAACGACATCAATGCCTACATAGATGTGGGTACACTACCTACTGATCCAAAACATGCCCGTGCCTTGATCAAAATAGCAGTTAGGTATACCATTGTTAACGGCATTCTATACAAGTGATCTTTTACAAAACTGTTGCTACGATGTGTCCGCCCGGAAGAAGTTAAGGGAATCCTAACAGAGGTTCATGAAGCATTATGTGGGGGGCCATCCCGCAAGCCGGACCATGGCCCAAAAGATTATTTTAGCTGGATATTACTAGCCCAAACTCACCGACGACGCCCAAAAGTTTGCCAAGGAATGCGACAAGTGCAAGCGCTTTGCGGACATACCTAGACTACCTTTAGTTTAGCAGAGTATTGTTGTCTCACCTAGCCTTTTGATATGTGTAGGATCGATCTCATTGGGCCATTTCACAAAAGGCGATCCGTTTGTCAATATGCCATACTCATTGTCGACTACTTCACCAAGTGGATCGAGGCCAAAGCCTTAGTGAAAATATCAGCAAGGGAAGTGATCTATTTTCTTCATGATCAATAATTGACTCGCTTCGGGTCCCTCGAGCCATTCTATCTGATCATGGCCCACAATTTAGAGACAAGTTCACTAAGTTCTGCAACGAGCACAACGGAAAGCATTGGCAGTCCATAGTGTGCTATCCACAATGAAATGGTCAGGAAGAACGTGCAAACAAGCAGGTACTCATGGCTCTGAATATAGACATGGTTAAAAAAGTGGGATAATGGGTGGACAAACTCCACAAGGTCCTATGGTCTATGTGAACCTCATTAAAAACAATGACATGTGAAACTCTATTTACCTTAACTTATGGTTTGGAGGCCATGGCACCGGTTGAAAGCGTTGCCAAGCCTAAGGGTCTTTTGTTATGATCAGCTCGCCAATCAAGCGAACATGCATCTTGAGCTCGATCAATCCGAAGAAAAGTGGCTAAATGCTTATAGTCGGCTACTCAATTGCAAACAAGCCACAAAGCACCATCATGATAAGCGGATCTGGAACCACTCTTTCGCAGTAGGCGACTTTGTCCTCCTCAAAAGAGAAGCCGCCAGACATAAGGCCGACAAAGGCAAGTTACCGGTGAACTAAGAAGGTCCTTATCAGGTCGCCAGAGAAATAAAAAAAGGGACTTATGTTCTAAAAGACAAAAACGGCCTCAAATTCAACCGGCCATGGCATGCGGATAATCTCAAAAGATATTACATAAAATAGGCAAGGGTTATGGCGTTCGCTCTCGCTCTTACGACTTGATCGACCATGCTTTCGTTATTTGTAACTCACCCTACTGTATGTGGCGGGTCGAGCTACCTTAGCCATTTGTTTTTCGTTGATACAACATTAACATTAAGCTCTCTTTTGTACAAACTCTCCCCACTGAGCGTGGAGGCACGAGCCTATTTAGATTTTTGTTTTCATTGTTACAACAATAACAATTGTGCTTTTTATTTGTGCAAGTACCCAACCTGCCCAATGCAGCGGGGAGAGGCTAATTAAAGTCTGATTTGTTCATTTATCTTTTGTCCATGTTCAAGTGCTGGACTCGACATATGTTTCCGCTAAGTTTATCGTTCAAGCGCCTCCAATATTGTCTAATACAAATGGACCATACGGTGGAAATTTTCAAACAAGAAACGAGTTAGGCAAGACCATGTTTGATTCAAATTATGTTTTTGACAAGTTCGCCGACTAGCGCCCTCAACCTTGTCAACAAGGGGGCGAACTTGAGAAAAACTATTTTCAGCAAGTATGAAGCTCGACAATTATTTTCGACAAGCCCACAGATTAGAGCCTTCAACCTTGTTCAAAAAAAAGGGGGCCATACTACCTATCATTTTGTCTAGTTCAAACGGCGGACTCGAAAGGTGGTAAAATTTCGAGCTTCGAGCAACACAAGTAAACGCTCAAAATCAAAACAAAAAGAAAATGCGAGCTCAACACTTGGGGAAAATTCAAATCCAAAATATGTTAAAAGGCCAAAAGCATGGCGGCACTCAAAGTCGAATACAAACGACAAAAATAACTACAGATGATTGTGTTTTCAAATTGGTGAATCTAGAAGTCATACAAAAATTACATCAACAGAGTCAAAAGAAAATGCAAATCACTTCTCGCCATCAGGGCGGACCTCCTCATTGGAAACGTTGGCATTAGAGAGAGAGGGATCTAAATACTGGTTTGCATCTTCATCGGCATCGCCGACTTTGACATTAGCTCCTTCAGCGTCCCCCTCCTCATCTGCTTATCTTCCCACCCCTTCATCATACACCGCAGGCTTACTCATTCGGTGGCGGCGGACTTCAAACCGACTCTTTCCTTTTTAGTTGCTCGGCCGCATAGTCCGGCTACTCCTTTTCACAGTAAGGAATCTCGGGATGAAAAATCCTTAAGGCGGGATGCATTTGATCCAAAACAATCTAGTTCCGTAGAGTCTCCAAGTCTGGGGCCTGCTCATCCTGAGCCTCCTTAAGGCATCGAGTGATATGATAAAACCCTTGATCAAAGCTAGCCTCCCCAGCTTGGACAAACTCCTTATAGGCCTTGATTGCCTCAAAACTTACCTCTTCACGAGCCGTAGCTAGCCTGTCCTACATTGAAGCTTCGGAATCTGCCAGCTTCTTCTTTAGAGCAGTGATCTCCTTCTGATCTTTCTTCCAGAGATCGGTGGCTCTGTCTGCTCTGGTCTTCATGTCGGCTATTGCCTGGTTGAAATCGTGGTTCTGATAATCATGAAGAGGTTGAAGTTTCACATTCTCAGCTTCAGCGGCCTTATTGTCCTCCACGGCCTTCTTCTTCAAATTTACATTAGCGCTCTCGGCAGCAGTCAAACGCGTCCTCGTAGCGGAAAGTTCAGTGTCGCTCTTCTTCAATGCAACGTGGGTGGCGTTCCTAGCAAGGATCGCCTCATCACATGATCTCTCATGCTGAACCAGACCAGTGCCGACCTGAAACAAATAAAAACAAACAAGTTAAAATAGTAAGACATTAGCAAAAGTGGAGATAAAAACAAGAGGAAAATGAAAAGTGTTAGAAGATTTACCATGCTCACTATGGTGCCGAATTGACCGTTCAAATCAGCAAATGTTCGCAAGAGTCCGGCCTTTGGGTTGATCTGATCCGACATCACCACCCGATATATAACCCCTCTGCCGTTGTCCAGTTGCATCTCATTGGGTAAGCTCCATTTCAAGGTCTGCAAAGAGGGGACATATGATATTGCCTCGGATAGCGAGTTTGCCCTAGACATATCAAGTGGTTGCCTCTATAAACTCGGATCCAACCAAACGTCCTCCTTTCCCTTAGGCCTGACAGGTAGTTTAGGTTTGGGATTCAGAGCTTACGTCGAGCCCGGCATTGTATTCTTTCCCTTTTTAGCGGCCTTTTCAACAACCTTATCAATAGCCCTTTTAGCGACTTTAGTGGTGGCGTCCTATGTCTGATCCGTAGGTGGGTATTCAGGAACCTCAACGAGGACGGAAACGGCGGAACCTAAACCATGACCATCACCATTCTTGGTTTTCTTCTTGTTATGAGTCGCTTCGACCCCCTCGGATTCATCCACAGCGGCTAGAGTAGCAAGAATTAGGACTTCACTAGTCTTTGTTGAAGTTTGTAAAATACAAACTGAAAGTAAAAAAATGCGGAATTATTATGAATGTACTAAATCAACAAGTTAAGTTACAATACTACTAATCATGGGGTATTTATAGCTTCATACACCTCATTGATCAGTTATAAGTAAGTTACAAATGGATACAATAAACTATAACTGAATAACAGTTTTTCTACTTATTGATCTGCTGACTAACTCAGCAGACTGCTGAGACTTCAGTTGTTCAGCTAACTTGCACTCAACAAACTTACTTTAGCTTTATATACTGTAGCACCCCCCTCAAACTGAGAATGGTACATGATCAGTTTGCACTCAACTAACTTTCTTCAACCATTGGAACTTTGAAAAATCTTTGAAATGCCTAACTTGTCCAACAAATATGAGAAGATGGGTGCATCTAGAGCCTTTGTGACGATGTCAGCATTCTGTTATTTTGTGTTGACTATAAAAAGTTTGACAAGTCCAGAGTTGACTTTGTCTCTTACAACGTGACAATAAATCTCAATATGTTTTGTTCTTTCATGGAAAACAGGCTATGAGCAATGTGCATGACACTTGCATTATCACATAATAGTATAGCAGGCATCTGAATCAGAATTTTCAAATCCTGTATGATGTAAATAAATCATAGGAGTTCACAAACTGCATTTTCCTTAGCCCAATACTCAGTCTCTGATGAACTTCTTTCTATAGTATTGTTAGGAACATTTTATTATGTTTTGATGATGGCCATACTAGTTGTTATAGCAAGCCTGAAATAAGTTATAAATCTCTGTATAAGTCTTTACTTAGAGTCTGACATGTTGTATAAGTTGAGTCAGACAAGTATTGTACTAGTTGGTAGGATGGCAAAGTAAAACAGAAATCCGGCAAAGTGAAGCCAGCCAAGTACCAGCAGAGAAGCATGAAGATATATGGTCTGACTTATAACCAGGGAAGTCTGTGATGACCCTGGATAAGTCTAAGTGATGAAACTCATTGATAAATATGGTGTACACTGATCTCACCCAAATTAAGGATCAGTGCAAGTACAAGGACTCATGTGAACTCAAAGAAATCAAGGAAGTCTGTGAACCGGCAAAGTGAACTGACTATCGGCTGAGTAAAGACAAAGCAGTGAAGGAACATCTAAACAGCAAAGTTAGAAGGGTCACTTAACCGTTCAGGGAATGGCCAAGTAAACTTTACTTGATCAGATTTTGAAGAATTGAGAAGATTCAGAGGATCAAGCATTAAATTCACAATCAATTGAGGATCAATCAAGGAAGGATTTTATGATATACGTTTGAAGAAAATCCGATCACTGAAATCAAGGAGAATATAATTGAAGGGGAATTAAGAATTAAATCAAAGATTATTCCCCACATTAAATAGCCAACGGACGGAAATTCAAATCAAGGATTATCAAGGCTATAAATAGAATGCATTGACAGATAGAAAAAGAAAAATAAGAATAACAATTGAATCTGAGAAGAAACAAGCAGAAACTCTGTCAATTTGAAAAGCACTCTATATGTACTTAAAATAAACATCCAGAGATCAACTCAGAAATCATAGCTAAAATTCCACAGCAAGCACTGAGATTGATCACAAGTCTGTGAAACCAATTCATATCAACTGAAACAATTGAATTAGAGGAATCTGAGAAGGAGTTGCAATCTTTGTGATAGCTGCTGAAAGATTTGTTCTCAAGGAGCAGTGATAGAGACTGATTCACTGAAACTTTTGTAGCCAGGGAGTGATAGTCTTGAAGATTGTGAAGCTTGTGTAGTCAAGGACAATCTAACTATTGTATCTGTGAAAACAATAATGAATTCCCCTAATCATCATAGGAGAAGAGTGGATTAAGGGATTACACACCTGAACCACTATAAACCTTTGTGTCTTTTTACTTTCAGCAATTTACTTTACCGTACTTCATTTCATTGCATACTATATATGTGATTGCATAATCTACTTTGAAACAACATTTAAAGAAGGGACTTATCCGCTGCCCAAAAGCTTTTAAATATAAGAAAACTTTTTGAAACTCCGCTATAGTCATTCACCCCCCCTCTCTGACTATAGTTTTACCCTTCTCTGGGATAAACAATTGGTATCAGAGCAGTGTTCCTAGTATCAAAACCTGTTCAGATCTAATTTCTGGTAACAAGGAGATCATATATGTTCAAAGTAGTTTTCAAATTTGTGCTTTCTAAATTTTTCTCTTATTGGTACTTATGGATTCCTCAAATTTCTTGTCAAAGGTACCTGTATTTAATGTTAATAATTTTGATGAATATAAAATACGGATGTTGTCTCATCTTGCAACAAATCATGAGGAGATGCTAGATGTAATTAATGATGGCCCAATCAAGATCACAAATGTGATAACCACAGGAGCAGATGAAGGAAAAAAATAGATAAACTCAAGAAATATTGGACCAAGGATGACAGGAGAATAGAAAATCTCGACTTTGTTGCAAAAGACATGATCTTGATGACTCTGGACAGTAATATGTTCATGAGGATCAAAGATTGCAAAACCGCAAAGGAGATGTGGGACAAATTAGCATTGATTAATGAAGGATCAGAAGCAGTTAAAGAAAAAAATTATCTGTTGCAAAATAGAAATTTGAGAACTTCAAAATGAAGACTGGTGAATCCACTGATCAAATGGACAATAGATTTTCAAGCATCATCAGTGAACTGCAGTAGCTTCGACATACATATCCACTGAAGGAAGTCTGTCTAAAAATCTTGAGAGGCTTACCTGAGAGATGGAAGATCATCACATCAGTAATCAGATAGACAACAAATCTTGCAAACACTGACACCTTGACTCTGATGTCTCAATTAAAGGCTCATGAATTTGAGTTGAATGGTGAAGACAGTAATCCAGCAGAGGCACACAATGCCAGTGCACTGGTAGCACCTCAGCAAAGCAAAACAGCTGATGCAAACGGCAAAGAGACACAGGAGCTAAAGGAATAGATAGCTTTACTGGTTAAACATTTTGACAGGTTTAGCAAGAAGAAGCAATTCAAAGGAGGTTCATCATCATAAAAGAATTCAAACACAAGCAAAGACATGAAGAAAAAGGATAATGAATACAGATGCTTCAATTGCAAAAGGAAGGGACACTTCAAGGCTGATTGCCCTGAAAAACAGATAAAGATGAGGACAAGAAGAAGCACAAAACAACATATAAGAGAAATAAGAAGAAGGCACTTAAAGCTGAAACCAGTAGTGAAAATGATGAAGAACCATCTGAAAATGATTCAGATGAAGATGAGTCCAACAACTCAGACGATGAAAAGGCATGTCTATGTATTATGGCTAAGGAAAGTGATGAAACAGAGGTAACTTCTAGTTCATACTCATCATCAAGTGCATCCACATCTAACACTGCACAATCTTCTATTCTCCCATTAGATTCTGCAAACCTAATCCAAAATCTCATGAGTAAATTTCAAAAAATTGAGATGAATCATGAAATTCTAGAACAGGAGTGTGAGAATCTAAAAGAGTACAATAAAAGACTAAAGAAAGAACTGGATGGACTAAAAGCTGAACAAACAAGTAAGGAAGTAAACTCACATGATCAACAAACAGTAGATGTACATACATCTGGTGTTGACAGACCAGCTGAGAAAACCTCCCTACCAGTTAAGATCACCACTGCACCACTTAGTGCACCAGCATACAAACCCCCCAAAAAGGTTTGGATCCAGATCTGGTCTTGGCTACAACAGTCGGGATAAGAATAGAAACAATGGACAACATAATTCTGAATTTAGGACTAAGACTGAACCAAAATTTAGAAAATGACAGACCATAGTTTCAACCACTCATCCTGTACCGGTGAAGTCAAAACCCAGTGTAGTGGAACAGCAGACAAAATCATCAAACCAGCTCATTAAAGGCAAAGATTTTCTGAAAGGTAAGGGAAGACTTTACCCTTCGGATGATGATTGGAATGTTACACCCCCAAAATACAAGAAGAAACCATTTCATAAAATGCAACATGTATTTAGGAAAATCCAACCAAGGCATGTTCCTGAATACAAGAAGCTATATGAAAATAAGTTTCCTCCTGCATATTGGAGAGTGAGAAAGGATGCAAATGCACCAAAAAGTAGAGAAAGGTATCAGAATACCTTTAGTAGAAATATTAGAAGTTATTCTACCATGCCTTATACATATGAAGTTGATGACTTCAATTATCCCAAAAGAAGACTCTTTGGATACTCACTTCGAGTAGGAGGCATGACTGCTAACAGGTATAGACCAAAACAGTGTTGGGTACCTAAACTTGGTTAATTTGTTTTGTAGGATGTCTGGTACATAGATAGTGGATGTTCCAAATACATGACAGGAAAGAAAGGATGGTTGACTGACTTTAAAGCTTTTGATGGACCTAAAGTCACTTTTGGAGGCAAGAAAAACCCGGAAAAATTAAGGGGGAAGGCACAATGCTAAAGAACAACTTGAAGATTCAAAATGTGGCTTATGTCAAGGGATTGAACTTCAAACTCCAAAGCATCAGTCAATTATGTGACAAAGATTACAATGTGCATTTCAACAAAGAAGGATGCAAAGTGATCCACAACCAAACCAATACAGTTGTACTTGTAGAAAAGAGAAAAGACAATATGTATCTAGTAGATTGGAAGACTGCAAAGGCAGAAACATGTCTGCTTGTCAAAAATAAGCAATCAACTAGCTGGATTTGGCATAGAAGTCTGAACCATCTCAATTTCAAAACCATCAACAAATTATCAAAGAAAAAGTTAGTTGAAGGTCTTCCAGAGATCACTTTCAAAAAGGAAAGCCTCTATGATGCATGTCAAAAATGGAAGCAAATCAAGAGCTCCTTCAAGTCAAAGCCCTATCAATCTACAACAAGAATATTACATCTCTTGCATATGGATCTATTTGGACCAGTCACACAAGTAAGTGTGAGTGGGAAGAAGTACACTCTAGTGGTGGTATATGACTTTTCCAAATTTACCTGGACCATATTCATGAACAAGAAAAGAGAGAAACTTGAAAAGCTGCCAGATTTGCTAAGAAGAATTCAAAATGAAAAAGAACTGAAGATCATCAAGATCAGATCAGATCAGATAGAGGCACATAATTTCTAAATGAAATTATCAGAACCTACTGTGAAGAAAGTGTAGTACTACATCAACTATCAGCAGCTGATACTCCACCACAAAATGGTGTAGCAGAAAGAAGAAATAGGGCACTCAAAGAAGCTGTGAGAACAATGATTGCAGAAGCTTGCCTACCAAAAAGATTTTGGGCTGAAGCAGCAAACACAGCATGCTATACTCAAAATAGATCAACCATCAACAAACATCATGGAAAAACACAAAATGAGATATGGAATGGAAGAAAACCTAACATTTCACATTTACATATGTTTGGATCTAAATACTTTGTTTTAAACAGGAATCAGCTGCACACTTTTGATGAAAAAGCTGATGAAGCAATCTTCATGGGATATTCAGACAACAGTTGAGTGACTATAGAATGGAGGAGAAGACAATTCCAATAATGTGTGATAACACAAGTGCAATATCCATCACAGAAAATCCAGTACTACACTCAAGAACAAAACATATTGATGTGAGACATCATTTTATCAGATATCATGTAGAAAAAGGAGATGTTATTCTAAGATATATTCCAACTGAAGACCAATTGGCATCTTCACAAAACCACTCAGTCATGAAAGATTTAGCAAGTTGAGAACTGAATTGGGGATGATAGAAATTGATTAAGTCACAATGAGCAGCTAACTGGAGTAATCAGTTGAGTGACTCCACCGGCTGACTGAACCTTTGCCACTTTCGGTGCGCTCACTTGGCAGGTAAAGCACTGGTAATCAGCGGAGTTCACTTACATGATTGTTAGGAACAGTTTTTTATAGCAGCTCAGTGAATAAGTCACTACACCGGCATAGTGACCAGTCAAGTTACTCCACCGGAATATATCTTGGAGAAAACAGCAAACAAGAGTGTGAACAAAATCAGTGTTACACATGTGGGAAATCAAAGGAGTTATGGAGGATTATTCTGGGTAAGATTACAAACGTGGAGATCAAATTATAATCGTGGAGGTAAATATTTTTTAAACCGCCTCGATTCCCTGGATTTATCATTACATACCTCCAACCACTCCCCCACTAAACTCAAATACCGTGATTATATAAATAAAATCATGCCATTATGTCACAAAATCCTTTTATATTCAACCTCATTCACACTACACCAAAATATTCCGCTTTAAACAACACTTAGAGAATTTCCAGAATTCTTTACACTCTCTTGCAAATCATAAACCCTATTTCTTTTCTGAAAAATCGAAGCTTTCTCCAACAAATATCAAACACTTCAAACAATGGCATCGTCTTCAACACTCTCTGCAACAGAAAAGTACTACGAGAAATCGATCATCACAGGATCATTTTTCAAACCTGAACACTATCTCTTATTTTGTGAAAGCGATGCACAGGCTCAAAGATTAGTGGATGGCTGCACGAATATGGGGTTGATGACATTTCTAAACCCCCCAATCAAAGTTTTATGCTATGAAACCTTGATTGCTTTCTGGAAGAATGCGAAGTTTGTACCCAGCAAGAAGAAAAGCGACCCAGATTGTATTGTAAGCACAATGTTTGGCAAAGAAGAGGTTATCAATCCTAGACTCCTAAACAGATTCTTGAATCTTTCCAACACTGGTCCCGTCGATGTGAAGAAGATCCAGATCGACATCAATGTATTCTGGACCGAAATCGCAAAGAACCCTAGCAGGCACAGCAATAAGTACAACCTCCCACGATCAGCACTCAAACGTCTTTTTGCTGAGTTTGCACCAGTAATCACTAGACACATTGATTGAAGAAAGGGATCACTAGAAAACTTGACCGAACTCAGAATCAAGTCAATGGATATCATCTATCAATGTATCTGATGACGGTCAAATTATACCCGTAAAAGTCATCAACGTTGACCTTAAATCGAGATTAATAATATATATTTTATATTAAATCACATGTTTATATTTATTATTTAATGTTATGTGATTTATAAGATATAATATGGTATTTATCCATTTTTATTATATATTTTGGTATTTATCCGTTTTTATTATTTTAATATTTACTTTAGGATAAATATCTATTTAATAGATTGAGATAATTTTGGAGGATAAATACAAATGGAAGAATTAAATCTCAATATAAATCAAAGGAAATTCAAGATAGAGATCGGATAAGCACGAAAAGAGGAGTAAGGCATGACAAGAGCAAGAGAGCCAATCCTAAGCTTGGGGAAATAAATGCGGCGGCCCTATCACATATTTGGGGCGCATTTTGCCTTTTTCCGGAAGATCGGGCGGGAGTTATCTCTTGATATTTTGAAGTATATCTCTTAATTAGCTTGAACCCCTATAAATAAAGGCATGTTATACACGCCATATACACTCTACACGACCATATACACTTCTCAGTTTATAATAAAATTCTTAGTTTTTCTTAGAGCAGTTTTTATGCAAGTTCTGCAATAATGTAAGTTCTTGTATTTATTTGTTCTTAGTTCTTTGTAATTAAGTCCCCAATTATTGTTTATCGTTTGAGGTTGTTCGTTCTTCACCGAACAATGTAGATCTAAGGATACGATATGAGGCAGTGGAGATTCCTTGTCTATAAGGATCCAAACGCCCAGATCTGTTATCCGGTGACCTATAGATGACTTTGGTATGATCGACAACCGTGTTTTTATTAGATCTATATAATTGCTTTATGAGTCTCTATTTTATCCGTTACGTATGTAGAAACGCTAAGATTTAGGTTTTCGCCGCGTCGATCTAGCCACGTCTTTATGGTGTGATTGTCCACCTAGAATTTCTTATCTTAGTAGGTATGGCTACGGCTACGTTGCTCGTCTGTTTTAATTAGCGTATGATTAGGAAATACCAATATAGGGCTCCTAGGTCGGCTCATGAATTGATCTTCGGGACTTTCAATGAGATCTAGATGCATTCAGTATTCGGGAATTGCATGCACCTAGTTATACGTAAATCGTAGATTAACATGATACCTAAAAAGTTAGTGTTAATGGGATGTAGATCGATGCGATCGCTTAGGAAGTACGCTGAACAAAGGAATTTTGCCTAAGTGAGGAATACGGTTAATATCGGCATCCCTAGTTTTGTAAGCGTGCGAGTCATATGAGATGGAGGCCGAAAAAGCGAAGTCACGTGATGTAGCATAGTGATCTAGATGGCCTACCCGGAGCTAGATCTAGTTTAGGGGATGACTCCCATAGCCAATATATAAAAGAGATACGAATCGGGTTAATAATTGTCGAGTCTAGCTTAATTATATAGAATCTCTATATCCAAACGATAACTTAATAATTGGGGAGGTTAATTACGTTGTTTATGTGTTGTGTCGAGTCGTGTCCTTTATCTTTCTTGTCTTTCGTTGGTCGTAGACCGCCTTTGTGTCCTTGACATGAATGATTAATTGTTTATATATAAATGATCCACAATTGGTTCCCTGTGGGATCGACCTTGATTCGCTATAGCTATACTACGATGGACCTAGTCCTCTTGCTAGTATTGGTTTATGGTGGTCAAGTATTTTAATTTCACTTGATCTACGTCATCAAGTTTTTGGCGCCGTTTCCGGGGAACCAACAGTCAATTTTATATATAAATAATTTTTTATTCATGTAGAGTTTTAGGTTTTAGAGTCTGTTTTTTTTATGTTTTTGAGTCCTCTCGGTTTATCGCGCTGTGTAAAAATTCTAGAATTGAATAGTGCTTCGCGCTCCCGGCCGAGATCGCCTCACGCCAAATGAGCCTGGTTCTGTTTTCTGGGATTTCGCGTGTCTGTTTATCTCCGTATGTTTAATCCGTAGGTCTGATAGCAGCATGGGAAACCATGTTAAAATCGGTCTACGGTTCGTTTTGTTTTTCTTCTGTTTGCAGAAAACAGGGAAGCAATAATCTGAGTCAATAATTTTTCACAGGCGCTAAGAAAATAACCCAGCAACATGTGGAGCTACGAATCTACGATGGGAAAAGTGATGGAGGCAACACCTTTAAAGCACCATGATGGCTCCGAGAAAATAAATATTAAAAGGTTTGAATTATTCGTGGTACAATGTTGAAGGCAAGGTACTACCCTTTCTGCTTATGATTTACTATCTTTTGGTCTTTTGAACATAAGTCAGCCTATATATGAACCTGAGTATGAATCTTAGCCCGGAGTTGGTTTGTAAGATAAATTTTATTAGTGTGGAAGGTTCTGCCCCAAATCTGTCTCATCTAGAGGGTGTAGGGAAACATGTAGTAGTTGAAGGAAGCAGTGAATAAAGAGTCCCTCGTAGTTCTGTCAAAATCTCATTGTCCTATGCATGAGATTGCTTCTACTGACCATGGGAGCAACAGTTTGTGTAGTTTTTAAGAATTTTCAATCTAAAAAAGACGTTGAGTTTTGAGAGAGCATAATGAAGCAGCATTATAGAGGATATGATTATAATGGGTCCCTAGGACTAAATCTGCGTAGAATTCACTAATTCCTAAAACGTTAGCCAAGGTAAGAGCTTTGTATAAATGGTATGGATAAATGTCTTTTCCTAGGTCTCACAACCAAGGGAAGGATATTAATCCGCAAAAGCGACGAGCCTACCTCATATAGTGCTCAAGGGGTCAATATCTGGCGATCCAAGAAGGATAAATGACAAGGATACTTTTTGGAAAGTCGAGCTGAGGACTTTAAACTCAGAACTACTTCTTTAAAACCCTTAGGATATCTTTTTAGGTTTTGTTTTCTTTGAGTCAAATAAGAGTAACGTGACATATGTTGAGGTTTTTTATTTTGCCGTGTTCCGATGGCCGTTAGGCTAAGGATGTGCAAAACTTTTTTACTCAATATAGGCCACGTGAAATAGAGTTCCGTAGGAGAGTCGAGAAATTGCTAAAGAAAAGGAAATTTAGCAATCAACAATAAGATGGAAGCATTAAGAGAGCTTGAGAATTACTGAATATGTAACAGAGAATGATTGGTGTGAATAAGAACAATTTTGGTCAACTTCCAAAACTTTTTAGAATGGCGATCCGAGTGAAAATCCAAAGTTGTGTGAAATTCATTCTACAACTACCCTTATCCTTTCCTTTACACCTTTTCACCCTTCGACCTTTTCTATTCTCTCACCAATCTGCACCACAGTTCACATTTCTAACCATTCTTTCATCCCCTCTCTTTCTTTCCATCTATTTCACTCTCCCACCCTAACCCAATCCCTTAACCAATACCCACCCAACACACAATTTCTTACCCACCCTTTATCTTTTCTTACCATCATTCAATTTCTTTCTCTAAACCCAACACACTCTAAACCTCCATTTTGTTTACAAAATACCTTTGTGTTGCGGAATTTGAATATTGCTAAGTTTTATTGATTATCTTTTATCATTTTGGTTTTCATAATCCTAGCTGGGGGTAAGTGTAGCTCTGCACCTAGCTAGATTTTAAAAGTTTTTCGTTCGATCAAAATACAAATTATCTTTCTACCGGAAGTTTTACATTTCACACTTTTACGCCTATTCCGGTCAAGATGATGAGTTCTGTTCTAAAATATCACACCGATCCTGCCTTGTTGATGACGGTTATGACTTTTACGTGATACATTGGGTTATTAGTAATTTCAAGGAGAAGCTACATCTCCCTAGGTTGTTGATATCCAATGAAAACGTGAAGCATCTGCGCTAAGTATTTGATTTTATTCTTTAGCCGATAGTTCACATTCATTCTGTTATACCTTACCAAGTTTCTCTCTTTTGCGTTGGATTAAATACCGTATCAATCTGGTAAACCTCGTGTTCTCCCACACGGGGTAATGCTTTTTGATCTTTGTCTTCTCCACCCGGTTTTAAGAATATTTAAGCGGTGGAGGATATCGATGAAGACTACCATCTTTAGTTGATTGTTTATTTTTCTTTCTATTTTGTATATTTCCTTTTGAGTCTATGTATTTTTTTTAGAATTCGTGTCTGAACAAGTCGTTTTAACTCTTTGGTTTTCCTTGTCATTGGTTGTATGGAATAAAGTGGCTTAATTTGTTTTTGGATATTTTATATCTAATTACTGCCACATTATTTTATATCTTCCACTGACATGTTATTAACGGTTTCGTGGAGTTTCTGTTTGGTTTTCTTAAACAGGTTTTCACTTGCTTCTCCACGTCGTGCTTAGATTACTCCGATGTTCTGCATCTACTTGAGAGCCGTTTCCAGAGCTAAGTCTTTTTCTTAAATTCTCATTTTTATTTGTCATTGGGGACAATGACATGTTTAAGTGGGGGGTAGGAGACTTAGCTATGATATACTATAATTGAGAATTGAATGAACGGTGAAAATTTGAAAAACAAATTGAATAAATATCATATTATTTATCTCGTACCCTTAGAATTGTTAGTTCCTAGCTAAGAATTGATAGGAAAGGAACCAAGTTGCATGAGTACGTGATCATTTTATACTTATGTGAATGTAAATTTAAGGATATGCATGCCGATTGTTGCAAGTAGTTATTTATTATTCGATTACTCAATCTTTGAATAGAGTTTTACCGTGCAAATTATAATAACTGAAGAATTATGTGTACATTGCGTAGATGATTGGTTATGTAGACTTAGTGTCGATATTTATCTGCTGATGTATTCCTATCTTATGGCCATCAAAGCAGAGTAATAAGCTTGAGAATAATCTGTGTATTGACAAAGCGTTAAACACTGGGCTTGTAGTAACATTACCAAAGTAGCCTCGCGCTTGTGGTAATATTCATGTTATTGACCAATCCGTGAAAGGGGATTCTTGCAATGCATAATTTACTTTTAAAGCAAGTTTCTTTCTTGAGATGTGTTAATGCTTGAAAATATGAAAAGGTAAGGAAAAATTCAAATTTTAAGAGGCTTCGAGTATTTTTCTCGGTCTCTAAGTCCAAAAACCTTATGGATGACGCTCTTGCTTATTGCACCATGTCTTTACCCATTGCGAGGCTTAAGAAGTGGGAATACTGATGTTGGTAGGTTGAGATTGCAAAGTTAGCATAAACTTTAATCTTGCCACGAATAGATAAAATCTAAATACACATGCACACATCACTTAGATTCATAGTGAGTAGTGAATAATGGATACCTTATGAGCATAGATGGTATGGGTTGACTCGAGTTTCTTGTGTAAAGTATGATTTGACCATGGGAAATGTTGACTTGGGAAATGACTTATTGATGCTTTGTTCGGGACGAGCAAAGTCTAAGTGGGGGGTAGTTGATGACGGTCAAATTATACCCGTAAAAGTCATCAACGTTGACCTTAAATCGAGATTAATAATATATATTTTATATTAAATCACATGTTTATATTTATTATTTAATGTTATGTGATTTATAAGATATAATTTGGTATTTATCCATTTTTATTATATATTTTGGTATTTATCCGTTTTTATTATTTTAATATTTACTTTGGGATAAATATCTATTTTATAGATTGAGAAAAATTTGGAGGATAAATACAAATGGAAGAATTAAATCTCAAGATAAATCAAAGGAAATTCAAGATAGAGATCGGATAAGCACGAAAAGAGGAGTAAGGCATGACAAGAGCAAGCGAGCCAATCCGAAGCTTGGGGAAATAAATGCGGCGGCCCTATCACATATTTGGGGCGCATTTTGCCTTTTTCCGGAAGATCGGCCGGGAGTTATCTCTTATTTGTTTTTGATATTTTGAAGTATATCTCTTAATTAGCTTGAACCCCAATAAATAAAAGCATGTTATACACGCCATATACACTCTACACGACCATATACACTTCTCAGTTTATAATAAAATTCTTAGTTTTTCTTAGAGCAGCTTTTATGCAAGTTCTGCAATAATGTAAGTTCTTGTATTTATTTGTTCTTAGTTCTTTGTAATTAAGTCCCCAATTATTGTTTATTGTTTGAGGTTGTTCATTCTTCACCGAACAATGTAGATCTAAGGATACGATATGAGGCAGTGGGGATTCCTTGTCTATAAGGATCCAAACGCCCAGATCTGTTATCTGGTGACCTATAGATGACTTTGGTATGATCGACAACCGTGTTTTTAGTAGATCTATATAATTGCTTTACGAGTCTCTATTTTATCCGTTACGTATGTAGAAACGCTAAGATTTAGGTTTTCGCCACGTCAATCTAGCCACGTCTTTATGGTGTGATTGTCCACCTAGAATTTCTTATCTTAGTAGGTATGGCTACGGCTACGTTGCTCGTCTGTTTTAATTAGCATATGATTAGGAAATGCCAATAAAGGCCTCCTAGGTCGGCTCATGAATTGATCTTCGGGACTTTCAGCGAGATCTAGATCTGTTCTGTATTCGGGAATTGCATGCACCTAGTTATACGTAAATCTTATATTAACATGATACCTAAAAAGTTAGTGTTAATGGGACAGAGACTGATGCGATCGCTTAGGAAATACGCCTGAACAAAGGAATGTTGCCTAAGTGAGGAATACGGTTAATATCGGCATCCCTAGTTTTGTAAGCGTCCGAGTCATATGAGATGGAGGCCGAAAAATCGAAGTCACGTGATGTAGCATAGTGATCTAGATGGCCTACCCAGAGCTAGATCTAGTTTAGGGGATGACTCCCGTAGCCAATATATAAAAGAGATACGAATCGGGTTAATAGTTGTCGAGTCTAGCTTAATTATATAGAATCTCTAGATCCAAACGATAACTTAATAATTGGGGAGGTTAATTACGTTGTTTATGTGTTGTGTCGAATCGTGTCCTTTATCTTTCTTGTCTTTCGTTGGTCGTAGACCGCCTTTGTGTCCTTGACATGAATGATTAATTGTTTATATATAAATGATCCATAATTGGTTCCATGTGAGATCGACCTTGATTCGCTATAGCTATACTACGATGGACCTAGTCCTCTTGCTAGTATTGGTTTATGGTGGTCAAGTATTTTAATTTCACTTGATCTACGTCATCAGTATCTCTTTCAACTGTGCCCAATTTATCTTCAACAGATTAAAGGCTCAAATTAAAAAGGAAATGGATCTTGCAATTACGGCACCTTGCAAGAACTTGCAGAAGAAAGGTGAATTTTGGGAAAGGATATCGTATGGGATTCCCCTCCGACATCTGTTCAATCAAATGAAAGTGAGACCCATACATGAGCATCCATGGCACAAGGCCAAGGTAATGTATACATATGTAAAGGCCTCCCAGAAACCACAGCCATCAGTTGGACGCAAAAGGAAAGAGCCTGAAAGCAGCAGATATGGAGTTGCAAGGAGAACCAGATCCCAAAAATCACAAGACCAACATGGCCAACAAGGAGGTATACCCAGCAACAAGGATACCCTTCTTGTAATCAGTGATGATATAGCCACTGAGGAGGAGAAATAAGATGAAGTCACTTATTTGGAAGAAGGTGAAGAAGGATACCATCTTACATCATCTGATTGATGTTGAAGAAGAGATGTCTGAGGATAAAGACGCTGAGAAAGAAAAGACAGAAGGAGATCATCCTATAGATGATCAAGAACAAATATACCTATCTGATGATGACCTGACAATCCAGGAAGTAATTCTCAGGAGCATCAATAAAGTTGACATACAGCCGAGTGAGCCAGCTGATAAAGCTCACTCTGCTGAACATGTCAACACCCCAAGCATTGATCAAAGGGGAACACCAGCAGAAGCAGCTGAGTCTCCAGCACAAGAGGAGGATAGACAGTCCTCACAAGGACTAGGACATGCAAGTGTTTTTCAACAATCTCTCTCTGATAATAAGATTACTGAAGAAGAAAAATAAGAGGAAGATGAAGAGAAAAAGGAAGAAGGGCAGGGTGTGCATTTGCCCAAGCAGAAGATACAGAAGATGAGGCTAATGCATCTACACCAGCAGAGGAAGATCCAGATAGACTCTTTAGTCTAGATACTCAACCCCTGATAGTGGACATGGAGAGGTAGTACATTAGTAGGAAAAATCTCATGACCGCCTTAAGGAGTGATGCAACCTCCTGAAATCACAAAATTGAAGCCCTCATCAATCATGTTCAAGATAAGGTGAGAAGAGACAAGGCAACTTACTTTGCAACCTACAGTATCTCATTCCCTATCATGTCCAAACTAATCTTGAGTTTCTAGCTGACAAATGGATGGAAATCTCAAACCACCGGTGGATACTTTGAATGCTCATACTCAGCAAATCCAACATCTGGATGAGATTATGGAATACTCTGGACACCAGCTCAACACCCTACTCAATGTCACTGGAGCAACAAACAAAGTTCTAGAGGAAAGGTTTGGTCCTCTCCTAGAATCTGAGGCAGCCAACAAAATTATAGAGGAAAGATTTGGTGATGCCAAAAAGGGGGAAGGAAGTAGCAAGCCTGAAAGCTCCAGTGGAAAGAAGGAAAGCCCAACAAACAAGGGCAAGAGCATCAAAGGCAAGGGCATCAGGTTTGAAGAAAAGAAGAAGTAGCCCTTTAGTGAATCATGTTGAATTAATTCTATGCCTTTGATTTATTTTGAAAAAGATGCAATATCTTATTTCCTTTAAATGGATGAATAAAATTGTTGAGTTTTATTCTAGTTTTATGTTGAAACTCTGCATACTTATGTTCAGGCTTATGAGGGTTTTGGCATCATCAAAAAGGGGGAAATTGTTAGAAACATTTTATTATGTTTTGATGATGGCCATACTAGCTGTTATAGCAAGCCTGAAATAAGTTAGAAATCTCTGTATAATTCTTTACTTAGAGTCTGACATGTTGTATAAGTTGAGTCAGACAAGTATTGTACTAGTTGGAAGGATGGCGAAGTAAAATAGAAATCCGGCAGAGTGAAGCCAGCCATGTACCAGCAGAGAAACATGAAGATATATGGTCTGACTTATAACCAGGGAAGTCTATGATGACCCTAGATAAGTCTAAGTGATGAAACTCATTGATAAATATGGTGTACACTAATCTCACCCAAATTAAGAATCAGTAAAAGTACAAGGACTCTTGTAAACTCAAAGAAATCAAGGAAATCTATGAACCGGAAAAGTGAACTGACTATCGGCTGAGTAAAGACAAAGCAGTGAAGGAAGATCTAAACAGAAAAGTCAGAAGGATCACTTAACCGTTCAAGGAACGGCCAAGTAAACTTTACTTGATCAGATTTTGAAGAATGAAGAAGATTTCAGAGGATCAAGCATTAAATGCACAATCAATTGAGGATCAATCAATGACGGATTTTATGATATATGTTTGAAGAAAATCCGATCACTGAAATCAAGGAGAATATAAATGAGGGGGCATTAAGAATTAAATCAAGGATTATTCCCCACATTAAATAGCCAACGGACAGAAATTCAAATCAAGGATTATCAAGGCTATAAATAGAAGGCATTGACAAACAGAAAAAGAAGAATAAGAATAACAATTGAATCTGAGAAGAAACAAGCAGACACTCTGTCAATTTGAAAAGCACTCTATCTGTACTTAAAAGAAACATCTAGAGGTCAACTCAGAAATCAAAGCTAAAATTCCACATCAAGCACTGACATTGATCACAAGTCTGTGAATCATATCCACATCAACTGAAGCAATTGAATCAGAGGAATCTGAGAAGGAGTTGCAACCTTTGTGATAGCTGCTGAAAGATTTGTTCTCAAGGAGTAGTGATAGAGATTGAGTCACTGAAGCTTTTGTAGCCAGGGAGTGATAGTCTTGTAGATTGTGAAGCTTGTGTAGTCAAGGACAATCTGACTATTGTATCTGTGAAAACAATAGTGAATTCCTCCAATCATCACAGGAGAAGAGTGGATTATGGGATTACACCACCCTGAACCATTATAAACCTTTGTGTCTATTTACTTTCAGCAATTTACTTTACCGTACTTCATTTCATTCCATACTATATCTGTGATTGCATAATCTACTTGGAACCAACATTCAAAGAAGGGACTTATCCGCTGCCCAAAAGCTTTTAAATATAAGAAAAGTTTTTGAAACTCCGCTATAGTCATTCACCCCCATCCCTCCCTCTAACTATAATTTTAACCTTCTCTGGGACCAACAAGTGGTATCAAAGTAGTGTTCCTAGTATCAGAACATGTTCAAATCTGATTTTTGGTAACAAGGAGATCACTATTTTCAAAGTCAGCTTAATAGCGCGGCACCATTGGGTTGTCCCATTCATATCATGGCCTCATCTCTTAGCCTGTTTGCTTAATAGCGTGGCACCGAAGTCCGTCCGCTTCAGAGCACGGCCTCACCTTAAGCCTGCCCGCTTCGTAGCGCGGCACCTAGGTCGTACGCTTCATAGCACGCCCCTCATAATGAGTCGTTTCACGATATACCCTCTGCCTAAGACCATCCGCTTCATAGCATGGCACTTAATCCCAATGCTCCCAAGCTTGGCACTCAGATGGCGCTTATGAGCCATACGCCGATACAGCATGCCGCTCCATAGCAACTCGTCTTAGTAAAGGTATATCATGCCACCGACAACTTTACTCCATGCCTTCAATTTTGGCACAAATGAACAAGGCAATGAGTAGGGAGCCATTGATACTACAAACCCATAAAAGAACCTGTGAATCAACAATTGGGCCTATATGGAAGCCCATACCGGATAGGGTCCATGGCCAAATGAATATGCACCGACGTAAGACGGATAGAGTCCAAGAATTAGCATATAAGCCTTCGACCCACCACATACCAGGCACGAAGCGAAGCATCTGAGGGCCGGCCAGCCCGCCCCTCAAATCACAAGTCCGCATTTTCGGACCAAGCCCACTGTTAAAACAGGATAGGAAATCCAGATGCAAGGTAGATAAAATAAGAGATGCAATCTAGCAGTAATAATCAATAGAAATAACAAAAACAAGAAGAACACAGGATTTAACGTGGTTTCCGGCTTTGTGCCGACTACTCCAAAGACAGAAAATAGATATTTTATTATGCACTGAATTTAAGACGGATTACACCCACACACATTGATTACGGCAGTTGGTATTTATAGGCACAATTCATTAATCCTTACCCGTCAAAGGTTTTTTGTCGGAATAGTCATAAATGCTCTCAGACGTGACTGAGCATCAGAAGACATCACCAGACTTGTAACCATGCAGCTCAGATGTAGAACTGAGTTGTATCAATTACCTCAGCATACCTCAGTAGGCTGGTGACACCAGAATAATCTCAGCTTATCTACCCAGCTAACTTTCACAGACTTGAATACTCTTCATTCAACTGACCATCACTCAGCTGCCTTCACATATTAGTTCTACCAGATGTAGAGTTTAAGGCCCTGTTTGTATTGAATAATTTGGAAGGAGAAGAAATGATATGATTTGGATGGATTTAAATTTTGGTGTTTGGATTGTTTTAGTTTGAAAGAAAGGAAAGGAGAGTAAGGGAGAAAGAGGGATAAGGTTCTTTACGAATGGGGTGGTCTCGTTTCCTTCCAAAATAGGTGAGAAACGGAAGGAAACCATTCATTTTTGTTATAAATGTATTTACAATCTCTATATCATTTTCCTTTCTATATGGTTCTATCCAAACACTCCGAATAGACTTCATAATTCCTCATTCCCCTCTTTTTTCTGCTACTATCATTTCTTTTCTTGTCTATATAATTCCTTCAATCCAAATGGGGCCTAAGTCACTTTGCTGACAAATCTCCACCTTGACTTGTACTCTCATTCACAGTCAACCAAGTTGCATAAACAGATGTAATTGTACCAGATGCATTCATCAATGTCATATGTACTTGTACCAAATTACTCCACAGAATTCACTCAGTTGACCTGCCCTCAGCTGAGCTTCAAGATTTCTAGATTATAAGCTTTGAATATTCAGCAAGTCCAGACACAACTGAAACTTGCTCTGCTGAACTGGTTTAGTAAACATACCATGTAGAAAGGCTGTCTTCACATCTAACAGCTCAAGTTCAAGATCCTGTTGTGCCACCATTGATAGTAACACTCTGATTGAGGTATGTCAGACTACTGGTGAGAATATCTCATCAAAGTCCACCCCTTCTTTCTAACTGAACCCTCTAGCAACCAGTCGTGCCTTATACTTGACCCATTCTGCCTCAGTCATTCCTTCATTCTTCTTGAAGATCCATTTGCAAGTAACAACTCTCCTATCAGCTAGATGCTTAACTAGATCCCAAGTTTGATTCTTCAGTAATAACTCCAATTCATCTCCTATGACAGCAAGCCATTGAGATGCTTCAGAAAATGTCACTACTTCCCTGGAAGTAGAAGGTTCAAAACCATCCACTTCTTCTACAACTTGAAGTGTATATCCAACCATATCATCAAAACCATACCTCTTGAGAGGTACCCCAACATTGGTTCTTCTTGCTCACGATACTATATACTACCGCCAATATTCCTGTTTGATGCTCACCGCCATTGTTCAAATTGACTAGCTTGGATCGACTCTGGTTCAAAGAACCAAATCGGATGAGTCTTCGACATGGATCACCGATCGTTGCATCTCGGTGACTCCACTTGAAGCTCCACCTGTTTCTCAGCACTCAGATTCACTGGTTTCAAATTCTGGTTGATTATGACCCTTTTCTCTGTTGATAACCAAATTCTATAATCTTTCACCCCATCTCCATACCCTACAAACACTCTCTTATTGGCCCTTGTTTCCAGCTTCCCTTCACTCACATGATAGTAAATTGTGCTTCCAAAAACCCTTAGAACTGAGTAGTCAACAGGCATTCCCGACCACATCTCAAATGGTGTCTTGAGATTGATCCATGTGTGAGGACTCCTATTGATTAAGTTCTATGATGTACTTACAGCCTCTGCCCAAAACCCCCTTGATAAACCAACTTTAGAGAGCATAAATCTTGCCTCTCCTGAAGAGTTTGATTCATTCTATCAGCTACACCATTCTGCTGAGGTGTATTCCTGACTATGTGATGTCTGGCAATACCCTCATCCTTACAGAATGTATCAAACTCGCATGCTGCAATTCTGCACCATTATCCGTTTCAAGCCTCTTGATTTTCTTGCCTGTCTAATTTTTGCTAGTAGATAGATATATATGTAATAGGGTGTGCTCTAAAAACAATTATTGCTTGTCATTAAGGGCAAGTGGGAGATTGTTATGTGTAGTTCTCGAAAGACAATTTATGTAATTGTTTTTATTTAATAAATGATAGATTTTATTTCATCTTATTATTTGGTTTGTGCTTATATTTAATACATTGCTGAAAACACCTAGTCGTATCTTATGTAGCCATATAACTTAGTGTGTGTCACACATGAGGATTAAGTTTATGGTGATACACTTGAACTATTAGTCCATGGTGAACTTAATCAAAGTATGGGGTCTATTGATTAAACCACCATTAATGCGCTTAGAACACTTTAAGGTGTGACCGTCTTATCCGGACCGTTGATATTGGTTAACTAAGTGGGGCATTTATCTATGATGTAGTCATATAGGACTGGACCGATTTAATCTGAATTTCTCATATAATTCCGTGATTGAGAAATCTCATTAAATCACAAGATGATCATAAATGGATTAACCTTAATCCTGAAGTGATTGCATACTCCTACTTGTTTCAGGATAGGGTTTGATGTGTTCGTTAAGGATCGCTAAGAGGCGCGGTCCGAATCACTTTCACGTTGGCACTATTCTGGAATGAGTGAGAAGTGTGTGTCTCACAAATATGGAATTCATTCATTCCTACAGGAAGTAGAAAGACAATCCCCTTATTTGTTAATTCTAGAAACTGATCGATCGGCGGAGTTTGTATGGTTATGAACTAAATGATCACTAGTGGGTTAATGGTAAATAAGGATAAGATGTATTGAATTAGGTTTACAGAAATAATCCCGCTTCATTACGGATAGTCTATGGAGGGTTAGTCTGTATGTAATAATTATATCAATGGACACTTGTCGACTCGACGTTTTGAGAATAATTTATATCTATAATCGATAGAGTTCAGTTTCAGATTTATGGTGGCGTAATTCTGTGTAATTCTGTACGATGAATATTTTATTAAATTTATTGTAGCTACTGGTTATAGGTCCATGGTCCCCGGGTTGGCTCCTAACACGCGAGTGTTTTCTCGTTTTATGGAAAACAGGATTATGAGCAATGTGCACGACACTTGCATTATCACATAATAGTATAACAGGCATCTGAACGGGAATTTTCAAATCCTGTATGATGTAAATCAATCATAGGAGTTCATAAACAGCATTTTCCTTAGCCCTGTACTCAGTCTCTGATGAACTTCTTTCTATAGTATTGTTAGGAACATTTTATTATGTTTTGATGATGGCCATACTAGCTGTTATAGCAAGCCTGAAATCCGGTAGAGTGAGAAGTAAAACTTGGTAGGATGGAGAAGTAAAACAGAAATCCGGTAGAGGACGCCAGCCTTGTACCAGCAGAGAAGCATGAAGATAAAGGGTCTGACTTATAACCAGGGAAGTCTGTGATTACCCTGGATAAGTCTAAGTGATGAAACTCATTGATAAATATGGTGTACACTGATCTCACCCAAATTAAGAATCAGTGAAAGTACAAGGACTCTTGTAAACTCAAAGAAATCAAGGAAGTCTGTGAACCGGCAAAGTGAACGGACTATCGGCTGAGTAAAGACAAAGCAGTGAAGGAAGATCTAAACAGAAAAGTCAGAAGGATCACTTAACCGTTCTGTCCGCTTCATAGCGCGGCCTCACCCTTAATCCAGCCCACTTCGTAGCGCGGCACCTAGGTCGTACGCTTCATAGCACGCCCCTCACAGTGAGTCGTTTCGCGATATACCATCTACCTAAGACTATCTGCTTCATAGCATGCCACTTAATCCCGACGCTCTCAAGCTCGGCACTCAGATAGCGCTTATGAGCCATACGCCGATACAGCAAGCCACTCCATAGCAAGTCTTCTTAGTAAAGGTATATCAAGCCACCGACAACTTTACTCCCTGCCTTCCATTTTGGCACAAATGAACAAGGAAAAGAGTAGGGGGGCCATTGATACTCCAAACCCATAAAAGAACCTGTGAATCAACAATTAGGCCTATACGGAAGCCCATACCGGATAGGGTCCTTGGCCCAATGAATCTGCACCGACGTAAGCCGGATAGAGGCCAAGAATTAGCATATAAGCCTTCAACCCACAACCTACCAGGCACAAAGCGAAGCATCTGGGGGCTGGCCAGCCCGCCCCTCAAATCACAAGTCCTCATTTTCGGACCAAGCCCACTGTTATAATAGGATGGGGAATCCTTATGCAAGATAGATTAAAAAACATATGCAATCTAGCAGTAATAATCAATAGAAATAACAAAAACAAGAAGAACACAGGATTTTGATCGCGTGCAAAGCACTTACTAGCAATAGGACTAGGTCTATCGCAGTAGAGTACTGGCAAATCAAGGTCGATCCCACAAAGACTCGTAAGAACATCTAATTATCAAGATTGATCTTGTCACGATAACGGCTCACTTACCAACTATAATATATATAGTAGTAAAATTGGTAACAATCAACTAGCAAGATTTTGCAAGTTCAACGAAGCAAACTAGAGTTTCTAATGTATTAGTTCAATTATGAGTAATTGGTTATTCCCCCCACACATGCAACAGTCCTCTCTATTGGCGAATTTATTCATTTTTCAGCTACGGGTACAACTCCTAACCCTATCTACTCCGACAATGGAAGTAGATAATCAATACGCAAGCTACCCTCCTTAATTGGTCCGAAATAGCCCATACGCAAATAGAACTAGAGCAGTCGATATTGAGCCCTAACTCATACCGATAACCCGCCTAGACAGCTGTCGAGATTGACCAGCACGTTCCTAAGGTCCATCAAGATAATGTCCTAATTAACACTTCACTAACAGTCCTTCATGTTAATTTACGATAACATGCAAATAGTTGATCAGGCTAAAAACACGTAAATTAAGTCTATCGATCAATGTAGCGGGCACCGATTATCATGAATTAGTAATTTACTAGGTATCCAGATCTAGCGATATAGACCGTCGCAGATCTGAACAATGCAACTACTATTTCATGATATCTTCACCAACGAATCAGATCTATAACACATGGGGTAAAATAAACTAACTACTACATAATTAAACTAAATAAGCAATTAAAACATACTAGTCGAATAGAACAATGATAGATCTACATCTTGGAAAAGACAGAAAATCATACCCTCGAAGACGAGCGTAGATCTCCTTCGGATCTCTCCCTAGGCGGAGACTCTGTCGTCTCTCTAACCAGAACTCATAAAACTATTAAAATAAAGAACTAAGAACTTTTATTGCATAATATTTGTCTTGAAAATTGTACACTTTTGTTCTGAGGCAAAGCCTCTTATTTATAGCTATCTAAACCGACTTAAGGACATCTAGTTCGACCCCTCATCCAAGAAAATGTGTTTCGGAAGATTCTGGACCCTCGGTAAGTCGGCACCGCCTCCCGGGTTACCGGGGGTACTTTTGTCTTTTTTCTTCAACCGACTTAACTTGGATGCTTCTGGAATACCCTAGGCCCAATCCTATCATTCAGTCCACTCCAGATTCGTCCATCATGCTCAGCCCAATATTTCGTATCCTGAAAATCATCAAATAATGCACGAAATAATATCGAAATAGGGAAAATAAACGCAAAGTGCAGATTTCTCGACTCACGAACCCAACATATGATATTCAACTCAAATGGTTCATATTTATAGGTCGAAACCACAATTTTTAGCTCATAATGGATAGAGTATTGATGCCGTAAGATAGACCATTTTAATCGTCATCAACTACCCCCCACTAGCCTTCTGCGCGTCCGCGAGCAGAGTATCAAGGCGGAATGTACCTACAAGAACAATCCCCATCAACTACCACATATTCAATAAAGATTTCCGGCAGAAACATACATCAAGCCACAATCCATAAGCTCCCCATTAATCACTACTTACCACGCATCAATGTGTCGTGTGATGAATCAGTTGTGATAGTGCGTTCGTGAGAAGAATCAAGTTGTATTAACCACACAATCTTAACTTGCTTGCGCATACACTCGCTCATCTTGCTTTCAGACATGGTTACACAACATGGTACCATAATTGGTTCGGGTGGACTCGGGGATTGAGAATCGCTCTTAAGTCCTCGTTTATTTCTTTTTATGTGAGGGTCGTGCCCTTTTTACACGAGTTCGATTCCCTCACTGCCTTTATTGCATATCTATTTTTTTCTTCTTTTTTTTCTGGCATATTTCCTCACTTTTTTCTCTTTCTCTCACAAGTCCGTGTGTCCCGGTCACCTTTCGTCATCCAAGTTGCTTTCCTCGTCTTACAACAATTTGTTTGAAGTATATAGACAGACAAATAATGATTCCCGGTTAAAACAATTCATCAACTAATCTTAAACACTTCTCACTCAGATTATGTGCTCAAATATTGATTACAATGATAGAATAATAATTAATAAGTTACTACTTCATGCAACATAATATAAGCTCATTCTTTCATACTAAATTGAATATGCTATAGTTTACTTCAAATTGAACTTGGGCTCCTTTTCTACCGATTCCTTACTCGAAAATGTGCAAATAGCAAGCTAAAAACAGTGTTAAAAATTTCAAAAATATTCCCAACTTTCGACTACCCAGCTAAGACGCCTACCCCCCACTTATCATAGACATTGTCTCTAATGACTAATAATAATGAAAAGGAAAAGTACTTAGCTCTGGAAATGTTGGTTGAGCCAAAACGAATCCTGGGGCGTAATCATTAGCTCCTAGGTCATTCCTCTTCCAAGTTGTTACCTGCTGTCCAAAATTCTTCCAAAAACTGTGAGTAACATGCGGAGGGCAACAAGAAAATAAGATGGCGGTAATCGTGCATACCGTAGGAATGCACAAAAACAGGTTAAGCCACTTTATTCTTTCATCGGCTTAAGCAAGACGTGAAAACTTTTACGAGGTTATCACATGAGAATCGTTGTTGGTCCCTTGAAAAGGCTTTGGTTAAGTTTAGAGGGGGGTGAATAAACTTAACACTTAAAACTTTTGGAGTTAACAAACTCAAGAACTTCAAGCACTGGCCGATACCTCGAGAGTCTCACGATACCTCAAGAGCCTGCTGATACACGTGAGTTCACCGATGCTTGAGTTTATCAATTTGTGCAATGGAATTATATCAAAAATTAAGCCTTATTACTTGTTGTTAAATATGATACTAAGTATTAGATACTCAGAGTGTATGTGTGTGATTTCGCTGTTGCTAGATTCAAAGAGGTTGATGTATATAGTAAACTAAATGCGTAATATAAGTGCAGTAAAGTAAGTAGGCAAATTTTATAGTGGTTCCTGTGTGGTGTAACTCGTCTAGTCCACTCTTCTCCCGTGATGTTGGAGGTAATTCACTAGAGATCTTTAATGTAGTTGTTACAAAGATTCCTAAGTTGCTTGTCCTTCACCAATAACTATGGCTTCACAAACTGAACACTTGGAATAGGTAGGATTGCTGCTCCAAAGTCTTCCACTGGTCCTTGAAGGGTAGGATTGCCTATTCACCAGCTCCACCACAAACAACAGTCTTTCACACCCAACAGATGCTTCACTGTCTTCAGCAGGTTCTTTATAAAATAAGGATTGAATCAAGTAAATGATTCAGTTGCAGCAGCTTGATTAGGATGATATAATCAGCAGCTTGCAGTCTTCAAGTGTGTAAATTTGATGTAGCTTGAATACAGAATACACTTGAAGATTTTCTCTGGATCAGTAGCTTTAAGCTCAGTAAGTTCAGCAGGGTGTTTTTCAGCTCAGAATTTTTCTTATATTTTTCTCTTAAAATTCATCAATCATCATCTTTTTCTGAGTTGGAAGTCCTCTATTTTTAGGTAGGATGGCATGTGACTTGTATTTGAAATTCAAATATAGCTGTTCCTTTTTTTTGACCCATTTGACTTGCTTTATGTCACTATTCATAGGATTCGATAATCGTCAAGATCCTTTTGACAAAGGCAAATTGGCCCACCCTTGACTTATATCCATTGGACAAAATACTGAATTATCCCAACGTCCTTTTAATCTCAACCACTGATTTTTTTGATAAGTCAGAGGTTGTTAGCTGTCATTTTCAATGTAATCTTCCAATGTAATCTTGAATTAATCGAGGTATATTATCATCAGTTTCATCGTCTGCTGTAATACCTATCAGTTTGTTGAACAGCAATTTGCTGTGTATCAAATACAATGCAGCTGATTGCTTTTATCTAACTTTTATTTGTGAAGTTAGATTACACCTTTTTGCAAATAACTAAGTTCCAATCACCATCCAACTAAAGGAACTTAGACCTTCTATATAAGGTATATGTAATCAGTTTAGGTCATCACAGACTTGCCTAAATTCTGATTCCATATCCTTGACTTTAATTACTAAGTTTGATCCCTTAGCCTTCATTAACTGAGTTTGAGCCCTCATCCTTCAGTCTTCAGCAGGTTCCTGATAAGTCTACTAACCTAACTACCCTACTGACCTAGACTAGTCTGCTGAACTAAGTCAGCTGACCTTTACAGTGCTTGTTTGATCAAACCTATGCAAAGATCAAACTCTAATAAACCTATACATTTGATATAGACATCTTTTTGCTTTTGCACTATAACAGTTAGTCTGGCACTCATCACTAAAACATAGAAATAAGTCCAACAATTTCCCCCTTTTTGGTGATGATGCCACTACCCTCACCTAACAGCAAAGCAAAAAGATTGAAAACAAAAACAGAACAAATTCAGTGATTTTTCATTATAAACATTTGTTCAAGTTATTATACTAGCATCAAAGAAAGATAAAATGTATAATTATGCCGATCTAACTGCCTTTCTTTCTTTCTTCTCTTGCTTTCAACTTGTTCTTGATAAGCTCTTATTTCTTCTATCATCTCTCTCATCCATTCATTTTCAATCAAAGTGAAGTCAATGTAGAGTTCACTTCCTTCCACCACTTCCATGCTTGTGTAGGATGAGGTTGATTTGATTGACTCAATCCCATTCTCATGTAAAGCTCTTTAAATTCATTCAAATGAGTCCTTAGCTTTTTTGTGATATGCAAACTCCTTTCACCTCTACCACTTCTTCCACCTCTTCCACCTCAGAATTTGCCCTCAAGGCTCTAACCCTTGCTTACCAAAAACTTCAATCCCAAGAATGAGTTTAAACCTTCATGAAATCCCTTGTCATGGTAAGGTTTCCTTCTGTTATAGTATTCATTCTTGTATTGTTTGAGGAGATCATCAATAAGTTGAACTCTACCAAAGTGTGTTCCCCGAATGCATTTGTTTCATTCTCCCATTTCTTCTTAGCAAAAATCCTTGCAGCCTCTTTTGCTATCGCTGCTTGGCCCTCTTCCCTTAATGACATCATCAACAAAACGGGACAAGAGGGCCATGAACACTCTCCCGTGTGATAACCAGATTACTCGCTTTCCTTCCATAATTTCATTTCTTGTATCAACTGCGCAGAATCCTTGATTGCAGAGTTTGCTCCAAAGAGATTGATCCTCTCAAGAAGCTTAGGATCCAATCCAAAGAAGTTGAGATGTTCCAAAGAAATTTCAGCAGCTTAGGAGTTTGAGCAAGTTTATCAAGTTTTTGATGAATAGAAGCAAGTTGGTCTTTCAAAAACTTCTTTCAAAGGTATTTCCTTGCTTGATTCCCCTCGATCTAGCATCATATTATTAACAAAAGATTTTGAGTAGATGTGAAATTTGAAGCAATCTGCTTCAAAGAGATTGTCTATTGTCATTCACCAGCCTTCATCAGTTCCTCAAATCTTTGTTCTTGTCTATCCAGCTTGAGTTCTTAATCTGTTGCATGTCATTCCCCTCGATATCCTCAACTCATTCAACACTTCTACTAGCACTCCACCGGGCCATTTCTCCAAAGAACCCCATCACAGCTCTTCTACATTATATTGTGCCTTTGTCTCGCCGATGACCATTGCTTTACTCATGTCTCTCCCAAAGCAGGGGAGGTCCTTCCTCAACCATAGCACCAAGAATATCTTCCATTATAGGATCTTGTGTAGTTCATCCTTCACCGGTTCATCATCGTAGATCCATCAATTTGAAACTCTTCATCATCAGTAGTCATAGTCCAAAGATCTGCTCTTCATCATTAACAACAAGAGCTTCATCGATCGCCTTTCCCTACTGATGGCCTTGACTCAGAGAGGCTCCACTACAAAGCAGCCTCTTCAACAACTACAAAGCAGGGTTTCTCCAAACCCAAAGATTGTTCCAACCTGTGTCCTCAGCAACCGGTACCTCCTGTTCCAACCTTTTCTCAGGTGATGTTTGAACCTCAGCAAGCTGAACCTCCTGTTCCACTCTTTAAGGATTGAATACAGCTTCATTATCCACTTGAAATCCTTCAGCATAACCAATCTTTGTTAGGATAGAGGCAGTTTTGGTAAGAGTGTCCTCAATGTCAAATCCATCTTGATATTGAATTGAGTCCTCTGAACTGGCACTAGGTTCACTGTGGTCAGTAATCCTTTCTTTATCCAAACCAGCACTTTGTTGATCTTTAGATTGTGCAGTAGGTTCTTCAACAAATAATGTAGAGGATTCACCAACCAACCTATTTGCAGCACCACTTATTCCACCATTGATCAATGCCTCCAGATCATCCATGGTGAGATCCTGCAGATCCTTATCCATCTCTCCAGTCTGCTGGCCCTCATCAGACCTATCAATGTCAGTGGGTTCAGCTTCTGCATCAATAGTGGCTCCTTGACCAGTGGCTTCAGTGGTTGTTTCTCTAGCCACTCTACTTGTCTCCCCAGGAAACATAGGAAAATCATCATCGGTGTCAGATGAATCACTGTCTGGTGTGTACTTTGGATCTCTGAACATAATTGCTCCACTTTTCTTCCCTTCATTCAATAGATCCATCAGCCTAAATTGCAGCAACGTTGTATCTATCAAGTCCAGTAGGCTGTCCACACCCAGCTGATCAAATGCCTATTCTTCAAATCCAGTCATTGGATCAGCAGCTAGTTTCTATTTCTTGTAGAATCCAAACTTCCATTGGAAATAATTTTGCACTTTCCTGAAGTTAGGATCTACTTTGTCCTTTTTAGATGCCTTCTCATATGGCATAGTTGGCTTTCTAAGAGCTGTGTCAGTAGCTTGATGACCTCCAAAGGTCCCAACAAGCAAACTCTAAGTGTCTTCAATAGATGTATGAAAGTCAGTAGGTTGTTCAGATTGGATATTGGTCCCTACTACCTCCATTTGCACAACACTTGGTTCCCCCTGACTTATATGCTCATCAGCAGGGTTAACAGCAGACTGTTCTTCCCCCTGAACTATTGCAGGAATTGCAGGATCTTGAACCAATGTTTCACTCACCACAGCCGGTGTAGATTCAGTGGTTTGCTGTGGTTCTTCTACAAGTTGCTCAACAACAACTTGTGCAGCTTCAGTAGATTCAACAATAACAGCAGGCTTTGGTGCAGCAGACTGCTGTGTTTCTCCAACAGATTGCTCAGTAGATTCAACCTGTTCACTTTCAAGAGGCTCTCAGAATTTTAGCAGTGAGGATTCAACAACATCAACAAAGAGGTTTAGTCTCAGAGTTTGTTGTGACACTCCAAAGAAAGTTGCTCAATAACAACCTCTACATCCTCGAGAGGCTTGATAATAGTCAATGGCTCAAAGATCAATAGCCTCTCCTACGCTTCTACTTCTTCTTCTATCGCTTCTTCTTCTTCTTGTGCCCTTTGAGCCTCTAAGTTTTTCAATTGTTTCCTTTCCATGTTTCTTTTTTTGTGAATAATCTATTTCCTTCTCTTGGAAAGTGGCTCATCATAAATTTCAACCACAAGAGGCTTCCTCTTTCTAGTGGCTTTATGTTGTTCCCTCAAAATCTCAACAACAGCTTTTCTAGCAAACTATAAAGCAGGTCAAGAATCTCAACTTCAACAGACCTCACAGACTCAAGCAATTGCTCTGCTTGCTTCCTTGTTCTTTTAGGCTTTAACATTTCTCGTTATCTTCCTTGTGTCACAGCCTTTTCTTCTCAAGTGGTCTTCTTTGGTGCAAAGAGTTTGATGATTTCTTAGTAGTTTGCTTGACCTCGCCACCACCAAGATCACCATCATCTCCATTGTCATCACTATCGCCAGCTTTCAAGAACACCTTCTTCATCATCATCCGCACTCAGGAGAGCATAATCAATCTCTTTCTTGTATCCTGGATTGATTAATCTTTTCAGTGCTACATCAGAATCTCCAAATGATTCAAAGAGGTTTCAATCATTAATTCTGTGGGTAAGGCCTTGATTTCCTCTTTACTTTCTTTCCTCTTTGTAACCTTCTTCATGTAATGAATGAAATACCCAGCCCAATCAAACTTCATACTTTCGCAAATAATCATCATGCACTCTATCTTGGGTCCCGATAGAGTATCCATACTTCCAACCAAATTTCTAATATATTCTTTGCAATGATTTTGCTCAAGAAAGTTGTACTCATACCCAATGTGTCTAACATTGATGCCTGGAGTTGATTTGATGCCTTCATTTGTCTTGATCTTATCAACTAAATCCATCTTGATAATCCCATTTCTTAGGATTTATCGACCATCTACTACTTCTTCGAAACCAAAACTTCCTCCGTAGACTTGGGAAATCTCAATCTCCGGGCATTCACAGCTTGTTTTGAATGCCTCTGCTCCTTCACAATGTTCTTCCGTAAGCTCACAACATTTGTGTATGAAATTGTTTCAGCCTTATATTAAGCACATTCTCCGCACCTTCATACCTCCTTATTCTTCACCAATGTTGATTGCTAGTTCGGCTTTTATTAGCATCAACAACGAAACCTCTCACACTTTGGCTTGTTCCAATCAACATCAATCTTCTCCGCCATTGTTAAAGAAAAATAAGATGAAGAAGATAATTTCTCAAATCTGTGTTCACACAAAGATAAAAACAAAAAGAATAAATCGAGATTTTGCAAGTAGAGAGTATCTCTTCGTGTAATAGGTCCGTATAAATAGATAGGAGTGGTTGTAATCACAAGGCACATACATCCATATCAACCACGATTAATCTGAGTGAATGCCGCCTTGACACGTGACCCATTACTTTCTCCATAACGCTTGTAACCGTTGGATCGTGTTAATCATGGGTTATAAAGGATAAAATAAATATCCCGCCAATATGCTTTTTGACTTTAAAAAGTTTGACCGGTAACGCTTTCATTCAAAGCAGGTTGGTCTCGTGAGGTTAGCTCGCAGTCTTCGATAAAGATGCATCGCCACTCGCCGACATAGTAAATGGCCGATCCTTGATTTCTTCTTGTTTTGTTCAATTGATAATACAAGATGAATTTTAATACCAATGATCGATCCGTCAAGTGAGCTCACCCAATCATGACAAAGACCAATCCCCTTGGCAACCTCATTTGCTCAATTGTACAAACATAAATACATGGAATTGTTGATACCAATGACTAATCTGCTAAGTGAGCTCACTCAACATAGCAAAGACTAATCCTCTTGGTGAATTCCAGTACACTGCTGATTATTAGTCAACTTTGATAATTCCAAGTTCAGTCCTTAGTTTAGCAAATCTATCACTATCAAGTGGTTTAGTGAAAATGTCGCAAGTTGATCTTCAAGAGGATATACGTAACCACCACATCCTTCTTTTCAACATGATCTCTTATAAAATGATGTCTCACATCAATGTGCTTGGTTCTTGAGTGCAAGACAGATTTTCTCGTGATAGCAATTGCACTTGTGTTGTCACACATTATTGGAATTTCTTTCTCCTCAATTCCATAATCCCTTAATTGTTGTCTTAGCCAAAGTATTTGTGCACAAAGAACTTCCAAAGAAGAATGTATTCATTTTCAAGAAGTTGGAAGTTGATATTGAGTTATGTTTTTGCTAAACCAGAAACCAGCCTATTTCCCATTAATCGATGTGTTCTGCGGTGCTTTTTCTATCAATCTTGCATCCAAAGATAATCGTAACTGAGTAGGATATAACTTTGAAACTTCCATCCTTGGAATACCATTTCCCTACTCCCAAAGTCTCTTTTAGATATTTGATAACTCTCTTGATCGCACTCTAAGTGACTTTCTTTAGGTTTAGATTGAAACCTTGCACAAACACCTACAAAGAAAGGATATATCAAGTCCACGTGGCAAGAAGTGTACATGAGACTACCTATCATCCTTTCAGATAAGGTCCGATCAACATCTTTGCCTTCTTTATCTTCATCCAATCTGATATTTGTACTCACAGGAGTTGATATCCCTGGTACTATTTTCCATACCAAACTTCTTCAAGCAGCCTCCTTGGTGTACTTGGTTTGATGAATGAAGATTCCATCTTTCATCCTGCTTAACTTGCAATCCTAAAAAGTAGTTCATATCTCCCATCATACTCATTTGAAATTTGCTCTTCATTAGATTTGCAAACTTTTACATAGCAATTCATTTTCGTAACCAAAGATTATGTCATCAACATAAATCTGCACTCAAATAAATAAGGCTATCCTTCTCATTGATTCTCTAAAAGAGTTTTATCAATGGTGCCTTTTGTAAAGCCATTGTCCACCAAGAATTGAGATAGAGTCTCATACCATGCTCTTGGTGCTTGTTTCAAGCCATAAAGTGCTTTATTGAGTCTATACACTTTATCTTCTTGATCTTTAACTTCAAATCCAGAGGTTGTCGAACATACACTTCCTCCTCTAAAATGCCATTCAAAAATGCACTTTGACATCCATTTGATATACCTTGAAGTTTTTATATGCAAAGATGTGCAGTGGAATAACTGATAGCTTCCAATCTTGCAACAGTGCATAAGTTTCATCAAAATCTATTCCTTTAGCTTGAGAATAGCCTTTGCAACTAGTCTAGCCTTAATCCTTTCAATGGTACCAGCATTCATCAAGTTTGTTTCTCAGATACCCATTTAGTACCAATGATATTTGCATGACTAGGCCTTTCAACTAGTGTCCAAACTTGATTTTTTTTCAAAATCATTTAACTCTTCTTGCATAGAAATTATCCAATCTGGATCTGAAATTGCTTCTTCAATAACTTTAGGTTCAACTTGAGATAGAAAACAAGTAAACATTGCTTCTAATTGTCTTCTAGTCCTCACACCTTGCTATACATTGCCAATAACTTGTTCAGCAGGGTGATTCCTTAACCATTGTGGATTCTGGTTAGTTTGATTCTCGTGAACCTCATCTTCGTAGGTCTCATTGCTGTTTCTTCAATAGTATGCTCAGCAGATCCTTGAATTGCTTCAGCTTGTTGCATCAAGAGTATCATCACCAGGTGTTCAAAGCAAAGTGATCGTAAACTTTTAAATCATTAACCCTTTCCAAGACTTCAACACAATTTGGATCAGTGACTTGAAGGTTCTCAGCAGGTTCACAACCTTCATCTTCCATACCAGTGAACTTAGGTTCATCAAACACAACATGTATAGTTTCTTCATGTTTTAGTGACCTTTGTTCAAGACTCAAGCCTTCACTGATCAAGAGTATCCCAAGAAAGTTCCTTCATCTGATTTAGGTTGGAATGTCTTCAAATGCTCCTTATGATTCAAGATAAAACATTTACTTCCAAATGGATGGAAATAGGATATATTTGGTTTCCTTTCATTCCAAATCTCATAAGGTGTCTTCAAGACATTCTTGTTCACCGAGGTTCTGCTTTTGTGTATAGCATGTTGTATTAATCGCTTGCATCAAGATCTTTTAGCAAAGAATGCTTCACAAATCATTGTTCTTCCCGCTTCCTTTAAGGTCCTGCTTTCTTCTTTCAAAGAACCCTATTTTGCCGAGGTGTACCAAAGAAAGAAAGAAGTTGGTGTAGTACACCATTCTCGTCTTCACAAGATTCTCTTATAACTTTATTGAGAAACTCAGCAGACTTTGTCTGATCTTATCTTTACCATCACAAACTTTTCTCATTTTGTAATCTCTTCAAAAGATCAGGCATCATCTTGAGTGTTTCACTTTTCTTGTTCATAAATTTCACCCAAGTGTATCTAGAGTGATCATCCACAACCACTAAGGTGTATTTCTTTCCTGTAACACTTGTTGGTGTAACTGGTCCAAATAGATCCATATGCATCAGCTCCAAGACTCTATTAGTTGATTTCTTAGTCTATGATTTGAAGCTAGATTTAGTCTGTTTACCTTGCTGAGATGCATCACATATAGTATCTTTCTTGAATGTGATCTCAGGTAAACCAATCACCAGTTTCTTCTTCACCAACTGATTGATGTCATCAAAATTTAAGTGATTCAACTTTTTTGTGCCATAACCAATTGAGTTTTGACTTGGTATGCACAATCAGACAGGTTTCTGGAACTGCAGTAGACCAATCCACAACATACATGTTTTGTTGTCTTCTACCAACCAATACAACTTGATCACCTCTTTCACTAATGACAATACAATTGTTCTTGTCAAAAGTGACCTTGTATCCCATGTCATAGAATTGTCCAGTGCTAAGCAAGTTGTAGTCCATCCTTCCACATATGCAACATTCTTGATTGTAAGTCCATTCCTCACAAGTGTGCCATATCCTCTTGTATATATACAGTGTATTTTTGTTGCCAAAATTCACCCTTGGACCATCTTTGTCACAAAATTTGACAAACAGTTCTTGTTCTTTGTCATATGTCCGAACATCCATCACAAAGTACTGCATACACCCTACAAAACAAAGTTAATACATTTTAGGTACCCAAACCTGCTTGGGTCCATAATGGTCATGGTAAGCATGACCCCGGGATGTTTCCATAAGGTCTTCTCCTAAAAGTGTCATACTTTGGTTCATACATGTATTCCACACATCCATAGGTTCTAATAAAGAGATTGTGTAGGATTCACATATGTTTTCCGGCCTTTTGGTTTATAATGTCGTTTGAAGTGACTTTTGTTGTTAAAAGCATTAGCATAACCATTAGTTTGTTGTCTGTTAGTGACACTCAGTAGTATGGAGTCCACGAGGTCTTGTGTAAGTCCTCTCATTGATCCCATTGCTTAGGTTTTACCCTAGCAAAGATGGTTATTCTTACTGCTTCTAGCATTAGATACAGTGAATATTCCAATCATCATCAAGAGGGAATAGCCTACCTTTCCCCCGAGATAAGTATCCCTTGAATGATTAACATTTTTGGGTTTAGGATTCTTATCCTTGGAATATTTCTATTTCTTACCCTTCGTGGTCCAAAGCAGACTTGGTAGTAGTCGGCTATCACAGGTTATAGGCACAAAGAGTTTATTTTTGGATTTGGTTGACTTCTTTGACTTCGATTTTGCTTCCTTGAAGCATTCTTAGTAGGTTTTATCGCCTCAAAGAACCTTATCTGGGAGTTGGATCTGTGTGTGTACAAACTTAGGACCATTCTCGCACTAGGTTCAAGAGCCTCATGGATCCACTCTTTTTGGATTGTTGAGTTCTAAATCCAAGCCCTATTCTATCACCATAAGGCTTTCCAGATTTGTATGCAAGAGAGGAACAAGACGGATCACAGATTCAGAGGCTAACTGGATGTTCAAGCAGCTTATACCGATTCTCATCCAACATCTTTTCCTTACCTTTGAGAACCCTTAATTCAAAGATTAAATCTTTCAACTTCTACTTGAAGAGCTTTTTTTTCAGCCTTCACAATCTCATAACCATATTGTATTTTCCTCGCTTGATTGAGGATGGCATCCAAAGCTTCTTCATTGTAAGAGTTTCTAGGATTTGAACCACAAGTTGATTCACAATCACTTCCAAGCAGAGTGTTAATTGATACAAGATTGTATACCTCCTCTGTCTCATCCATATTAGCCATTAATGCATAATCTTCCATTTCAAAGAACCAATGTTGTGTCATCTCGATTCATTTCCTTTCGATTCCACTTCATACCCTCGATTCATCTTCAAAGAACCATAGCCTTATTGCCATATCTTCTTTGTTGGCTTTTGGTCTTCAAGAGGTCCGACAATCAGTCCGATATGTCCGCACATTTTTGCAATTGAAGCACGTATAGTCGTGTTCCTTACTTTGATTTAACTCGTGACATTCAGTGTTTGAAGTGTCCTGGTTTCTGCAATGAAAACATAGATAATCATTGTCTTTCTTTGGTTCTTCTTTCTTCTTTTCATCGAATTTCTTGTTAAAATTCCTTGAGAACCCTTTCCACCTTTCATTATTCTCGATCTTCTTGCTCAAGAGTGCAATCGCTTCTTGCATCTCATCCAAGAAGTCATCTTTAGCTTCGATGCTTCTTCTGATGTGAGGCACCAAAGGTCTGTAGTTTTTGGCTCTTCCTTTCAAAGAGTAGGTGACAACTTTTTTTTAATTCATATGCCTTAAGATATGAGAATAACTTGAATGTATCCTCTTCATGCAGTTTTCTCATTTCTTCTATAGTCGCCACCTTCATCTTCCATCCATCTCAGAAAGCAGTAAAGCTTCTAAGATTTTTGTGTTGATTTCTTCTTTGAGTAAATAACACTCAAGCAGGTGAGTTCATCCGTAATTGCATTGAACCTAGATTCCATTTGTTCAATGGTTTCATTGGGTTTCATTTCAAACTTTTGGAACATCTTCTTTGCCACACCGATTTTATTCTTCTTGATTTCATCTGCCTTCACAGATCAACTCAGATTTTGTCCCAAAGTTCTTTAGTCTGCTTTTGCAATATTTAACCTTCATGTACATATTGCTATCCAAGGTTCTATAAATGATATCAATAGCAATATTGTTGAGGTTTGCTCTCTTTCTATCTTCAAAGATTCCATTCTCTTTTTTGGTTTTGGAATGTACTGAGTCTCATCTCCCCACTCACATGCCTTTAACAATCTCCAAGTGGTCCATCTATCAAAGACATCCATCATTTCATCATGAGTTGCGCAAGGTAAGCCTCAGCATTCGACGCTTATATTCATCAAATCTATCTAGAGAACACATCAAGATAGTTCTAGCATAATCATGTTGTTATCCATGATGCAAGTCTTTGAAAATCGTTGATTTGAAAAAGTTTCAAAGTATTTTCTCAAGTACAACAAGTAGGATTACTTCAAAACAGAAGCACTGCTCCAATACCAATTGTTGGTCCCTTGAAAAGGCTTTGGTTAAGTTTAGAGGGGGGTGAATAAACTTAACACTTAAAACTTTGGAGTTAACAAACTCAAGAACTTTAGCAAATCTCATTGATACCTCGCTTGTTCTGTTGATACCTCAAGAGCCTGGCCGACACACAGAGTCTCACCGACAGCTTGAGTTTACTGAATTTGTGCAGTGGAATTATATCAATAATTAAGCCTTATTACTTGTTGTTAAATATGATACTAAGTATTAGATACTCAGTAGTGTATGTGTGTGATTTCAGTTGCTAGATTCAGTAGGTTGATTTGAGCTACCTTATGATTTGATTAAGGTATGGTGTTATCACGAAACATCCTATTCCACTATGATGGGTAAGAGCTCATTCTGATGTGCGTAAAAAATAAAAAAAAAAAAAAAAAAAAAAAAAAAAGCGAAAAAATTTAAGACTAAGTTATCGTCTAACTTATACCCAGTATAAACCGAATGATATGCTGTGGGGATTATCCTACTGAGTGTGCGGGAAGACTTTGTGTGGAACGACTGCTGTCTACACCTAGGATAGTCATTAAAATTATTCGAGAAGATACTTGTTTGAGAGGATTGTGGAGATTGAAAAGGGCTTGTCACACACACCGAATCTATCTCTATGATGGTATCACTTGCTATAGTTGTTGTATCTTTTGTTACGTGAGTTAGGGATCTATGTGGATTGCATTAAAGTGAGCCAGTTTTGATTGTTTTGTTCGGGACGAACAAAAAGCTAAGTGTGGGGAGTTGTTCTCGTGAATTTTATGATTTATATTGCAATATTTCATAACAATAATCCCGTGTTTTAGTAATTTTTATAGAAAATTATGTATTAATTGAATAAATGGAAGAAATGGTTGTGGAGTTACAAAAAGTGTAAAACGTGCCAATTACGTGCTTAAAATGATGATTTTATGTTAGTTTGAGTTGTGTTACACTTTGGTATGTTTTCAACGACGACGTGTGTGTTAAATGCGGCCGGAGGAAAAGTTGAATTTGAAGGTGCCGACGAACGCCTCAAGTATTAAATTGGCGCCCGTAAAGTCGAACGCGCGCTTGATGTCCCGTCCCGGACGGGCGCTCGAATAGTGGATCAAGCGCCCACCGAAGAATTTTGATTCAGATTGACAGATTTTTAGTGGATTACGCCTCGATTTTGTCCAAATTAATGAAGGACGGGCGTCGACATGACTCGCCCGATTCAAGAATTTTGTGAAGATCGGATCGCGCCCAAGGCTTGGACGCGCCCAAGGCCGATTTTAACTCTAGCCGACCTAAAATCCTATAAATAGCAAACAGATGGGAAACCCTAAAGATCATCATAATTCCCAACTGCACTTTTTAATAGAAAGCAAAGAAATGCAATTCATACCACATTATTCCAGCCACACACAAAGCCTAATTAGAAGATGAATTCTTCCAATCCAATAATCATGTTCATCAACATGATTGTTGGCTAAACAGTCATAGCAGAGGACAACAGATGAAGCCAACACAACACCATCACAACCAAGTGATTTTCGAGTAGCAATTGTTTAGTGAGTTTGAATTTTAATTTCTTTATCAATTGAATAGATTTGAATGTTTGTTTTATTAGATTGAGAAATCAATGAAACGCTTACCTATTTTGAATTTTAATGATAATTGATTCATACATAGAACCGTTCTTTTGATACGATTAGTAATAATTCAAGAAGTTGTTTATTATTGATTGGGTAGAGATTCGAAACGAACTCGTGATCATGTTCTTAAATTGTTAATTTTGTTTTACTTGAGAAAGAAAACGAAAGCTAAGGAAACTAGATCGAATTTAGGTTAGATCATACCAAGAAATATAATTCAATTCATGACTTGGCTGGGTGGTGGTTGTTTGGTGGATTCGTGTCGTTTCATCGTTTTTTTTAGCCAACAATCATGTTGATGAACATGATTATTGGATTGGAAGAATTCATCTTCTAATTAGGCTTTGTGCGCGGCGGAATAATGTGGTATGAATTGCGGTCGCCGCTTCTATTAAAAAGTGCGGCCGAATTATGATGATCTTTGTGGTTTCCTATACTATACGCTATTTATAGGATTTTAGGTCGGCTAGGTTAAGTCGGCCTTGACGCCCGCCCAAGAGGGTGGATGCCACCCGGGCCTTCACAAAATTCTTGAATCGGGCCGAGTCATGTCGACGCCCGCCCTTCATTAATTTGGACAAAATCGACGCCACCCACTAAAAATTTGTCAATCCTGAATCAAAATTCTTCCAAATGGACGCCACCACTATTTCGACGCCCGCCCGTGGACGGGACATCAAACGACGCTCGCCTTTTTCGACACCAATTTAATACTTCAAACGCTCGCCCAAAGACCTTCAAATTCAACTTTTCCTCACCAGATTTAACACCGCGACGTCATTGAAAACATACCAAAGTGTAACACAACTCAAACCAACATAAAATCATCATTTTAAGCACGTAATTGGCACGTTTTACACTTTTTGTAACTCTACAACCATTTCTTCCAATTATTCAATTAATACATAATTTTCTATAAAAATTACTAAAACACGGGGATTATTGTTATGAAATATTGCAATATAAATCATAAAATTCACCGAGAACAATCGACATCGCCGTAATCCTTTTGACAAAGGCAAATGGTCCACCCTTGACTTATATCCATTGACAAAATCTCAATCATCCTAACGCCCTTAATCTCAACCAATGATTTGTTTGATAAGTCGAGGTTGTTTAGCCGTCATTTTCAATGTAATCTTCCAATGTAATCTTGAATTAATCGAGGTATATTATCAGCAGGTTCATCATCATTGTAATACCTACAAAGAATTTGTTGTGTATCAAATACAATGCAGCTGATTTCTTTTATCTAACTTTTATTTGTGAAGTTAGATTACACCTTTTGCAAATAACTAAGTTCCAATCACCATCCAACTAAAGGAACTTAGATCTTTCTATTATTAAGGTATATGTAATCGCTTAGTCACCACTGACTTGCCTAAATTTCGATTCCATATCCTTGACTTTAATTACTAAGTTTGATCCCTTAGCCTTCATTAATCGAGTTTGAGCCTCACCTTCTTCGCCTCAAAGCAGGTTCCCGATAAGTATATCGACCTAACTATCCTAATCGACCCAGACTAGTCTCGCTAAACTAAGTCACCGACCTTTACAAAGGCTTGTTTGATCAAACCTATGCAAATATCAAACTCTAATAAACCTATACATTTGATCTAGACATCTTTTGCCTTTGCACTATAACAGTTAGTCTGGCACTCATCACTAAAACATAGAAATAAGTCCAACAATCGTGAAGGGAAAAACCACATATATCTCTAGTCAGATGGCTGAAGATATATGTGATGAAAAAAACCTTGTGATTGTCGTGCTACTTTATTGACTCAAAATAAAATAAACAAAAGCAATAAATAAGGGTTTAGAAATAGTTCTCGAGTTTATAGTCGCCGGGCTCAATCAGACTAATAGGCTCCTTCATTCATATTCCGGCCCTCTAACGTAAAGACTTCCAATTCAGGGTTATGTGTGCTCTAGGTAATGTTTCAACTGTGGCCGTTAACTGTGAAAGTTTGCCCAGAGTGTTCTTGTCTAACTTCACATGCACCGGAATTGAAGACTTTCGTGATTCCATGTGGTCCATACAATCTAGACTTCAACTTTCCAGGAAAAAGACGAAGATGCGAGTTGTATACCAGCACTTTATCTCCTACTTGAAATGTGCGGTTCAGAATCTTCTTATCATGCAAAGGCTTGTTTCTTTCCCGATAAATCCTTGCATTCTCATATGCATGAAGTGTAAACTCTTCCAATCTATTCAATTCTAGCATTCTCTTTTCACCGGTTAAATCCTTATCCATGTTTAGAAATCTCAGAGCCCACAAACAAGCGCACGGTGCTCGAGTTCTACCGGTAAATGACATCCTTTTCCAAACACTATCATGTACGGTGACATCCCAATCGTGGTCCTATAAGTTGTCTCCAGACGCCCAAAGAGCGCCATCTAATTTCAAAGACCAATCTCTCCTCTCGGGATTCACAAGATTCTCTAAAACCTTTAATCTCTCTGCTCATGACTTCTACTTGTCCACTGCCCTGGGGTAAAATGCTATCAAATCTTATGTCTAACCCCATATCTCATCATCAACTTCTCAAACAACCTATTAAAGAAATGACTCCTCCGCTACTAATTATGGCTCGGGCACTCCAAACCTCACAAAATATTTTTCTTAAGAAATCTCAGACAACCCCTGCATCATTAGAAGGTGAAGCTACTACTTCCACCCATTTGGAAACATAATCGATCGCTACTGTGATGTAACAATTTGATTCTCGACGATGTGAATGTCCCAACAAAATCAATTCCCTAAACATCGAATAACTTCGGGCTTCTAAGATACTCGCAGTTGGCATCTCGCTCCGCTTAGAAATATTACTACCATTTGACACGAATGATGTGCTCTTGTAAACTCGTAAGCAGATTTATGAATTGTTGGCCAGAAGAATCCACACTACAGTACCTTTGTTGTTGTCTTGTCTGGGCCATAATGACCTCTAGCTTCTCTAGCATGACACCTATGCAAAATACTTGGAATCTCATCATCATGGACGCATCTCCTAAGAATGGCATCAGGGCACAATTTGTATAGGTAGGGATCGTCCCAATGATAATGCTTCAGATATGTGAAGAACTTTTTCTTATCTACATTATTGAATTCTGGTGGTAGGTACTTTCCTGCTAAGTAATTGAAAATGTTAGCAAACCAAGGGTATACCTTGCCCACTCTTGATGTATGATATCGGGTCTGAGATTCAACTCGAGCTACCACTGAGACGGAAAAAAGTTGTTCATCAAGAAAGCTTTCCCTGATCTCAGTCGATTGCTCTTCTTCTAGCAAATTTAATCTTGACAGGTGTTCAGCCACCTGGTTCTCGGATCCCTTTTTATCTTTAATCTCAACATCAAACTCTTGTAAGAGTAGAATCCATCTCAACAATCCCGGCTTGCAGTCTTGCTTGGTTAAAAGGTATTTCAAAGCTGCATGGTCTGTGAATACAGTGACTTTTGATCCTATCAGGTAAGGTGGAAACTTGTCAAATGCAAATATGACTGCTAAGACTTCCTTCTCCGTAGTCACGTAATTCCTCTAGGCACTGTTAAGGGTACGACTGGCGTAGTAGATAGGCTTAAATATTTTATCCTCCCTTTGTCCTGTGGTCGCTCCAATCGCCGTGTCGCTTGCATCACACATAAGCTCGAAGGTTTGTTCCAACTGGGCTACTAATTGGGGCGGTTATAAGCATTTGCTTCAATGTGTTGAATGCTTTCTTGCACTCTTCTCCAAATATGAAAGATACATCCTTTGCAAATAATTCAGTCAAAGGTCTAGAGATTTTAGAGAAGTCCTTGATAAACCTCCTATAAAATCCGGCGTGGCCAAGAAAGGCTCGCAACGTCTTCAAGTTCGTTGGAGGGGGTAACTTCTCTATCACCTCCATCTTTGCTCTATCAACTTCCATTCCTTTCTTTGAAACTCGTGACCCAACACTATTCCTTAGGTAACCATGAAATGGCATTTTCCCGCTTAAGTACAAGGTTGGTCTCTTCACATCTCTTCAACACTTTACTCAAATTGTCCAAGCATTTATCAAAGATGTCTCCAAATATAGAGAAATCATCCATGAAAATTTCTAGAAAATCCTCCACCATGTCCGCAAATAATGACATCATGCACCTTTGGAAAGTTGCTGGTGCATTACATAACTTAAAAGGCATGCGATTGTACGCAAAAGTTCCATAGGGACATGTGAAAGTTGTTTTTTCGCGGTCCTCGGGAGAAATATGGATCTAATAATAACCAGAATATCCATCTAAGAAACAATAAAACGCATGACCAATTAATCTTTCTAACATATGATCAATCAATGGTAGGGGAAAATGATCTTTACGAGTTGCATCATTCGGTTTCCTGAAGTCTATACAAACTCGATGACCAGTAATTAGTCTCATAGGGATTAATTCATCAAACTCATTAGGTTGGACAGTGAATCCTCCTTTCTTGGTCACCACATGAATCGGGCTTACCCACTCACTGTCTGCAATTGGGAAAATGATTCTCATTTCCAACATCTTTATGATCTCTTCCTTAACAAAATCATTCGTTGTGGTGTCAACCTCTTTTGAGGTTGTGCTACCGCTTTCTTCTCAGGATCTACAGAGATCTTATACATGCATACAGATGGGCTTATTCCTCTAATATCCGTAATCATCCACCCAAACGCTCCCTTATGCTCTCTCAAGATTTTAAAAGTTTCTCCTCCTCTAAAGGTGATAATGACGCTGAAATTATAAGGGAGAGTATCATCTTGTAAGTACACGATTTCTCGTGTGAGATGGCAAAGGTTTCAACGTTAATTTCTTGGTGGCTCTTCTAACGATGATCTTAACAAATTACTACCAATCAGAAGTCAAAGAACTTATGCCAAGAATGTCTATGAATGGTTCCTCCTAAATCCATGTAAGATATAGGCTCTATTTCTCACACTTGACCTTCACTACACCGAGGCCAGGTTTCCTCATAACTTTCATCATCCTTCAGGAGAAAAGTCTCTGCTACTTCAGGGTCTAGTGCCACTTCCTGATATAATTCTAAAACAAGTTCATCTATGGCATCTAGCATGTAACATGCTTCTCCTTCATCTTGAGCATATCTCATTGAGTTAATCACATTGAATACTACTTTGTCCTCACTCACTCAGATCACCACCCTTATGAACATCTATCAGGGTTTTACTCGTAGCTAGGAAAGGTCTTCCTAAGATTAATGGAACATCGTGATTAGCTTCCAGGTCTAGCACCACAAAATCTACAGGGAATACAAACTTATCAACTTTCACCAAAACATCCTCCACCACTCCACAAGGTTGCTTCATAGACCTATCTACTAATTGAAGGGTTATAGATGTCTCATTTAACTCTTTCATGCCTAATTTATGAAAGATGGAGAGTGGCATTCGATTGAAACTGGCCCTAAGATCACACAATGCTTTATTTAGGCATACTCCTCCAATTGTGCATAGTATGAGGAAGCTCCCAGGATCTTTACACTTGGGAGGTAGTTTGCATTGAAAAACTGCCAAGAATTCCTCGTTAAGGAAAAATAGTTTCAAGGTCTAACAATTTCCTTTTGGTAGAGATTGCTTCTTTCAAGAATTTTGCATACTCGCATTCCGCCGAGCTTCTACCAAAGGTATATTCACTTGCAACTTTTGAAACATCTATATAAACTTTTTATAACGCGCATCATCATTATTCGGCTTATCTTTCCTAGGGGATAGGGTAAAGTAGCAGGATTAATAGTTACAGTTCATGAAGACTTACTCGCTGATCCGCCGCCTCCGCTTCTTGTCTCGCTAAATTTTCAGACTCCCGGTTTATCGAGTAGTGTCCCGGTTACCGCCCTCTTTTCTCCAGATTCGATGTGTTTCGTCGGCCGATCGCTCGATTCCACGGACAGCTTGGTATAACAGTCCAGCAATTCCTTTCCACTTCTAGTCATGATTGCATTCATGCCCTTCGGATTCTTCTCAGTATTACTTGGCAATCCCCCGGAGGATGGGCTAACACTTGTTCCGCAATCCGCCTCTCGTGCTACAGATTCTCGCACTAAGGCTTCTTGATTGGTGGCCTTGTATCATTCTTTTGACAATAAGTGGTGAAGTTAGTATTCACTCACCATGGATTTCAGAAGTTGATTGACCGAATCGGTCACGCTTGAGCTCATTTTATCCATGGTTGCTTCCCAACCACCGGACTTGTTGAATTGAGGCATGAATCCACCGGTTTGTCTTGGTCTCTCTCCACTATTTGAATCACTCTGTCGAAAACCCCCAGCAGGGTTCCTCAGTCTAAAACCAGGGTGGTCATGAGAACCTGGGCGATATCCACCCCCATAAGGATTTCCTTGCCTCCCTATATAGTTCACGTCCTCAGTGTTGGCCGCTTCAATATCTTGAACTTTCTCAACCTTGGCTATGCGATCTTGCATGTCATCTATCTTTTCATTCATTGCCATTAGCTGGTATACGATCTTTTGAGAAGTATCTTCTCCAAATACGCCCTCAGCTATTTTGGCGGTTTCAACTTGATATGTTCCCCATTGACTTGTAAGAGCAATTTGCTCCAATTTCTCTTCGGCTTCTTTAGGTGATAGCAACGCAAAACATCCGTTGCTCGAGGCATCAGCTCTCATTTGTTCACTTGGCCGCAATCCGTGATAAAAACTATGCATTCGCACGGGCAAAGTGATATCATGATGAGGCATCTCCTCTCAGGCTTCCTTAAATATTTCCCATGCTTCTTCAAAGGTCTCAGTGGGTTTTTGCTTGAAATTTATAATGTCTTGTCTCATCTCAGTAGTGACTTCTCGTGTCAAAGATTTATTCATAAATTCCTACAATAGATCGGTCCAAGTTTGAATTGATCCCGGTGCTGTAGAGACAATAACCATATCTTCGCTTGGTCTTTCAGAGTGAATGGAAACAACTTCAACTTGATATTGTCTCCTGGTACTCCTACCGCTTAACCGCTCGACTATCTCCGTAAAGTTGGTGATGTGTACACTAGGATCCTCACTCATTACTCCATGAAAAGTAGTGTAATTAGTCACCATTTGAATCAAATTTGGTTTCGGGTGAAATACCTCAGCTGCATCCTCAGGCTGAACAATTGCTGGCACGAATTGCTCAATCTTAGGCATTGCATAACTCTATAGAGTTCTCATATCTGCTTGCACCACGACTCCTGCTTCATTCGCCCATTCGTCTGCATTCGTGCCATGTTGGTTTCTCGTATCTTCTTCTTCTCTTTCGCTGTGATCTCCTTTATGCGAAACCACGACGTCGGCCAGCCTAACAGGACTCTCTCGAGTTTCCTTTCTTTTTTGTCTAGCAAACTTTTCAATCTCAGGTATGAATCTCTCGAGTTTGGCTGTTGAACTTCGTGTAGCGTACTACAAGATACAAAAAGAAAAAAAAGGTTAGTATCTTGCCTCGCCGGCTATTACACACTCTTGACAGACTCAAAAATACAGACTCTGGCTACTGACTCGACTCTAAACTAATAGAAACGATTCTAGAAAAATTGGGACCCTCGGTTTACCGCAGGTAACCCCCGGTATACCGGCCTTACCTTTTTTCCAGATTTTAACAGGACTGACTCTATATGACTCCAGTATAAACAGACTCAAATATATACAGAAAACTCAATCTTAAATAAAAAGTATTCTTGACACGAGTCCCCGGCAGCAACGCCAAAAATCTTGATCGCGTTCAAAACACTTACTAGCAATAGGACTAGGTCTATCGTAGTAGAGTACTGGCAAATCAAGGTCGATCCCACAGAGACTCGTAAGAACATCTGATAATCAATATTGAGCTTGTCACGATAACGGTCTACGACCAACTATAATATAGACAGTAGTAAAATTGGTAACAATCAACTAGCAAGTTTTTGCAAGTTCAACGAAGCAAACTAGAGTTTCTAATGTATTAGTTCAATTATGAGTAATTAGTTATTCCCCCCACACATGCAATAGTCCTCCCTATTGGCGAATTTATTCATTGTTCAGCTACGGGTACAACTCCTAACCCTATCTACTCCGACAATGGTCGTAGATAATCTATACGCAAGCTACCCTCCTTAATTGGTCCGTAATAGCCCATACGCATAAAGAACTAGAGCTGTCGATATTGAGGACTAACTCATACCGCAAACCCGCCTAGACAGCAGTCGACATTGACCAGCACGTTCCTAGGGTCCATCAAGATAATGCCCTAATTAACAATTCACTAACAGCCCTTCATTTTAATTTACGATAACATGCAAATAGTTGATCAGGCTAAAAACATGTAAATTAAATCTATCGATCAACGTAGCTGGTGCTAATTATCATGAATTAGTAATTTACTAGGTATCCAGATCTAGCGATATAGACCGTCGCAGATCTGAAGAATGCAACTACTATTTCATGATTTCTTCACCAACGAATCAGATCTATAACACATGGGGTAAAATAAACTAACTACTACATAATTGAACTAAATAAGCAATTAAAACATACTAGTCGAATAGAAAAATGATAGATCTACATCTTGGAAAAGACAAAAAATACCCTCGAAGACGAGCATAGATCTCATTCGGATCTCTCCTCAAGCGGCGACTCCGCTGCCTCTCCATCCGTAACTCATAAAATAAATAAAATAAAGAACTAAGAACTTTTATTGCATAATATTTGTCTTGAAAATTGTACACTTTTGTTCTCGAGGCTAAGCCTCTTATATATAGCTATCTAAACCGACTTAGAACATCTAGTTCGACCCTCATCCAAGAAAACGCGCTTTGAAGATTCGGACCTCGTAAGTCAAGACCGCCTCCCGGTTACCGGGTTACTTTTGTCTTTTTTCTTCAACCGACTTAACTTAACTTGATGCTTCGAATACCCTTTTAGGCCAAATCCTATCGCTCACCCACTCTAAATTCATCCATCATGCTCAGCCCAATTTTTCGTATCCCGAAAATCATCAAATAATGCACCTAAATAATATCGAAATAGGGAAAATAAACGCTATGCATTTCTCGACTCACTTAACCCGACATATGATATTCAACTCAAATGGTTCATACTTATAGGTCGAAACCACTATTTTTAGCTCATAATGGATAGAATATTGATGCCATAAGATAGACCATTTTAACCTTCATCAGATTTAACGTGGTTTCCGGCGTTGTGACGACTACTCCATTGAGTAAAAGAGGTATTTATTATGCACTAAATTTAAGACGGATTACACCCACAAACATTGATTACGATAGTTGGTATTTATAGGCACAATTCCTTAAACCCTAACCACAAAAGTTTTTTGTCGGAATTGTCATAAATGCCCTCAGACATGACTCAAAGATCAACAGACATCACCAGACTTGTAACCATGCAGCTCAGATGTAGAACTCAGTTGTATCCAATTACCTCTACATACCTCAGTAGGATGATGACACCATAAGAATCTCAGCTTATCTTCCCAGCTGACTTTCACAGACTTGAATACACTTCATTCAACTGACCATCACTCAGCTGCCTCCACATATTAGTTCTACCAGATGTAGAGTTTAAGGCCCTGTTTGGATTGAATGATTTGGATGGAGAAGAAATGATATGATTTGGACGGATTTAAATTTTGGTGTTTGGATTGTTTTAGTTTGAAAGAAAGGAAAGGAGAGTAAGGGAGAAGGAGATTTAAGGTTCTTTACGAATGGGGTGGTCTCGTTTCCTTCCAAAACAGGTGAGAAACGGAAGGAACCCATTCATTTTTGTTATAAATGTATTGACAATCTCTATATCATTTTCCTTTATGTCTAGTTCTATCCAAACACTCTGAATAGACTTCATAATCCCTCATTCCCCTCTTTTTTTTGCTACTATCTTTTCTTTTCTTTTCTATATAATTCCTTCAATCCAAATGGGGCCTAAGTCACTTTTGTCGATTAAATATCCACCTTGACTTGAACTCTCATTCACAGTCAACCAGGTTGCATAAACAGATGTTATTGTACCAGATGCATTCGTCAATGCCAGAGGTGCTTGTACCAGATTACTCCATAGAATTCAATCAGTTGACCTGCCCTCGGCTGAGCTTCAAGATTTCTGGATTATAAGCTTTGAATATTCAGCAAGTCCAGACACAACTGAAACTTTCTCTGCTGAACTGGTTTAGTAAACATACCATGTAGAAAGGCTATCTTCACATCTAACTGCTCAAGTTCAAGATCCTGTTGTGCCACCATTGCTAGTAACACTCTGATTTGTATTATGTCTGACTACTGGTGAGAATATCTCATCAAAGTCCACCTCTTCTTTCTGACTGAACCCTCTTGCAACCAATCGTGCCTTATACTTGACCCCTTCTGCCTCAGACATTCCTTCGTTCTTCTTGAAGATCCATTTGCAAGTAACAACTCTCCTATCAGCTGGATTTTTAACTTGATCCCAAGTCTGATTCTTCAGTAATAACTCCAATTCATCTCCTATGACAGCAAGCCATTGAGATGCTTCAGAAAATGTCACTACTTCCCTGTAAGTAGAAGGTTCAAAACCATCCACTTCTTCTACAACTTGAAGTGCATATCCAACCATATCGTCAAAACCATACCTCGAGGTACCCCAACATTGGTTCTTCTTGCTCTAATGATACCTATACTCACGACCAATATTCCTGTTTGATGCTCAAACGACCTTGTTCGGTGACTAGCTTGGATCGACTCGTTCAGCAAACCGTGATCGGATGAGTGCCGACTTGGACTGGCTTGATTGTTGCATCTCGGTGACTCCACTTGAAGCTTCACCTGTTTCTCAGCACTCTCAGATTCAACACTGGTTTTAGATTCAGCAGACCTCCCCACTGATGAGCTGATCATAGAATTTTCATCAAAGACCACATCTCTGCTGAGTATGACCATTTTCTCTGTTGATGACCAAATTCTATAACCTTTCACCCTATCTCCATACCCTACAAACACTCCCTTATTAGCCTTTGGTTCCATCTCCCTTCACTCATATGATAGTAAATTGTGCTTCCAAAAACCCTTAGAACTGAGTAGTCAACAGGCTTTCCTGACCACAACTCAAATGGTGTCTTGAGATTGATCCATGTGTGAGGACTCCTATTGATTAAGTACCATGATGTACTTACAGCCTCTGCCCAAAACCCTCTTGATAAACCAAAGATTAGAAAGCATACATCTTGCCCTCTCCGTAAGAGTTTGATTCATTCTTCGTGTACACCATTCTCGCTAAGGTGTATTCCTAACTATGTGATGTCCTGGAAATACCTCATCCTTACAGAATGTATCAAACTGACAAGCAAAATTCCGCACCATTATCTGCTTGAAGACTCTTGATTTTCTTGCATGTCCGATTTTTGCTAGTAGATAGATATATGTGTAATAGGGTGTGCTCTAAAACAATTGTTGCTTGTCATTATAGGCAAGTGGGAGATTGTTAGGTGTAGTGCCCGAAAGACAATTTATGTAATTGTTTTTATTTAATAATTAATGACATATTTTATTTCATCTTATTATTTGCTTTGTGATAATATTTAATACACTGCTGAAAATCCTAAGTCGTATCATATGTAGCCATATAACTTAGTGTGTGTCACACATGAGGATTAAGTTTATGGTGATACACTTGAACTATTAGTCCGTGGTGAACTTCATCAAAGTATGGGGTCTATTGATTAAACCACCATCAATGTGCCCAGAACACTTTAAGGTATAATCGTCTTATCCGGACCGTCGATATTGGTTATCTAAGTGGGGCATTTATATATGATGTAGTCATATAGGACTTGACCGATTTAATCTGAATTTATCATATAATTCCGTGATTGAGAAATCTCATTAAATCACAAGATGATCATATATGGATTAACCTTAATCCTGAAGTGATTGCATACTCATACTTGTTTCAGGATAGGGTTTGATGGGTTCGTTAAGGATCGCTAAGAGGCGCGGTCCAAATCACTTTCACGTTGGCACTATTCTGGAATGAGTGAGAAGTGTGTGTCTCACAGATATGGAATCCATTGCTTCATGTAGGAAGTAGAAAGACAATCCCCTTATTTGTTAATCCTAGAAACTGATCGATCCTCTGAGTTCGTATTGGTTATGAACTAATTGATCAGTAGTGGGTTAATGGTAAATAAGGATAAGATGTAGTGAAGAAGGTTTACGGAAATAATCCCGCTTCATTACGGATAGTCTATGGAGGGTTAGTCTGTATATAATGATTATATCAATGGACACGTATTAACTCGACGTTTTGAGAATAAGTTATATCTATAATCGATAGAGTTCAGTTTCGGATTTATGGTGGCGTAATTCCGCGTAATTTGTGTACGATGAATATTTTATTCAATTTATTGTAGCTACTGGTTATAAGTCCATGGTCCCCAGGTTGGCTCCTAACACGCGAGTGTTTTCTCGTTTTATGGAACCTCGAGAATAAATTAAATAGTTGGTCTATTTAATGAATATGCAATATTATTTATTTGATAAATAATATGTAAAATAGAAATGACATTTTCTATTAAAATAATGGCAAATGTATATATTTTTGTGATAAAATTAGGAAAAGAAATTTTCTAGATTATGTCACATGTGTAATTATTTATTTATTTGTTAGATAATTAATGGAAGAGAGAGAAGAGATTGATTTTTTGGAAATTATCTCTTATCTTATGGAAAATATCTTTTCCTTATGGGAATAGGTAATTGTGGTGTGAAAATGATAACTCTCTTGACTAGTTATTTTCCTACATAAAGAGAGTTCCCCCCAACACCATAACACATCATAAGTTGCGCCACTTTCACCAAGATCGATGAGAAAAATTTGTTTCTTGTTCTAGTCATTAAAAGAAGAAAAACCTAGGTTTTTCTTGAGCATATTCGAGGAGGTTCTACGGCGAGGATCAACGCCCACCGACCGTCGCTAGAGATACATTCCGGAAGATCGTGGCTTCTCCCCTTTGGTCGACTATTTCTCCCTCTCCTGTGCATGATCGAGCGTCTCGATCGGTGCTGTGAATCAGATCTGACGATCCAATTATGGATCGGATCCAGATTCGGGTTTCTGTATATCCAGAAATTTTCCACTAGAGCCTTCCATTGCTTGAGACTGTTGAATGCCTCACTTTTGTGTTTCATCATCACCACACAACTCGTTCTTGAATAGTCATCTATGAATGACACAAAATATCTGTAACCACCCAATGATTCGACCTTTGATGGACCTCAGCAATCAAAATGGATATAATCAAGTGATGCCTTTGTACTGTGTTTGCATGTTGAGAACTTGCTTCTATGTAGCTTCCCAAACACACGGTGCTCACAAAAGTCCAGTGTCTTGACCTTATATCCTCCAAGAAAACCTGTTGAAGAAAGGACTTGCATTCCTTTTTCACCCATGTGACCAAGTCTCATGTGCCACAACATGGTCTTCTATGTTTGGTGAATCATTGAGGATGCCACAGCAGTGGAGCCAGATACAGTAGAGCCTTGTAATATATACAAGGTCCCCTTCTTGATACCTTTGAGAACCACAGCTGAATCTTTATAGACATTCAGCTCTCCACCTTTCTCCCTTGGAATGAAACCCTTGTCGCCAAAAGAGGCTAAGAAATCTTGGTCATTTGTCGAACATGTCTAAAATATTTCAGTGTGCAGAATCTACCATCCTCTGTCCTCAGTTGAATTGAGTCATTTCCCAAAATTTTGCAGATCTTGTTGTTTACCATAGAAATATGACCACCATCTATCTGCTCACAAGTAGAAAACCACTCCCTGTGTGGACAAATATGATAGGATGCTCCAAAATCTAGGATCCAAACATCAGCATGATGTGCTGAATCCCCAGCAACTAGAACCAGATCCTCATCAGAATGCTCAGCAGACCCACAAATTTGTTGTGCAGCGAATTGCTCTCATGTCGCTTTTCTTCTTTGGACAATTGGGCTTCCAATGTCCTTGCTCCTTACAATAATTACAGGATATATGTGGACTTAGGACCTTTGAAACCAACCTTCTTGGATTTCTTCTTCGTCTGTGCTCTTTCATCGCCGCCGACTACTAGTCCCACAACTGATTTTTGTGCATGTTGCCTTGTGTCTCACTCTCCTAGCATGCAAGGCTGCCCTTACATCCTCTAAAGCCACCTGTATCTTTCCCAACTATGAAGGACTGCACTGTATCCTCTTTGACATCTTTTTTGCCAAAGAACATAACTTTTATAATAGAATCTAGCACCAGTGAAGGTCTTGATGAAGATAAAATTCGTCCGTAGAGATGATTCCCAGAAACCAACTGTCAGATACCAATTTTTATAACAGGATAGGGAATCCAGATACAAGATAGATAAAATAACAGATGCAATCTAACAAAGAATAATCAACAAAAATAACAAAAACAAGAACACGGGATTTAACGTGGTTTCTGGCATTGTGCTGACTACTACATGGACAGAAAAGAGATATTTTATTATGCACTGAATTTCAGACGGATTTCACCCACACACATTGATTACAACAGTTGGTATTTATAGACACAATTCTCAAAACCCTAACCGTCAAAGGATCTTTGTAAGAATTGTCATAAATACCCTCAGACGTGACTCGGCATCAGCAGAAATAACCAAACTTGTAACCATGCAGCTCAGAGTAGAACTCAGTTGTATCTAATTACCATAGCAGACCTCAAACAGTCAGCCGACACCGAAGAAACTCGGTGATCTTCCTAGGCGGCCATCACTCAGCTGGCTTCACAGATTAGTTCTACCAAATGTAGAGTTTAAGTCACTTTGCTGACACCCGCTATACAAGGCGAACATGATTCCAACATGACGACTACAAGGCTCAAGCTCAGACTCTGCAAATTGGCCAAGTGTTGGGTCCGCCCCAAATGAGTCCGCCGTTCCAGCTATCAAGGCTAATTAGTCACATCACCTCATGTCTTGTCGTCATTAGCCTAATTGTAATTAGCAGTTCGCCTATATATATGAGCTCAATGTAATACATTAGACATATGAAATATTATATAAGCAGAGCTACTCTGCCAATTTGTCGACTCCATTTACGTCTTCTTAAAGCTTTGAGCCCGACCACCATTGTTCATAAGCACCACCGCACCTCGCCGGTAAAATCAAAAACAAACAGCCAGATATCCACCACCAAACAACTGTTACCGCCACCGTAATAATTCCGACATTATCAGTATCCTTCCCAACAAATTGGAAGAATATCACCAAAATCCGAGATTAAGTCCCCGTGACCCTTCAAATATAATCAAGGGAGAATCAAACGCATCCCGTGAAAATAAGGATTTTACTAGAGATTGTACTCATTTCTTGAAATCAATAAATTTTATATTCGTTACAACTTTCTTGTCTTTCTCTTTATTTAATTTGCAGGACAACAAAATTTATGTTACAAAGGACAATAATGAACAAAAAATTTGTTATAAAAGACAATAATGGAGAAGAAATTGCCAAAAAAAAAAAGACAAATGGATTAAAAATTGATGAAAAATGACAAAAATCACCTGAAAGGACAAAGTTACCATTGTCACTTCAATTTCACTATCAAACAAATCCATTAAAAATAATTCACTAAAACTTTTAAATATCAAACAAATCCACTAAAACAAAAACTAAAAACGTAAGAAGAGCATAATCGTCCAGTAGAATGACAATTTATCTTTTTTCACTATTTTTCAATTCCACTGGACTAAATATAATTAATACATGAAATTTGTGCTTTTTAACATTTATTCGTAAAAAATATAACAACAATAATAATGATAATAATAAAACAATAATGGTCAGAAAATAGGTGAGAAAACAAGGGTAACTACCCAAATACTTGATGGACAAATACAACAAGTAGGGTGCATTTTCAAGAGTTGACGGTCTCTATCTGAAAATTTCATTGTACACTCGGTCCAAAATTGATTACTTTTACTGCAAAAAAGTATCATCTATTTGGATACAACGACGACCAGAAAAATAATAATTAAAAATATATTAGTGCTTTTATCAGATGATGATTCATGGATTAAGCTTTTGGATTGGCAAGGATCTTGAGGTCTTTTTCTTTTGCAAACCACTGCGGTATAATCTTAGAAGCGTGCGGATAAAGATCCTTGTATGCATTCTTGATTGTTCCTTCTGCAACTGTTGAAGCAGCAGCAATTTCTGCAAAAGCGCACACAACCATCATATCACATACGAGCAACAAAAAAAAAAACGAGAACATATCCAGATTTAGAATTCATCAGGGCATCTACAGAAAACGCGTACGATCCGTAAAGCGCTATATCAAAATCCCACTTTATTTTCTAACCCAGATTTATCTATCTGAAGCTTCAATCAACTTCTCAGGTGGTCCAGATTAAGAAAAACTGTCACCAGTCAAAATAAAAATAAAAAATTGTAGTAGCAGTTCCCACATGGGTTATTGAAGCATTATAGAGAACTTCGATTTCCCTGATTTGTATCCAGGTGAGCTCTGGGGACAATGGAAATTACTTGAAATTTCCGAGACACTGTCAATGGAAGCCAGTGTCTGAGTGCTTACATTTACAGAATTAGGAAACTTGTTTGAATGTGCATCAAGATTAATTCAAAACAAATCTAAAGGACGACCTGAACCATGTTACAAGTTCAATTCATTTTTCAACAATAACACGTATAGTAAAGCTCTTATTCTGAGTCCTTCCTAAATCATCAATTGATAAAGACACATACCTCGCAGGGGCTTCTTGGAATCAGAGAGTTGAGTTATCATGTAAATTATTGCCGCAGCTATTGATATGGGACTCCTCCTGCGGTGACGACGAAATTTCTTATGCCAAAGTTTCAGTATACATCATGGATGCGTGTGTTTGTGTGTGCGGGGTGGTATAGACACATACATATTGCAACAAGGGAGAAGTAAAGTTTCCTGAGGAAAAATGTCTCAAAAGTCTAATAGGATTGGCTGTAGTTACTTCGAAGATAAAAACACAAAAGTAAACAGATCTTAGGCAACAAGTAGATGATGGAAAAATAGCACCAATAGCAAGGTACAAAATGAATCATTTGCATCACTGTAAATAAAACACAAATTTGAATCCACCTAAGGCTTAAAACAAACAGGATCTATAACCATTGAGCTATTTCCTTTTTTGGCACTTCGATTCACACGGCAATAGCATTCCAGAAGCTTTGATTGCAATTCTACCCCGAGAAAAGAAGCATCCTGGCCAAACTTCATAGCTTAATGAATTCTCACCCCTTCCACTAGTCCTTATACTAAAACGGTAGAAAGAAGCGCTTCCAGCATCAATATACACTTCCCTTCATTTTATTATCTTTTAAGCATTCAAAATCCTACAATTGATGTACTATACAACAAAACAAAAAAACAAAAATAATAATAATAATAATAACTGTAAAGGAGCATCTAATATAAAATACGATCTGATACATTACCGTCCCACTGCAGAAGTTTAATTTAAAAGTGTGAACCATTCAACGTTCCCCTTACATGGCCTACATAGAGTTCACTAAATAGCTCAACACATGCACAACACTTTTTTCTTTCTTATTTCAGAAATAGTTGGTTAAAAGGGCTTATTTCAAAGTTTCTTTTGGTTAAAAGGTCAAACTCCTTTTTTCTTGGCATTAAAGACATGTCAAACTGTGTTTTTACCCCAGACCCCTCTTATTAAACAATTGAAAATAAAACTAAGGGCTTAAGGTTTAGGATTAGGTTTGTCTGGGGGTAAATGGGGGGTTCAGCGATAAATTGGGGGTGTAAGGATTAGTTTGGAGGGTTTAGGGCGTGGTTTTTAGGGGGGTTGGGGGTTGGGGTGGGGTGGGGCTGGGCCTGGGGTGATTTGTGATTTTTTTTTCTGAAAAAAGCTGGGGGAGGGGTAGGGAGGGGTAGGGAGTGTGGGGTGTGGTCTGTTTTACTTAATTTTCAGTATTCTTGTTTACTGGGAAATATAAAGTAGTATTTTTGGTTTATGGTTTATAGTTTGTCCTCTTTGCCCAAAACAAAAACGATTGTTGAGTTTTTTTAACAAAGATATGGTTTTTGTCCCTTTGGCCAATTGCCTCTTATTTAATAAATAGGGGCCTATGAGATTCGAAAACAGCCGGTCCTTTAGATCTGCAATGTCTCGTCTGTGCGCTTATGCTGTTGGAGAAAATGGTAGCTTTTACATTTAAACACTTTATTACAACCTATGTGGTGGAGATATGATTATTTCATTTCAACACAAGTAAGCCTCCTAGACCCTCACCTCTCACACGTATTTCCTTCAAACATTTCAATTGGGAGAAAAAAGGAATCAGTAGCAAGTACAGAAGATCTCAGGTAAAATGAACCGACGGATAAAAGCTACCAAGTTGCTCTATAGAAGGATAATGGCACAGCATATGCAGCAGGAAGACATGAAAGACCGACAACGATAGCCAAGACAAAGTACTGCACATACTGAGTACAAAAGATCAAAGAGGACATTACCTGATATCGATTTCTTCAGACTTTTGCACAGTTTCCTGTACAGCTTTAATTTCTTCATGGTTCATACCAAGATTAGAACAAAAACGCCTCTGCAACATTGAAAAACATGTAAGTTTTCATTTAACAAAAAAAAAATTATAAAAAAAAAAATACCATAGGTGCAGACCGAACAGACTCATTCATTCATTTTTCGGTTCTTATTCATGTTTCATTTTTTTTTTCTCCTGGATTGAAAAAATTAAAATAGTTGAAGATTTTCTCAATGCCAAAATAAGTTTCTGTCAATCTCACCAAATAGTCACCAGCATGTATGGTTCCCATCTCCATCGATTCACCCATCTCGACTTTCAACTGTTTGACAATGAATTCTTTTGCACGACCAATTTCCTTCTTTGTGGCTCCATTTGCAATAGAGCAAATTTCTATTCCATACTCAGAGATTCAGATCACTTCATAGATATGAAAGAATCTATAAAATACCTACATGTTCAAGTTATTTTAAAAGACACCTTTTACGGTGCGGGGTTTGCCCTCCTGCCTGCAAGCAATATAAATACATGCAGCCACCAAGGCATCCAGATTTCTTCCCCTTGTATTTTTCTGATCTTCCAACCTTTTGTAAATTTCACTCGCCCTATCCTAATCAATAAATAAACAAAAAAAAAAGCCACATTAGTAAACACAAACTGCAACAGTGAGAGGGAGAAAATGAAAAACAACTTTTTGAACTACCATCTCTCCCAAAAGCTTAAGTTGTTGGGAATTTACATATTAAACACAACTTATTTCAAACGCACCCTTAAGTGGGGACATATAACAAAGAGTCGAGACCAACATAGGGCATAGGAGACACAGAGTCATAAAAAAGGCACAACAAGGCCAACAAAGAGGCTCAACAATTTAAATGGGAAGACAATGCTGGCAAAGAGGTTCGAACCCATGACCTTCTACTCATATCGTTTTTGTTTGTCATCAAGTCTGAACTTCCGAATTTCCAATCTTCAGATAATACCTTGCCAATAGCCTGATAGGCATTAAATTATATCTAAGAACACTAAAAAGATCCGATGGGGTTCCATGAACTCTAAAGTTCAACGGAAAGAGGACACAAGCAATGAGGCAAGGATACAATCCAAATCTCTATTACTAAATATGTACCTTGAGCTGTTGAGCATATACAAACCTATAATAAAGCATCCCGCAGAATTGTTTTTTATTCATTAATCCACTTTTCGTTGAAGTGGCTCAGTATCCTGCCTTTCACTCGCAAAGGAGAACAATTCGAAATACATTTGACTCGATGGATGGGAGAAAATAATAGTAGCCATGTAGTTGAAAAGATGGAAGAAAGAAAAGTACCACATGGGTATCGTGTTCGAAAGTCATGTAGAGAACAACTGTAATGTTATGGACAAATTAACAACAGAAAAGCTAAGGAAAATGTTGGGCTTTGGCAAAAACGAGAAAATCAGATATTATATATTTTAAATACAAGTTTATAAACAGACCTTTAAAATCTTCATGAAGCTCCTTCATGAAGCAATATAAATTTGGACCTTAAAAGTTTGAAACTAGACCATTCCATCCATTTCCTCCCAAACTCCCAATATGTAATCAAAATGCCTAACCAATCAAGATCTGCGTTCTTCACGCCTTATTTCCTTCCAATTAAAAAATTCAAACAGGGCCAAGGGATACCATGGGAAGATGAAACCTAGGGAAAGTAAGAAATGTCAAATCCATGGTTTCCACATGCAAAGAGCATTACCACTTCTTTGAGTAGAGGAGCACAATTGTCTATAATTTCTAGAAAGCCTTGCTGGACTCATGTGAAAAAGACACAGATATTCCAATATCCCAAATCCTACTTCACCACGGAAGAAAATGAGGTACATACAGTACAAGAAGAAAGAATACCTTTATGGTCGAAACAAGACTCAACCTGAAAAAAGAAATACACTGTATTAACAGTCATATCAGCCATAATAATCTCTCTGCTAGTAAATAGCAATGCAGAAACGTTTAGTGAAACAAGTAAAAATAGCAACTTGCAAAGATCCCTAAACTAATAGAGAAAACTCAAACCCAGACATATCAAGATTACCATCCACCCGCTTTTATGAAATGACTTTACACTGAAATTCAACCTGTAAAGCAACTTCTTTTCTCATTAGCTTGAAGCTTCCAACACATTTCGCAGGATCATAAAATGTGCACATGGCATGTGACTTTTATTATTTGCCCATGACTTGTTAGAGCACATGGAATCATCCCACAAGGTGTGATAAAGACCTTGTTTGGAAGGTGTATTGCCCTTTCTCACCATTTCTTGAACTCCATCATCAAGAAAAACAGCACATTTCACATAGTTAACCTCCGGTTTTTCCAACGACATCTGTCATTAGCCCTTCACGGGTGAAACTTGCTGCCACTTCACATCATTGTGTGCTCACTCAACAAAATAAACACCTGCCATCTCAGATACACCAGGAGGACCGATTGAACAAGAGAGTCCACTTCTGGTTTTACTCTAAATTCACAAAGTTCCTTACTTTCATAATTACGTCATCAAACTTCACACAACCCACCCAAAAGAAAAAGGTAAAAAGGAGATTAATTTGAGCCCCAACACTAAGCAATTCAACCATACCAAAAAGAAAAGAAAAGAAAATGTGAAATGCAAAAGGTAACATTCCATTTCCCTCCATGGAAACACTCAGTCCAAAAACCTACACAAAATTTTAACTCTTTCTAATGTGAATAACCAAATATTGTCTTCATAAAATAAAATAAAAAAACAAGTAACTTAAAAAAAATAAAAATAAAAAATAAAAAAATTAGACCTATCAGCCATGGTAGCAATGGACTTAAAAGCCAAAACAATAGCACGATCAGGATCACCACTGCGATTTTGCAACCGAGCAAGTGTAGAATCACCATTAGAACCAACCGGACCTTTAGAAATGACGGTGGAGAGACCTGAGTCACCGAGAAGGGGGTTAACAGGGCCACCAACTCGGACCGGGTCATGGTCACCGGACTCATCGGCAAAAGTTCTCCACTCGGAGGTCTCGTCTATAGACCTGGACTCCAAAACCAGGCCACACTCAGAGCAAACGGTGTCGCCCGCCGCGTGGTCGAAAACAACCTCCGTGTTCATCTTGCAATCTGTGCAATACGTATCACCCATATCTGTCTCTGTTTGTATCTGCTATAAAGACAATGCTTTAATTTAGCCAGAAAAACAAAACATCTGTTTATTTATAATTTTATTTATTTGTGTGTGTATGTTCTTCGGTGTTATATACTGTTTCTTTTTCTTTTTAATTATTATTTAAAGTTTATTTCTGTTTATATAGTGATAGCTTTCTTCTCCTCCTTCCAGCAGAAGGAGAATCGAATCTGACCTGTCAATTTGAAGAGAGAGAGAGAGAGAGGAAAAACACGGGTATGAAGGGTCAAACGGCCACTTTGTTATGGATGTTGTATATACTTGTTCATTCGGATCCAGAAAGTAATTTCGAATGGGTCATCGTACTATAAAATTATATTTTTTTATCTAAAATTTTTTATCTACCACGTTGAAGAGTTTTTTGAATGACGTAAATCATGAATTATATTCCTATGATCTAGTTTATAAATGTTGTTGTGTCACTTATTGTTCATTAAATCTTCTAATCGAATCAAATTTAAAGTTTAAGAGAATAATAAACCGATTCGACTCAACTTCAGGTTAGTGAGTTTAAAATACTAATAAACCGACTTGACTCGAGTTAAGTTAGCTATTCATTTAATCGCTTGACCGAACCTAATGAATAATGATACATCATCATGTCGTGGGCCATAGTTATTAGTATTACAATTTTGAGTAATAATACATACACAAATCACACAATTGTTCAGAATACAATTAGTAATCGAACATGTATATACACCGCTTGTTTTTAATATAGATTCATTAATCATTAGTATATTTGATCAATGATATTGATACACGTTGTGTTACAATTATATTCATTGGAACTTAAAACTTCATTTTTAACTAATAAAGACATTTTTTAACATCAAAATTACATCGTTTCACATTAACCCACCCTGATATACATACCTCCGCCCCTGGTTCACAACAAAAACAAAACAAAAGTTTGAATAAATACAATATCTCCTAAAGAAATAATAAAAGGTTGTTGAAAGAAGGATTGTATGGGCTATATAAAGAATGATGTACTGTGTTGCATAACACAATTTGAAAGAAATAGAGTAACGATAGAGACACAACCATTTAACATAACGAGTAGCACAACGTGTATCTATATCATGGATCATGATGGGGTAATGATGATCAATGAGTCTATATTAAAAATCAATAGTGTAGATTCACGTTGTGGCACCTGTTGTGTCACAACGGTTGTGTCCGTATCATTGAAAAGACACTGTTGTATACCAAGCAGCATGTGAAGAAGCATCGAGCGCGGTTCTGGTCAACGATCAAGATAACGTGCACAGACCTGTATATTATGTGAGTAAAGCGCTCCGAAGACCAGAAGTCAGATATTCAAATGCAGAGAAGTTGGCAGTAGCCTTGGTGCATGCCTTTAGAAAGCTAAGGCCATATTTCCATCACACCCAATTGTTGTAATTATTGATCAACCACTTCGGTAAATATTGGCACGACCTGACACATCAGGCAGGTTGGCAAGGTGGGTGGTCGAACTGGTGAAGTACGATCTGGACTTCCGCCCCAGAATATCCATCAAGGCCCAAGCCTTGGCGGATTATTTAGCTGAAAGAGTAACTATCACCATCGATCATGATCAGCCGTACTGCAAATCCGAACAATGGACGTTGTACGTCGTTGGGCATCTAGCAAAGAAGGATCGGGCGGTCCGCTACTCGTCACCCAAAAAGGAAGAGTTCCTTATGCTTTGCATTTCAATTTTCTGCTCAACTTGTGAGCAAAACTAGGAGCAAAAAACTTGCAGGTGTACAGTGACTCACAACTCGTGGTTAATCACGTGAAGGGAGAATATGAGGCAAAAGAGGAGCCGATGAAGAATTACTCGGCCGTCGTCCAGACATTATTAAAAGGCTTTGAGAACGTCCAGATTGAGCAGATCTCCCGATCTCAGAACTGAAGGGCAGATGCACTTTCAAAGTTAGCATCTAACATTTTATCTGATAAGAAAGTGCTGGTTGAGCTGCTGAAAGAACGAAGTCATGACAACCAGGCAGTTCAACCTATCGTTTAGAAGGATACTTGGATGGATCCCATCATATCCTACCTAAAGGATGGAATCGTTCCCGCAAATAAGTCTCCGGCAAGACGAATATATTTTTGGAAGCCGGGTACTCTCTTTTTAACGATGTACTTTACAGAAAATATTGTATAGCACTATGACTCAGATGTGCGTCAGAAGATGAAATAAATTACCTCATTCGCGAAATCCACCAAGGAATCTGCGGAAACCATGCTGGAGCTCGGACTTTGTCCAGAAAATGCTGTCTGTTCGGCTACTATTGGCTAGACGTGACCGGTTCCGGGCCGGTTCCGGGTCCATGACACGACCCTCCGGTTCCGGGTCCAAAATGGAACCGGAACCGCCGGTTCCCGGGAACCGGCGGGTTTGGCGGTTCCCCGGTCCGGGTCCGGGTCTCGGCGGTTCCCGGGTCAGACGGTTCAGATCACGGTTCCGATCACGGTTCCAATCACGGTTCCAATCCCGGTTCCAAAAAAATCAATTTTTTTTACAAAATTTTTATAACTTACGTTAAAATTAATAATAAATTCTAATTGGTTATTAAACTATATATAATATTTAATTTCATAAGTAAGTTAAAAAAAAAAAAAAAAAACACACGGCTTGTATAATATTTAATTTCAACAAATCTATATATAATATTTAATTTCATAACTTATATTCTAGATAATTTGTAAGTAAATTAAAGATTATAGTTTTCTAATTGTTTATTTTTTATGATTGATTTGTAAGTAAATTAAACTTATATTTCATATATTGATTACGATGATTTATACTTATAATATTATGTATATAAGTTGATATTATATCTTAATGAATTGAGGCAAAATGTATATAAAAGTTGTTTCATTAAGCAACATCATTACATAATTGAACAATACATCAATGACGACAGTCACGGCACACTTGAATCACTTGATAGTTGATACACATTACTTAACACCATACTAATAGTCTAATACACTTCATATTAAAAATACAAACACACTACTAATACACTGAATATTCAAACATAATATGACACTAGAATTTGTCTTCATTATTGTGGAAGCATCTTCATTGTCTTCATAAACACCTCCAAGCACAGCACAACGACCGTTTCACATTTTTGTTCTCATAATCATCATTGTTGAGCTTTGGCACATCAAGATGGAGTCATCTGAAAAACATGAAATTTTTAGTCTATATCATGACTATGCTTGATTGGAATTTTATAAAAAAAAAGTAATAAGTAAATGTACATACCAGTCACTCAGAATCTTCTAGGTTATCATCTTCTTCACTCCCGTGTGCACTTGCAGTTGTTCCAGTTGTAACAGCATCAGTGTCCACCACATCTTGGTCATCTTCTTCCGGTGGAATGACGTCTTGTTGTCTCCGTTCGGCTAGCACCCAATCTTTGAGGCACATTTGATGTTCTAAATTTCTTGGGTGCATGCTCGCTTCTTCTTGGCTAAGCATGTTTCCGCCCTCACTAAAAGCCCGCTCTACCGTCACGGTTGACACTGGACACGACAAAAATTCAATTGCCATGTGTGAGAGAATTGGGAAATCTCTTGAATGGCTCCGCCACCATCCCAATATATCCCAGTCAAAATCGTACTCCACATTCGTATCAATCTCGAAAGTAGTCGATAGATATCTATCTATTTCTTCACATGAGGACGATGAATCAACCCTCGGCCTCGGCCTTTTCGCGGATATTTTTTCCATCACTTTTCTCAATGCTGAAACTTTTCCACCTCCGGGGTTAGTAGAACTTGTACCTGTGACGTCACCAAACCAGACCTTAGAAACGGCGTCAAGAAGGGGACAGACCTTTTCTAGGTTAGACGGATCCTAACCGGCAGCAGTGTACGGGTCAAATTGTAGTGATAAAGTGGTGAGTCGTGTCGAATCCTCAGGAAAAAGTGGTAATTCTTTTAAGTGTGGTTAAACACCAAAGAGTCGCTATTAACTCGATCTAAACCGCAATTTTATAACACAGATTACTACTACTCTAACCAACATAAAATAAATGCGTAATTTAAAAGTTATTCTAATATAATATATATAAATATATAAATATATAGATACCAAAATATAATATATAACCTGACTAACCAAAGTATATGTAATCAAATTATATGATCTTTTCAATTAATGGAATGTGTTCGATCTTCCTTTTAGGTCAAATTTAGTGAATGAAACGGTGTACTCCTAATGTCAACAATTCCTCCTCACACGGCGTATGAAATTGTCATATGTCAAAAGTCATCACCCAAAGTCCACAATCGCCCCATGCTAAACTTAGTTAGTCAAAACAGTAATGCAGTACAAATCTACCCCGGATAAAAGAGGTGATTCCATTTGTCAAATGGCCGATGTTATTCAAGAGGCTCCGGTTGTCAAGCGGATCGATTTAATACAAACGGTGTAGTTTCAATTAAACTCGTGATTTTAACATTATTAAGATCTCGAGTACAAATTTTAATAAGATTTGTTTTACTAGGACAAATCGCTTCGGTAGGAAATAGGATTCCGTTAATCGACGGCCATTTTTACCTCCGGTTTTTCTATTTTTACTCATATCCCGACTTCTCCGGTCGGAGTTCATCGCCAGTTATATGTAGTATTCATTATGATTGATTACTTCATTCCGAATATGTTATCATTACGTAGCTTAAATAGAAAAGATTCATTTTACTCAATTTTAGTCAATTTTATTTTAACATCATTCCATTACCGAAAAGATCAAAATAATACGATTACATAACTTTGGCTAGTTATTAGATCTAGCCTAATAACATTATAAAAACTAAAAAGAAGAAAATAACAAACATAAACATAATTATTATAGAAATTACCCGATTATAAGCTCACGACTTAAATCGTCTTTTTCCGGATTTTACAACGACTTCAAAGAACACCGAACCTTCGAGAATTTCCCGAGCATTACTACCCGTATTTACTACTACATTATTTTGGCATAAGGCCTATTTACAACTATAAAAGAAAGAGGGAAAGAGTTATATATATAGAATATGGTTTATATATATAATTTGGTACACCCCCAAATGAACTCTCTCGATGCTCCCTTTATAGAATTTTCCCCTTCCCGGACCGGTCCTGAAAATTTGCCGGATCGGTCCGGTGTAATGATGCTAATCATTACGACTTGTCCTCAAGATGTTCCCCATGTTACTCATAATCATTATTGTCTTTGTGTAATTATATATATAATTATATATAATTACACGCTTAATCTTCTAAAAATCGTAACTTGAATTCTTGATATCGAATGACATAATCGAACTTCCGTTGAAAAGCTCGTTGAATTTTCTACAACTTTTATCAAGACCACTTCTTCGTAAAACGTACTCGATGAGCCATTTGTATTATACGCCCTTTTCGAGATTTAGAAACAATTATTCCTTGATCACGTATATCGGTGACGCTTTATAACTTCCTTTCACCGACTTGTATTGACTTCAAAAAGTGTCGATACTCGAGATTTCGGATTCATCTTAGGATCGCAATGAAATAAACACAAAATACCCGTGTAAAATAGACACAATATTTCGGTTACTAAAACCGTACAAAACTACAACTTTTATTATAAATACTAACTTTTACTACTAACTATACTAAACTACAAAGATTAATATTTTATACTAATTATATCATAATTTTAGATATTTTACATAGAATTTGTCAACAAAACATAATAAAATCACGTAAATTCAATCATATAAAAATAATACATCAAATTACTTCCCACTTAGCTTTTGATCGCCCCGAGCAAAAATAATGATAATATATAAATAAATGAGATAATATAATTGATCGATTAAAATTTCAAAAGTAATATATATCGTCAATATTACAAACATATAATTTATAAATTTTATAGAAATTTAAGAAAGGGAGATTATATAACTTAAATGAATTAAGTATCAAATATGAATTAGATGGAAACATGCATGCAATAATTCAGAAATATAAATAAAATATTAGAAATACTTTCTATCTCGATTATTACTTAATTTCGGAATCATTAACTAAGTCCGATAGAAGACACATTGGCTTAATATATTAGGATAGGACATTGGTTAATCGAAAAGATAGAAAAGGAAATCAAAAAGAGAAAGATGTAAGTCGTACGTACCTACGTCTTCACATTCTTGATCAAAAACAGTTCTGATTAGTAACATCCTTTTATTCCAACTATTTTTCAGATTTTCTCTCTTCTCTTTTTTTTTTTTTTTTTTTTTTTAACAAACATTAAGAACTAAAGCGTGAGTGTGTGTAAATAATCAAATTCACAAGCATTGCTTCATCAAGATTGATCGGAGTACTACTCTTTCGATCTAAAATTACGAGTCCGGTTTCCTTAAACACGTAATCATTCTTGAGATCTTTTGATTCGACTTATGCCTTCATTCTCAGCAATAGGACATTTCGAGAGAATCCCCTAGCTGGACTAATATCATCAGACATATATTTGGTCGATCAAAGATAGGGAAGATACTTGATATTCGATTTATTCTGTGTAAAAATGGTGCTTTAATTCTTAAAAATTTTCCATAAAACACTAACATATCTGAACTCATTCCAATCTCAGCATATACCATTTTTCTCAACTCTTAACTTTTTCTGTCATCATCTCCTCTCATAAGTACGTACAAACTCGAAGAATGTCAAAGAAATGTAGACCAAAACAAGCTAAAGATCGGAAATTTCTAGTTTAATCAAAATGGCTAAAATTCCGAGTGAGGTCTTGATCACTCTTTAAAAGGTCGAGGTGGGTTCAAAAATTGAAATTTTATTCAGGTAGGTTATTTGGCTATAGTTATATTTTTGTGGTGCCAAAAATCATCATTCCTAATTTTTGATTCCAAATTCATAATTAATCTTAAAAAGAAAATTATCTAAAAATTTATTTATAAATATAAAAATTACTTGAATAATTCCATAAAAGAAATATTTGATAAAAATTATTTAGTTATACATACTCAAAATCTTAAAAATCTTATAAAAGATATAAAACATATTCATTATATATCTAATATATTTTACTAAATCAAAGATTAATCCTCTCGAATTATATCATTTTTATTCATATATTAACCAACTTAAATTATTCAAGAAAAATTAAAACTAAGAAATAAGTAATTAAAGTACTAATTTATATGAAAAAGGTTATATTTTATAATTATTTTTTAATTTTTTCGAAAATTTTAATGAAATTTTCAAACCTAACTCTACTCCCCACTTACGAATTGACATCGTCCCGATGTTCAATAAGTATGAAAAAGTAGGTTCGAAAATTAAATTAAAATTATAGATGATCGTTATAAACATCGATAACACACATATATTAAAATCAAACAACATATATATTAAAAAAAAGAAACTATTACTGTACTAAAAATAAAACAAACTCGACTATTAACTTACTAACCTTAAGCAACTTTAACTTATTAAAGCAAACCAAACTTAAACTAAATGAAATAAAACCACTAACAACTATCTCAAATAGTTGACGAACAACCCGGATTCTCTACCGGTAGCAATCCTCTACGACAATCACGAGACGGATATATCTCATCGAAGCAATTTCGGGGACTTCATTCAAATGAATACATAACCTTGAAATTAACCAAGCAAAAGGCATCGGCCTTCCATTATTATACCGCTCCAATCGCAAAGTTTATCGCCATTCTAAAAATCAAAATCCCCACCACATAAGCTCCAGTTATCAATGCAAACAATGAAGTATCTCACTATCACTAACCCATGCAAAGTCACTAGTCGGATAGACTCGCGAGTTAATGAAGTGTTTCCATGCTCTCGGATGAGAGCAGCAGAGTGAAGTGGTAGAGTCGTAATTTTGATCGAACTCGAAACAGATCACGGAAAAGCTTCCGTGACATAGTTAACAACATGACAAGAGTTCCCTAATCCCCATTGATATTCATAATGAAGATTATGGATTTGATTGAAAATCGGTATCTCGTAGATATGATTGATAATATGAGGTGACAGTGAAGAAGTGTACCATTTAACAGATATAAGTCGTGACGGATCTACCGTAAGTAATGAAGAGAAAGAGTGAATAAAATTCCCTAACAATAGAAACATTAATTCTTCCTCGAGGTTGCTTAACAAATTTTTTCCATCCTTGAGTCCGAATTAAATCCTTCCGAATCGATCAATTTTTCAAAATTGATACCCCTTTCCATCAATATAGGAGAATTTGCAAACCTCGCATTCACCAACAAATGAATATTTGAAGCTCTAGATTCGGGACAAAACATCAACTTCCTCTCGGATCGTATGAATTGATGATGGTGATGATCGGTTTGACATTTTAGTTGAAACAGATGAAAAGAAATCACAGATAGAAAGGTAAAAGTAAAAGAGTGAATTTGTAGATTGTTTACTCGGCTTAAATGGACAAAATTGAGAGTGTACGTGGTCGCACATTAGAACTCTCAACATGACTCAAATAGCTTTTATTCCCGGACCGATCTCGAAAATGGCCGGACCGGTCCGGCCTTAAAATATTTATACCGTATGAAGGTTGTAAAATTCAAGTTTTCTTTGTGCACTTTAATAGACTTCAAGCTATTTGAGAGGCTATAAAGGTAGTGTAAATATTATTTCACCGATACGGATAAAACGACACACGAATACGACACGCGAATGATAAATATATTTTTTAGATTTTTGATTTTTTATTATATATTATTTTTTTTTTTTTTTGAAATATTTAAATACTATTAAAAATAAATTTATGACTACGACAAAATATGATTAATGAAATTGAAAACTTGTTAAACTAGCAAACTTATCAACTAAAGTTAAAATACAGAAAATAAATTAAACAGTCATAAAATGTTTAGAAATAATAAAAGTTGTTTAAAATCAAACAATGTCAACATCATCATCGTCAGCAGTGTAAACTGGATCATTCATACTTGGAACCGATGACGAATCGGGTCGTGGAAACGTAGTCGTGATCCGAATCGAATCAAGCCGAGATCCATCGAACTCATACTTGACGTCATCCTTGCAAAATCAAAATCCTCCCCCGCCTAGATGTAACAAAGACCGAGAACTCGTATAAAAGACACCTCGACCACTAGATCGGCTTCCAAAAGGATTTGGCATATGATGAAAGCTCGAGATGGTGGAATAGGTGCTATCCATTCGGTAACGTATAACGGGTTAGATTGATGAGGCGGATAGGCGCTTCTATCGAAAGAAGGATCAAGATGCATCCGCCATGTCTCAAAGATCCTCTACGTAAATCATCACTCCACCGCTTACTCGCTCAAAGCAAACAAAGCCATATTAGCCTGCCCTCGGCTACATCCGATACTAAGGATTGAAACATATCGTATGTAATGGTGTTTGGGAGAGAAGTCATTGTTGCTCGAGAAAAAGATGAAAATGTCAAACCGTGGAACTGGTGGAGCTGGTGGAGGGTACTACGCCTAACTATCGAGTCTATCGAACCCTCCGAGACCTCCTCGGACTAGGGCCTATCAGGGACTCATCTCGCCATCATCAACTTGTCGTTAGACAGAAAGGAACTCCGATCTACGACATAAACCAAATAAAGCCAGGAAAGTACATGTGACTCCTCGCCTTGGCAAGAACAATAAACTCGAAAACCCTTCTATACATGATCTTCCCCACATCCACCTTAACATCATGAATCATCGCCCAAGTAATGCATAAATCCTCTTTACCAAAGGCGGTGTGTTTGGTGGTATGGGATAGAGAGTATGGCTCAAAAATCTTTTGATTGCCCTCAGATCTCTAAAACACTTCCCATAATTAAATCATTGTCCACCCACTCAGTAGCATCAAACTCCTCTCGAGCTCCAGAGGCAATCCGCTCATACATAGCAGGATCATCTAATCTATAAACAACTCTATAATCTTCTTCATCTGGAAAACTTCTACCCCTAAAACAAAGATTAATCGTTCCGGACTAAAAGAAACATGTCTAGACCTAAGGGAATAGACTCTATCATACTACCCTCGGTGGGTGTCAAAGTAGACAAAGCGCATAAAATTCTCGCCACTAAGGTAGTATTGATCTCTCCTGCCCCTCTCGAGCTGCAAAATCCAACCATTGGCGTCTCGCAAAATACGCCTAACCTCCTCTCTCTAAGTCATCAAAATCTAAGCCTCTTTCCAACACAACTCCACATTTACTATAGATATTCCTATAAGCATTCTTAGCTTGAGGTGAAGTCAGAGTGAACAAAACTAATGATTCTTCTTCCGGTGTTAAATCTTTTAATTCTACGACCGGTACTTCTATTGGAATATTAGGCTTTCTTTTCTTAGATTTTTCGATTTGGATGAGGCCATTCTACGATATTGAATTGGCAAAACAACAATAAAATCAAAGAAAAACAACACAAAATAAAATGTCACAACACACTAAAAATTCAAAACAGTTGAAAATAAATCTAAAAATTATAAAAATTATGAAATTGATAACTAGAGTAAACAAATTATACCTTATAATGAACAAAAACCGTGAAAAGTGGCCGGAAAAGTCGATAAGCCTCCGGGATGAAATGGAGCTTGTGTTCGATCTTTTTCAAATTCTTCACTTGTGTTGAAGAGAGGAGATAAAAATAGAAAGAAATTGAGTGGTAGCCAGTAGTGTGGGGTGAATTTGTGGTAAAGTTTGAAAAATTTGATTTGGTGGGGTTTGGGGGGTGGGGCGACTGTTTTAAAAAAAAAATAGGAGAAATGAAGAAAGAAGTTTGCTTTCCCGCTTTTAGGTCAACCTTGTCCCGGACGGTCCGGATTAATGGCGGATCGGTCCATGTGCAATTTTTTTGATTTTTCATTTTTTTTTTTTTTTTTTTTTGGATTTTGATATAAAACCTATAAAACTCAATAAAAACTTAATAAAAATAGAAAATAAAATTTATAAATTTTATAACAATTTCTTAAAATTTATAAAATCTTTATAAAACTTATTTAAAAGTTTATAAAAATTCAATAAATTTATATTAATTCTTATAAAATATCTAAAAACTAAAAACTTTTATAAAACTTTTATAAAACTCCTTAATTTTATAAAGATCCAATTTTATAAGATTTTCAAAGTTATGCAAAAATTTTATAAAACTAAAAACAATAAAAGACTTGAACCTCACGGGTTTCTAATTCTTCAATTTCTACAAACTCAGAGATTTCTAACATACCTTTCAAGCAAACTATATCCTAGAAATGTAGCGTTTGAATTAAGTCTTGAAGTCCATCGGGATTTTCGGTTAACCACCTAATCGTTCCTTCTTAATTACATTCAAACACTCACTCTGAGATTGAGTTATATTTTTCCCACATCGCCCACTTGTGTTCAATTTTTTCCATGATTTCGCACTTCCTTAAAAACTTAGCCCTTCTCTTTATCGAGCTTCTTGACGTACCATTACAAACTTCTTTCAATTTTTCTCTCTCAACAATAGCTTGTTCTGCTCAAAAACTAAGGCTTCTATAGTAAAGCGATATCTCTATTAAAACCAAACTTCAAAAGCAAAACAAAACTCCTAATCTATCTAAAAAGACATCCAGGTTCTTTTACGTCTATCCGTAAAAAGCGAAACTAGTTTAGACATATAAAAGTAAAGATAAAACCTGGTAATTTGATACTTTGACTTTTAAGAGCCTTCGCTTTTTAGTCTTTCGGAGGGTCGATCAAGAACATTACTTCATTTATCGAGAGATTTCTTCACCTTCCGTAAATAGCTTCACCTCGTGACCATTGGCTATAAAAGTTGTATTCCCATCGCTTAGTTCAATACCTCATTTATAAACTCGTGTTACTTTAAATGGACTCGCCCATCTTGATTTAAGCTTTCCGGAAACAACTTTAAACGTGAATTGTACAATAACACTCGATCACCTACATGGAACTCACGACTATAGATTCTCTTATCATGGAACGATTTCGTGCGTTCCTTGTAGATTCGAGCATTTTCATATGAATCAAGGCTAAATTCTTCTAATTACATTAATCAAGTAATCTATGATCACCGATGACCTTAGGATCGAAATTTAAAAATCTAATAGCCCGTAATGCTCGGTGTTCTAACTCTACCTGGAGATGACAAGATTTACCAAAGACTAATTTGTAGGAGAAACACCAATTGGAGTTTTAAAAGTCATTCAGATGCCCATAACGCATCATCTAGTCTAGCTCGCCCGATTTTACGGTTTGAATCCACTTTGCTTTTTCTATGATTCTTTTAATCTCTCTATTTGACACCTCTACCTGACCACTGGTTTGCGGATGATAAGGCGTTCCTAACTTATGCGTTACACCATATTTTTCAATTAACTTGGTAAATGGTCTATTACAAAAGTGTGAACCTCTATCACTAATGATAGCCCTCGGAATGCCATAACGTGTAAATATATTCTTTTAAGGAATCGTGATAACAACTTTGGTATCATTAGTGGGAAGAGCTTCACTTTCTACCCATTTCGAAACATAATCTACCATTACAAGAATAAATCTTTTTCCAAAAGATATAGGGAAAGGTCCCATGAAATCTATACCCCAAACATCAAATAACTCACATTCTAAAATAGGTTGCATAGGCATTTCATGTTTTTTAGATACATTTCCCATTTTTGACAAGACTCACAAGATTTAACATATGTATACGCATCTTTATAAAGTGTAGGCCAATAAAAACCACATTGCAAGACTTTAAAAGCGCTTTTCCATCCTCCATGATGACCTCTCGCCTCACGATCATGACAAAACGATAAAACACTTAAAATTTTATTATCAGGCACACATTTTACGATTATTCCATCCGAACATTTACGGAAAAGATCCGTTCCTCCCAAGAATAAAATTTTAAGTCATAAAAGAACTTTTTTCATTTGCCAAGTCCAATGAGACGGAATGTAATCACAGTTAAGTAGTTAATGATATCTCCAAACCAAGGTGAATTTTCCTTAGAAGGAATTCTTTTCTTTAATAACTCGCATGGTTGACGGCATATCGATTCTAAAGCAGTTGTTCATCAGAAACGAATCCTTAATTTCATTTCCTATTTCTTCCTCGTTTCCATTCTACTTAGATGATCCGCATACTACATTCTCACTTCTTTTTTATCTTTAATCTCAATATCAAATTCTTGAAGTAGAAGAATCCATCTAAGAAGACGTGGTTTCAGATCTTTCTTACTCATTAAATATTTCAATGTCGAATGGTCTCAGTATAAACTATTACCTTAGAGCCAACAATATACGATCTAAACTTATCTAAGGCAAAAATTACACCCACAGCTTTTTTTTTCAGTAGTTGCATAGTTTAGTTGAGTCTGCATTTAACGTATGAGATGCATAGTAAATAGCTTTGAGAATTCTATTATACCTTTGACCTAAAACAGCTCCTACAAACTAAATCGCTTGCATCACACATAATCTCAAAAGGTAAATCCTACTGGTGCCACCAATCATCGTGCAATAATCAACTTCGCTTCCAGTGGTCTTAAATGCTTCCATACATTTATTATCAAAATTAAAAGATACTTCTTTTTCAAGCAAATGACTTAGAGGCTTTGCTATCTTTGAAAAATCTGCAATAAATCTCCTATAAAATCCTGCATGTCCAAGAAATCCTCTTAATGTTCTTAGATTAACTGGTGGAGGCAATTTTTCGATTACCTCGACTTTAGCTTTATCAACTTCAATTCCTACTGAGAGATTCTATGTCCTAGTACAATTCCTTACGATACCATTAAATGACATTTTTCCCGTTAAGCACTAAATTGGTATCCTCACAAAGCGTTGTAACACTCGTTCTAAGTGTAACAAACACCATTAAAAGAGTCTCCGTAAACACTAAAGTCGTCCATAAAAATTTCTAAGAATTTCTCAACCATATCAGAAAATATAGACATCATGCATCTTTGAAAAGTAGCCGGAGCATTACATAAACCAAACGGCATTCTTTTATACGCAAAGTTCCATAAGGACAAGTGAAAGTAGTCTTTTCCTATCTCCTGCTTTGCAATGAAAATCAGTAAATATCCGAATAACCATCTAAGAAACAAGAATACTTATGACCACTTAAACGCTCCAACATTTGTACTATGAATGGAAGTGGATGATGATCTTTCTTAGTATGATCATTTAGTTTTCTAAAATCAATGCACATTCGATATCCTGTAATTTCCTTGTTGGAATCCATTCATTCTTATCATTCTCTTTCACTGTGAAACCTCCTTTCTTTGGTACAACTTGAGTTGGACTTACCCATTCACTATCCGATATAGGAAAAATTATTCCCATTTCTAATAGCTTAATAACCTCTTTCTTAACGATTAATCAGTAAATTCGGGTTGAGGCGGCGTTATGTTGAATACAAGGTTTAGCATCTTCTTTCGTAATTATCTTATGAACACATATCTCGGGACTAATACCTCGAATATCAAGAATCGTCCATCCAAAAGCTTTCTTATGCTTTTTCAACATTCCTAGTAATTGATCTTCTTGTTGCTCCGTTAAAGTTGATGAAATAATAATCGGTAAAAGGTTATCATTTTCAAGAAAAGCATATTTCGATTTAAAGGTAACGGTTTCAATTCCAGCATTCTTAGGCGGATCTTCTATTGATGATTTAAGAACCGGTCCTTCTAGTTCTAATTCTAAATACTTATGCCATGGTGGTTTAAAAGTAAAACTTCCTTTATCTAGAGAAAGGATTATCTCTTTCATTTCAATGTCTTCCTCATCTTCTTTATAGATAGATAAAGTTAAACATTCTTCTAATCTATCTTCAAAAGTTGGTAATCGATTATCATAGACAGAATGAATATCTTCTATAAAAGAACATGATTACGTGATGTGTATTGATGGTTCATAGCTTTGAAAATATTGAAAGCAACTTCATCTTCATTGACTCTCAAAATTAATTCTCCTTTCGAACATCGATTAAAGTTCTCCCCTGAGCTAGAAATGGACGTCCTAAGATAAGCGGGCGCTGAAAATCCTTCTTCCATTTCCATAACTACAAAGTCTAATGGAAAATAGAACTTGTCTACTTTAACCAATACGTCCTCAATAATTCCTCTAGGTACTTAATCGATCCGCATCGCCATTTGCAGAGTCATTTCGATCTTAGTAATCTTTCCTATGCCTAGCTTTCTATAATCCTCATAAGACATGAGATTTATACTAGCTCCCAGATCACATAAGACCTTCTTAAACAAAAATCCTCCAATTTCACACGGAATCGTAAAACTTCCAGGATCTTTTAGTTTAGGTGGTAACTTATCTTCGCAGACTGCAGAACATTCTTCATTTAGGCATATATTCTCATATTCCTCTAATTTTTTCTTATTTGATAGTATATCCTTCAAAAACTTTCCATAGGTAGGCATATTTATCAGAGCTTCGATAACAGGGATATTAACATTAATATGACGAAAAGTATCAAGGAAACGAGCATACTTCTGATCAGTCTTAATCTTTTTAATTTGATCTTTAGGTGGAAAAGGTAAAGACTCTAAATCTATAACCTTGGGTTTCAAGTCATTCTCTCTTTCCTTTATCCTTTGGAGTATTACTTGATCGCCATGTTTGTGTTCTTGACTTTTTCTTTTAATTTGTTCCCTGAATCAATCTCTACTTCATATTCCTTGATTCTTCCTGCTTCTCATCCTTGTTTTCTTTATCTTCTACTCTAACATGTTCCTTAAATGATTCCTTAAATCTTTATCCATGGGGTCTTTCAAAATTCTAGGATTTTTACCCATTTTTCACCTTCCTTCTTAGGTTCCAAACTTCTATTCCTTTTCAAGAATTTCTCTATGATTTCTTCTTCCTCATCAAGAAATTCAAGTTCATCTTTAGTCTCTTCATTGTTATCTAAATCATTTTCTACTTCATTATTCCCGAAGTTTTCTACTCCATTACTACCATAGAGTTTCCTACTTCTCGTAACTACAACATTTACCTCTCTCGGGTTTCTTTCAAGATTACTTGGTAATCCTCCGTGAGGTCTAATGTTGTTACGTTCACCTTCCCTACTCAAATGATCTTCCATATTCCTTAATGAAGCTTCTATCGTTCTCATTCTCGTATCATGTCCACTCATAGATGTTTTCATTGTACTCATGTCCTTACTTGATGAACTATAGAAGTCATCATTGTTTCCATATTCTTAGCTTGAGTAGATACTACACCCATCATATTTTCCATCGCTTTTTCCCATTTTTCAACCCCTTCTCGGTTGAGTTGAACTTTGAGTTACTTGGTATACTTTGAGTGGTATGTTGAGGATAGGATCTTGGTAATGATTGTAAATTTCGATTAGATGTATTTCCTTGATAAACTTGATTATTATTCATATTCTTATCTTTCGAAGCTCGATACGGCGGTTGTCCTGGCTTACTAGGTTTTCGGACCTATCTAAAAGTTGGGTGGTCTCTTCTAATAGCATTAAATGAGTTTGAATATGCATTATTCAAATTCCTATCTTCTTGAAGAAAACTCACTTCCTCTTTTGAATATCCTGTTGGTTCTTCTTCCCCTAATGACACATTATCATAATTTGAGTATTCGGTTATAGTACTATTTTCCTCAATTTTGATTCTTACCTTGTTGTAATCCATCAAACTTTCTACTTAAATTCTCCAAATGTGCTAGAACTTCCGTATTTGAAGTACATCCTTCGCAAAAGCTACTTTTCTAGTGCTAGAGCCGGTTTCCCACATTCTATTGTTTTTGGAAATCTTTTCTATAGCATCAGAACTGTTTGAGCTTCACTCATCATTAACGAACCACCACATGCATGATCTACATCGCACGTGAATCTTTTCTTAATTTCTGACGTAAAAGTTGGATTTGCATATCCAAGGAATAACCATGATCGGGACAAGCTCTTAACAATTTTTAAACCTTTCCCACGCATTCCCAAGTGTTTCTTCGAGATCCTTGTCTAAAATTAGCAACCTCGACTTTTAATTCCAAATTCGTCTGGAGTGAAATATTGTTTGAAATTCAGTTTGAATATCCTCCCAACTAGTTAACGAGTGGTGTGGAAGAGACATAAACCAATCTCGGCTCTTCCTTTTAAAGAAAAAGGAAACATAGTCATCCTCGTTAATTCCTTATGAGCACCTTGACTTTTGGTCAGATTGCACGCTTCTTCAAACAGATAGAGATGATGATGTGGATCTTCATCATCTTCTCCTAGAAATTGGGCTCTTGCGTCAATTAAACCAAAAAGATGAGACTTAATTTCAAATTATTCGCTCCTTCATTCGGTAAAAGTATGGGATTATTAGTCCGGTTTCTCTTACAGTTTGATCACGATATGTCTCGGGTTCATGGATTGTTACGATTATTCCGGTTCCGATCTTGATTGTTCCTATTATTATTATTCGATTATTATTAATATTAATGAGGTTTTGTCCATGCCCTAAAGCATGATCTAGCCTCTGTTCGTTTGTTTCATCACTACCTTCACCATTTCTTTATTTTTATTAGAAGATGATTCCGTTGGAGATTTTCCAGGAGTCCTAAGTGGTTTGACCACGTTTACTCTCTATCATATTGCGCTTTCGTAAGCGTTTATATCAGGCTTATAAGGAGTAAGTGAGGCTTTACCGCTTCGGTCATCAACTAATTAAAATAGAAAAATGCTCGAGTTTTAAAGAAGAAGAAAATTGGTACTAAAAGAAAGTAGATACCAACGAAAAAAAAAAAAAAGAAATGTGATAAGAAGAGTGTTGGTTTATCCTCGAGAATTTTAGCTAATACAAGTAGTAACCATAGACACAAAAAAATAGCGACTTTGTTTCCCGGCAACGGCGCCGGTAAAGTCGACGTCACCAAACTGCACCTTAAACGGCGTCAAGAAGGGACAGACCTTTCTAGGTTAGACGGATCCTAACCGGCAAGTGTACCGGGTCAAATTGTAGTGATAAAGTGGTGAGTCAGTGTCGAATCCTCGAGGAAAAAGTGGTAATTCTTTTAAGTGTGGTTAAACACCAAAGAGTCGCTATTAACTCGATCTAAACCGCAATTTTATAAACACAGATTACTACTACTCTAACCAACATAAAATAAATGCGTAATTTAAAAGTTATTCTAATATAATATATATAAATATATAAATATATAGATACCAAAATATAATATATAACCAGACTAACCAAAGTATATGTAATCAAATTATATGATCTTTTCAGTTAATGGAATGTGTTCGATCTTCCTTTTTAGGTCAAATTTAGTGAATGAAACGGTGTACTCCTAATGTCAACAATTCCTCCTCACACGAGCGTATGAAATTGTCATATGTCAAAAGTCATCAGTCCAAAGTCCACAACTGCCCCATGCTAAACTTAGTTAGTCAAAACAGGTACCGAGTACAAATCTACCCCGGATAAAAGAGGTGATTCCATTTGTCAAATGGCCGATGTTATTCAAGAGGCTCCGGTTGTCAAGCGGATCGATTTAATACAAACGGTGTAGTTTCAATTAAACTGTGATTTTAACATTATTAAGATCTCGAGTACAAATTTTAATAAGATTTGTTTTACTAGGACAAATCGCCTCGGTAGGAAATAGGATTCCGTTAATCGACGGCCATTTTTACCCTCCGGTTTTTCTATTTTTACTCATATCCCGACTTCTCTCCGGTCGGGTTCATCGCCAGGTTATATGTAGTATTCATTATGATTGATTACTTCATTCGAATATGTTATCATTACGTAGCTTAAATAGAAAAAGATTCATTTTACTCAATTTTAGTCATTTTTATTTTAACATCATTCCATTACCGAAAAGATCAAAATAATACGATTACATATCTTTGGCTAGTTATTAGATCTAGCCTAATAACATTATAAAAACTAAAAAGAAGAAAATAACAAACATAAACATAATTATTATAGAAATTACCCGATTACATAATCACGACTCGTAAATCGTCTTTTTCCGGATTTTACAACGACTTCAAAGAACACCGAACCTTCGAGAAATTCCCGAGCATTACTACCGTATTACTACTACATTATTTTGGCATAAGGCCTATTTACAACTATAAAAGAAAGAGGGAAAGAGTTATATATATAGAATATGGTTTATATATATAATTTGGTACACCTCAAATGAACTCTCTCGATGCTCCCCTTTTATAGAATTTTCCCTTCCCGGACCGGTCCTCGAAAATTTGCCGGATCGGTCGGTGTAATGATGCTAATCATTACAGCTTGTCCTCAAAACATGTTCCCCATGTTACTCATAATCATTACTTGTGCCGTAATTATATATATAATTATATATAATTACACAGTTAATCTTCTAAAAATCGTAACTTGAATTCTTGATATCAGAATGACATAATCGAACTTCCGTTGAAAAGCTCGTTGAATTTTCTACAACTTTCATCAAGACCACTTCTTCGTAAAACGACTCGATGAGCCATTTGTATTATACGTCCTTTTCGAGATTTAGAAACAATTATTCCCTTGATCATGTATATCGCTGACGCTTTATAACTTCCTTTCACTGACTTGTATTGACTTCAAAAAGTGTCGATACTCGAGATTTCGATTCATCTTAGGATTCTCGCAATGAAATAAACACAAAATACCCGTGTAAAATAGACACAATATTCGGTTACTAAAACCGGTACAAAACTACAACTTTTATTATAAATACTAACTTTTACTACTAACTATACTAAACTACAAAGATTAATATTTTATACTAATTATATCATAATTTTAGATATTTTACATAGAATTTGTCAACAAAACATAATAAAATCACGTAAATTCAATCATATAAAAATAATACATCAACCTGCATTATAGGAGAGCCTAGTATCCCCAACTCCGTAACGAATATCATAATAAGCGTACCAATCTGTAAATAATTTAAGTGTATTTTGAACCACTTCCTTGTGGTTAACTGGTCGGGACGCCGGATTAGGAAACAAGAATTCATAATAACTCTCCAAAAATCCCGTCAGTCCCTCTGTCTGAAGTCGAGGGTCTAGAATAACATCAATAAGATAAAGCTCGGGTATGTGTAGCATATACTTAATCCATTTTCGTCTTATAGCTGTTAAACATAGAACCAAGTCGGGACATGCTTCAAATTCTTCAAACAAATTTACTATCTCAATCGTCCTTGGTAAGACCGCATGTGCCGTTGGTTTATAACAAATCGAAAAGAACAATGTAGCCTGTTTGAAAGGCTCCAACATATTCATCAACATCTGACAATCACTCCAATGGCTAGCGTATAGAGTTAGTTGGCCTTCACAGTGTTCCGCTACAAAACCAACCAATAGATCTTTATATCGATGTGTTTTTTGCAATAAATCATACATCGAGATCCATCGGTTTCGGGTAACAATGGGTAATCTGTAAGGCTTTGAACCATGTTTTCTGCACCATTGATTCCACCTTCTTTCAAGACTATGTCTGGAATTGATAAACTGGCAAGCATTCTTAATAACTCCAATGCTCGAATTTAAAGCATCCATCGCATCAAGTACGCATAAATTCAGAACATGGCATAAAAATCTGATATGGAAAAACATACCGCCGCATATAGGTTGGCATATTTGTTTCAATTCAACAATTGACAGATCGTTATTGGAAGCATTATCAAAAGAAATAGAGAAAATCCTTTTCTTCAAGCCAAACTCATCCAAGACTTTTGATATGATAGTACTTATATTGTGTGAATTGTGCCTTTCGTTAAACGCTCGATACGCTATCAAACGTTTTTGCATATTCCAATCATTATCTATCCAGTGACAACTAATACCCATGTAAAAATTATGCTGCCCCTTATCACTCCAAATATCACCACACAAATTCACATCATGTTTTATGCCATCTAAAAGATTTTGTATTTGTTTCATGCGTACCTTAAATGACGTTACCAAATCTCTCATCATAGTAGATCGTGGGATTTTTAGAAACGACGGTTGCCAAGCTGTTTGAACGCAGTGTTGAAGATTTAAGCTTTCAGAGAACTGAAAAGCTAGACTCTCGGTACATATGAGATCTACAACCTCATTCCTACTCACCCTTGTGCTGTATGGAAATATATCAGAAGTCGTACCCCCACTAGCCGAAGTAGGTGGCCGCATTTGTGTATGTCCAGGATCGAGGCCCCATTTCTCTGGATGGAACTTCTTGGCATGCTTTCTCATCGTGCCATAGCCATCCTCTTTTGTGAATCTATAGTTCTTGTCACAAAAGTTACATTGAGCAGTGTAAACACCAGTAATGCGCCGACCATCTGCATTAACTAACGGAATTTTATTGAAAAACTCCGTAAATATCCTTGATTTGAGAGGTTCATGGTAGTCATCCTCTACTTCATTAATACCTCCTTCAAAATGATCATCACTTTCTTGTGTACGACGCGCAGATGATCGTGCTTGATTACGCCTACTACCACCAACATCTTTTCCACGTCCACCACGTGAGGCCCGTGAGGAAGAACCGATTGGATCAGGAATTGGAGTAGCATTTTGTTGGGATTCATTACCCACATATCTAGGCACTACGAATTCCGGCAATCCAAAGATCAAAATCATTAACATTGAAACCAGGCGGAGTAGCAAATTGATGATCAAGTGTAGTTTCCATCAAGATCGGTGATGTGTGTTAAGTTATCAAACTGAGGCCGGTAACCGCCATCATCGAAAGTTTCCCCCACAACTGTGTCATGTAACTGATTTGTATGAGAAGTCATAGGTCGTTTCGACATTTTCTGTTTTGCAAAATGTAAAAAAAAAAAAAAAAAGAAAAAAAAAAGGGGGATCGGAAAGAGTAGTATAAAAAAAATTAGCCAACTATTTCAGACCGGAAGAAGTACACGAATAAATCAGAACAACTTCAATTCACAGTCTGGCGAGTCTTAGATGGATAATTATAGAAATAGAGAAGAATATTTGATAGGTAAAAATAATAGAATTATAAGAGTTAGAAGAGAAGGTGTGAGAAAAAATAGTTGTGAGTGTGGTGTATTTATAGTGTTGAAGTTGGAGTAAAAAATAAAAAATAAAAAAAAAAAAAAAAAAAAAAACCTGCATAGAGCCGTTAGACCCGGCGGGTAGAACCGGACCCGGCGGGTCGGCCCGGGTCTGGACGGTTCCAACGGTCATATTTTGCTTTTTTTTTTATTTTAAATTTAAATTTTAACATACATATACATACATATATATATATATATATATATATATATATATATATATATATATATTGAATTTCAGCATAAATTTGTATATAAATGTTTCTTGTTTTTATTTTGAATAAAATATTTTCTAAAAAACATTTTTAAAATACAAAAAAAAAATAAAGATACTCTTATAAAAAAATAGTAACTAGTAAATACATTATACATCACATGTAAATTAAAATAAAAAAAACAAAATACATCACATTTCCCCCACTCCCATAACACTATAAATACATCTCAAAACCAACAAATTTTTTCTCACACATTCTTTTCTATATCTTTATATCCTTCTTCTATTTATCTATCTTCTCATTTTCTACTTATTACCATTATAATTATCAATAATTCATCTAACTCTCAACAGACTATTAATTGAAGTTGTTCTGATTTATTCGTGTACTTCTTATAGTCTGAAGAGATAGTTGGATAATTATTTTTTATTATTTGACAATGGCTAATCCACATGCCCCTATATTTACCGATGAGGATGACGGTGGTGTGCCATGGGACGAACATCCTTACGAGACTCGATTCACATCATACGATCAATTTATCGAGTACCGTGAAAACTGGATGGGTAGAGCTATTGTTGGTGAACGGAGATTGGCATGGGAAAGTCTACCGATTGAGATTACGGAATTGGTGGAAAGTGTAGACTGGCATGGGTTCGTCACTGACCCCGACCCCAGTTACGAGATGAATCGCTCAATCGTTCGTGAGTTCTACGCAATTGTTGCCACAACGGGAAATGTAACAAGAGAATTCACATGGCGCGGTGTACACGTCCAATTCACACCGCGTTGGATCAACCATTATTATTTACTTGATGATATCCCTCGTCATGTTGATTTTTTCAGACCGTTTCAGTGGACTGAAAGATTCTATTCTAACATGGTACGACATTTTGGTGAGACTCACCTCTGGGCACCTATGATTAGAAGGAGCGGTCAACATTACCCTCGTAGATGGACCCCTGAAGTCGTTCGGACAACCATTTTGTTTCTTGCATATCACCTTCATGGTACTGTAAACCACACTGAACCGCCCATTGAGATGTACATCCTTGCGTACGCTTTTCTTACGAATGAGCTAATAGATGTAGGCCAATACATCGTGGAAAGAATTGGCCAGATAGCTATTGGCAATGCAGGTGATGGTTATATTTTCTTTCCATTTCTTATTACCGCTTTTGCTAGAGAATTCAGGGTACCGCAATATGATACGGACAACCTTTCTGGACCTAATGAACCTATTTTATATGAATAAAAGAGTAGGATGTACTATGTAGTTTATTAATATTTTGTAACATTTAAATTTAATTTGATTAGTCAAAGTGTAACATTTAAATTTAATTTAATTATGTGCTCTTCCTTGTCACAATAATTTAAATAGTAGTATTTGATTATTTGTCTATTTGATTAGTCAAAGTGTTACGATATATTTCGGTCATAAAGTAATAATAATAAGAAATATATTTTTATGTTGTGGCACTAGTAAAAATTAAAAAACAACATTTTATGGTATATTAAAATAAAATCAAATACTTTGAATATATATCCGTTGCCAACCGTTGGTCAAATTGGAATTTGAAATCTTGGGCAAAATTTGAAGGAGAAAAAAAAAAAAAAAAAAAAAAAAAACCGCCGGTTCCGGGTCCTCCGGGCCGGTTCCGGCCGGTTCAACCGCCGGTTTTTCAGCCGGTTCCGGGCCGGGCCGGGTCCGTTGGAACCTAAAACCGGGTAGGAACCGTGGAACCGCCGGTTCCGTGGACCCGTGGACCCGTGGAACCGCCGGGTTGGACCCGGGAACCGGCGGGTCGGAACCGGATTTGGACCCGGAACCGCCCACGTCTACTATTGGCCCACTATGCAGTACGACGCCTAAGAGCTCGTCCAAAAGTGCAGGTCGTGCCAAGTGCACGACAACATATCACATCAAGCTTCTCAATCCATGACTCCAATTGTATCCCCTTGGCCGTTTGATCAATGGGGAGTAGATTTGGTTGGCCCATTTCCCCGAACTCCAGTTGATTTCGAGTTTCTGGTCGTAGCAGTAGACTATTTCACCAGATGGATAGAAGCTGAAACCCTTACTACGATCACAGCCAAAGCAATTTAGAAATTCCTCTGGAAGAACACTGTATGTAGATATGGCATTCCGAAAACGCTGATCTCGGACAACGGGACACGGTTCAAAGATAGAATTGTTCAAGCATGGTGTTCCGAACTGGGTATCACCCAACACTTCACATCCGTAAGTCATCCTCAAGCCAATGGGCCGGTTCGAAAGAAATTAGAAGAATAAGGATCAAGTTAGGATGAACATTTACAGGACTACGCCGAATGCAGCAACTGAGGAAACACCTCCTTAGCATATGGAAGTGAATCAGTGATTCCAATAGAGAGTGGACTTTCTTCACCTCGGTCCGAGCTCTACACAGAAACATATCTATTGGTCCCTTGAAAAGGCTTTTGTTAAGTTTTGAGGGGGTAAATAAAATTAACACTTAAAACTTTGGAGTTTGAACATATCAACTGACTTATAGTCTGCTGACTATAGAGTCTGGTGCAACGGAATAATACTTAAGCCTTTTTCCTTGCTGTTTAAATAATGATACTAAGTATTGGATACTCAGTAGTGTAGTGTGTGAAATCAGTATTACTTCAGCTGATAGATGTTGTTGTGATTTCAGTAATTATAAATGCAGAAAGCAAATGCAGTAAGTAAAGTAGAGCAAGATTTTTAATGGTTACAGGTAGTGTAATCCTGTCAGTCCACTCTTCTCTTGTGATATTGGAGGAAACTGTGGGGATATTGTTGTGACCACAATAATCCGTATATGGTTTGATTAATTTTACAGTACCTAAATTTATGTGTCACATATATTTTATCTGTGACTAACCCTGCCAAGAAATCTTGTGACATACAATGGCATTTACTTATTTTGTAGGTACCCTGAAACACACCATAAATGATTAAAACTATATGTGTGTATGATACATTTATTATCATCACCATTTTATATGATATGGTGTTGAATAAATAACTATTGGGCTCATCATAAATTAAATGGTCCAGCTACAAATTTAAATTACACAACTACTAAGCCCTTTAGTAACCAAATTCTCGGCCATTTTCAAATTAATTACTTTGACAACTTTTACTTTGTTCAGCCCTTTTATTTACCCTACCAATATAAACCCACTCTAAACCTAAAAATTCTTCATAGCCTATTTCCAAGTTGCGTCCTTATTTCTCATTCAGACAACATCAGCTGCCCCATTTACTCTGCCTCCTTCCTTTCTCGTTTCTCCACTCTCCATTTTCCATTTTTCGACAAAGAACTCTCCTCTTTCTGAAAAACTTTTGTCCGAACCTCTAACACCTCGATTTCACTCACCAAATCCTGATTATTTCATCTTCGATTTCACACTAATTGACTGAGAAGATGAACATATCTTCAATGAATCTGTCAGATCGAAAGATGAAATATTTCATCTCTATTATGGCTCGATGGTAAAATAAAATCAGAGTCTATATCATCTATTCGATGAATGATTAAGAGTAAAGCTGCATATTTTATACTCTGCTGAACTTCCGACCATTATATGAATTCAGATAAAGTCCAGATCGTTGATAATCTGGGTCACATATTATATAGCTGAGACTTTATTCTTGTTCTATGTTATTTTCGAGTCAATGTTTAGGTGAAATCATGTTTCGATTGATAATCCTAGTCCGATTGATGAGTCAATATGAGTACTACGCCGATTTGAGTTTGTAATCAAAGATAAGGCATTTTATTAAAGTATTATGACGAAATCAGACTTCTTCTGGTTAACCAGCTCTGATTAATGACTCATCTATGTCTCATTAAGATTTGATTGTCACTAGTTATGTGTCAAAGTTTTTAGATTGATATTTTTGGGTCAGATTTACTTTGGTTCATAAGTCAGGGTTATCCTCCTGTTAAAATCGTGTCAGCTTTTCTTCTATTGATGGTTCAATCAGAGTATTATGCAAACTTGTGTATATTGTAGTTAAAGATGAAGAATTTCACTAAAAAGAATGATAAAAACAAATTTCGATCTATAAAACCTTTAGTCAAACTGAATGGATCAATGAGTTTATGTTTCGAATGATTTCTCTAGGTCATTAGATTGATGAAATTAGGTTATGTGCTATGATTGTATTTTTTGTCAGAATCCTGATTGATGATTCATTAGCACTTGCATCACTTGCATGTCCCATTCGGTTAAAGATTTGATGAAATCTTATGATTTATGAACCAGATCCCGAGTATTGATCTTATGAAATGATGTACTCTATGCTAATCTGCTATGAATTCTGAATATAGCTAAGATGAAGCATATTTCGGGTTGCATGTGCCTTCGGATTTGGTGTGGTATGAACTTACATCTATATTCATAACACACCCACACTCTTTCTACTACCACACCGAGAATTCTCTGCATAAATTTATATACTTTGATAAACTCATCTTTTTGTGTATATATATATATATATATATATATATATATATATATATATATATATATATATATATATATATATAGATAGAGAGAGAGAGAGAGATGTATAGATATCAGACATAAATAAATATGTTGTTGTATTTATAAAAATCAAAATAAATAAATTGAGTCAATGAAACTGTTGGTCTTTTCCATACATTGCATTAATGATAGTTTATTATATCAATGTTGACTGCGTGCATCTGAAAAGTTTTTCAATCTTAAACAACTCAACAGTCTTTTTGAATACAACAACTATACTATATTTTCAACTCAATGAAAATCTTTTCCATAATCATTCATTGCATTTCATTTTCTCTAAAATGATCAAGTAAATGCTTCTACCATTTACCTGCCTATATATTCTCAGTGGCACTAAACTGATCCAGTAACAAGCTGATCAAACATTTTCTTATTTACTAAAAAATTCCCTTGTATTTACGAAATTGTTTAAGTGTTCTTACTTCTCAGTTTATCTTCAATCTGAGTTGTAAGTTCGCGTTTTGATTCAGATTTATCTGAGTAATCTGGATTGAAACTGGGTATTGGTGAAATCATCTGGGAATCCAGCTTGAGCTTTGGGATTGCACCAAGGCTTGTCTCTGGCACCAGTTCTTTTCACAGCCTGACCTTTGTGTTCATATAAGTAAGTTATCGCATTTGCTTTTTGCTTTCAAGTTGTTAATTTTCTCTGTGTGCTTGATTTTTAGAACTTGGTTATAAAAGAAAAACGAAGGTTGTATTGTGTTCTATTGTATTGAATTTTTCAGAAACAGAACTGTGTTTGAATCCTAGTGATTATATCACTGTGGAAATCAGGATTCACAGAGTACAATATGATCTGAAAAGGTTCAATAAGTTTGAACAAGTTTATCCATCTTGTATCTTACTTTCAGTATTAAAGATCAGTTGTAATCTGTAAACTGAATACAGTGAAATCTGTGGATGTGTGGTTGATATTGACATATATGACTGTTGATAGTTTATACAACTATTAAAATCAGTATATGTGTTTTGAGAACAAATTAGAAACACACTTAAATCCCTGCATGCTAAATTAATTAGGTTTTAACTCGTTAAAATCCTTAATCTAATTGATCACAAGAACATTAACCTATACACGTTGATCTTAGCTAGATCTTCCGCCTAGTTTATTATCAATATTAGGTTAATTAAATTGGAAACTCTGAAAAGGCTAATTAAAATTTTAAAAAGCCGTAATATCCTATTCACCCCACTCCCTCTAGGATATATATATTGCGCATACTCGATCCAACAAGTGGTATTGGAGCTTGGTTTCATGTGAATGTTGTGCTTAAAACCTGCTATCTACTCTGTGACATCTGTGATTATAGCTGTTGCTCGTATTACTTGAGTTACTGCTACTGATCTGTTCCATCTACAGGTGTTGTATTTAAGTTTTTTTTTTAAATTAAAACTGCTTGGTTATCGTTTAGACTGAATTTTAGATTCAGTCTCTCATTTCTGACCGCGTTTTATTTCTGCAAACGATTAAGACTTAAGTTTACTCACACACCACTTTGCAACACAATATCGAATCTGAGATTTTTGTCATATCTTATTTGAATCCGTCCAGACTGCATTGTAATCTGCATTGTATCACTACATTAGTGTTAAGTGCATTGATCTGCATTGTATTACATTTCATTATCATCTAAACACCTAGAAACATTAATTAAATGGCTTCCATGAACTATAATTAGCCACCACCACGAGAGGGCTTATATTTGGTAAGACCTCCCTATTTCGATGGTACTGGTTATATTCAGTGGAAGAGGGCTATGGAACTCTATGTAGAGGAAATGGACATCCGGCTATGGTACATTATAGTGGATGGACCCTTTGTCCCTACTAAGGAAGGTAGAGATGAGGGTGTGTTAGTACAAGTTAAAAAGGAAAGGGCTGAATTAGATGATCAAGATTATCGAAAGATGACCCTCAACTCTAAGGCTACCGATATCCTTGTTAACGCTCTAAGTCCAGCTGAGGGAAAATACATCGTAGATTGTAAGACTGCTAAGGAAATATAGGATCATCATTAAATGTGTCATGAGGGTAATAATCAAGTTAAGGACAATAAAATTAACCAACTCATGTTTGCATATGAATCATTTAGGATGGGTTCAAACGAGACAATAAGTGACATGGATACTAGATTCAATGATATTATGACAACACTATCTGCACTAGGTAAAACCTTCAAATCCAAAAAGATTGTGCAAAAGATCCTTAGGAGCCTACCCGAAGAATGGAACGCCATGGTTACGGCTATACAATAGGCTAAGGATCTGAACACTCTAAAAAAGGATGAACTTATTGGCTCATTTCTTGTGCACGAGATCATGTTGGCCTCTCGCAAGCATACTAAGCCAGAGACAAAGAGAGTGGCATTCAAGGCCAAATCCCAGCCCACCGAACCTAAGACTACTGAAAGTGAGAGTGATATTGAAGATCACGCACTTATGGTTCGTAACTTCAAGAAATATTTGAAGTTTAATAAAGGTTCAAAATCTGAACCTAAATCCTAAAAAGTCAAAGCCAAACGGGGTTTCGATGTCCATTGCTACGAATGTCAACAAAAGGGGCATATAGCCAATGAATGTCCAAATCGCAAGTCGAAATCTAAAAAGAAGTCCAAACCAGTTTTTGATAATAAAAAGAAATCTAAACCTGCTCTAGCCACTTGGTCTGATAGTTCAGACAACGATGCCGTTGAATCTGACTCTGAAAAGAGTGAAAAAGCAATTGTTGCTCTTATGGCATATTCTCAGACCACAAATGACTCGGATGAGACTTTGTCCAATCCATCTTTCACAAATGATGAATTGTATGAATTGAATGAAAAACTGGCTATCAAAAACTCACACATTAAAGGCAAAAATGAACACTTACAAGAAATTATTCTGAGAAATGAGGATTAGATCCTCCAATTAATTAATTCTTTAAGTGCAATTGAGCTAAAGTACCAAGATCTTGAGTTGGAAATTGCTTCTCTAAAAACTGAGTCTAGTACACTCAAGAAAACCATTCAAGGGTTAGAGAAAGGGCCAATAGTCAGTGGGTACAAGACTTCTTACAAGGAGACTCTTCTCAAGGACTTGAAGCTCAAAGAAAAGATCTTGGAACCAAGGCCAATTGCCTTAAAGAACATCAAACCCCTTTCCCCCAAATGTTTTTATAAACAACACACGAAATCACCCAAACACGCATACAAGTATGAACAGAGGTACTCAAGGAGTCCGACTCGACAGACTACCTCTCGTCAAAAGAACTATGCTCCACGTATGCACCATGATTATGGGATACATCAAGCACCCAACTACACTTTTGTTAAACCTCGAGTGTCTTATAACTCATATAACAATTTTCAACCATAATATCACTATGACCAGCCCCACTATCCATATGGGTCTTATTTTGGCTTTTATGATCATCTCTCTAGTTTCTACGGATCTAGACCTGAACATAAACCCAAGATTAAGAATATATGGGTGCCTAAAGTTAAACAAGTATGGGTGAGGAAGGATTCCACCAATACTAACCCTTAAGGACCCAAAAGACTAAAGGGGACCTCAACTACTCGGTTGCAGGATTGCCCTAAACTAAGACCATGAAGAATCCATATAAATGGGTGCTAGAAAGTGGCTGATCTAGGCACATGACTAGAAACTTTATGTTTTTTCGATCATATGAACCAAAATCCAAAGGAGGCTCTGTCACTTTCGTTGATAGCTCCAAAGGAAAGATCCTTGGTGAAGGATCCATTGGTAACCCTGAATCGCTCATCATAAACAATGTGTATTATGTAGACAATTTAACTCATATCTGTATAATGTATATAGATATCAGACATAAATAAATATGTTGTTGTATTTATAAAAATCGAAATAAATAAATTGAGTCAATGAAATTGTTGGTCTTTTTCATACACTGCATTAATGATAGTTTATTGTATCAATGTTGACTGCTTGCATTTGAAAAAAAATTCTATCTTAAACAACTCAACAGTCTTTTTTAATACATCAACTATACTCTATTTTAAACTCAGTGGCAATCTTTTCCATAATCATTCATTGCATTTCATTTTTTCGAAAATGATCAAGTAAATGCCTTTACCATTTACCTGCCTATATATTCTCAGTGACACTAAACTGATCCAGTAACAAGCTGATCAAACAATTTCTTATTTACTAAAAAATTCCCTTGTATTTACGAAATTGTTTAAGTGTTCTTACTTCTCAGTTTATCTTCAATATGAGTTGTAAGCTTGTGTTTTGATTCAGATTTATCTGAGTAATCTGAAACTGGGTTGTGCTGAAATCATCTGGGAATCCAGCTTGAGCTTTGGGATTGCACCAAGGCTTGTCTCTGGCACCAGTTCTTCTCACAGCCTGAACTTTGTGTTCATATCAATTAGTTCCTGCATTTGTTTTTTGCTTTCAAGTTGCTAATTTTCTCCGTGTGCTTGGATTTTAGAAATTGGTTAGAAAAAGAAAAAAAAGAAGGTTGTATTGTGTTCTATTGTATTGAATTTTTCAGAAACAGAACTGTGTTTGAATCCTAGTCATTATATTCCTGTGGAAATCAGGATTCACACACTACAGTGTGATCCGAAAAGGTTCAATAAGTTTGAACAAGTTTATCCATCTTGTATCTTACTTTCTGTATTAAAGATCAGTTGTAATCTGTAAACTGAATATAGTGAAATCTGTGGATGTGTGGTTGATATTGACATATATGACTGTTGATAATTTATACAACTATTAAAATCAGTATATGTGTTTTGAGAACAAATTAGAAACACACTTAAATCCCTGCATGCTAAATTAATTAGGTTTTAACTCGTTAAAATCTTTAATCTAATTGATCACAAGAACATTAACCTATACACGTTGATCTTAGCTAGATCTTCCGCCTAGTTTATTATCAATATTAAGTTAATTAAATTGGAAACTCTGAAAAGTCTAATTAAAAATTTAAAAAGGCAAAATATCCTATTCACCCCCTCTAGGATATATATATCATGTGCATACTCGATCCAAATGAAACTCACTAGAGTCTTTTGGTTTTCATTACAAAAGCCCTAAAGCTGCTTTTCCTTGACCAATAACTATGGCTTCACAAACTGAATACAAAGAACATGTATGATTGTTGCTCCTAAGTACTCCACTGGTCCTTGAAGGGTAGGATTGCCTATTCAGCACCACAAAACAACAGTCCTTGACACTTCAAAGAAAGGCTTCTCTATCTTCAGGTTTCTTTGATAAACAAAGGGTTGAATCAAGAAAGTGATTCAACTTTTGGTAAGCTTTTGATGAGGATGGACAGATCAGCAGCTTAGGTTCTTCAAGTGTGTATGTTAGATGATACTTGAATGTAGGAACTCTTGAAGAAATTCTGATCAAAATTATGTACGGTCAGCAGGGTGTAGTGCTCTTGATTGCTTGTAAGTTCGGTGTTTACTCTGGTTCCAGGGGTCTTCTATATATAGCTGAAAATCTAGTGCATGAATTTGAAATTCAAATCTGACCGTTATAGGATTTTCTGAATATTCCCCTATAATTCCCTTTGATGTACAGTCTGACAATGTCAGTGTCTTTCTGACAGTCAGTCTATCATCCAATGTTTTCCTTCATTTGAATTGGCTCGGAATTCCTTGAAACGGTTATTTGATATCCACCATTGATTGACTGATTAATCCAATGCTTGATATCCATCCTTATCCGATTAAGCTTCCAAAATAATCCTTGGATCGGATTAAATCCTTTAATGTATACTCAGCTGGTAGTTGGTTCATGAGTCTGCTGAGATATACATCAGTCAGCTGACTTTAAATCTGTTGTGTTCATGACTGAACACTCAGCTGACTGCTTCTCATTTAAATTTTTATTGTGAAGTTAGAGTACACCATTTTTCGAACGTAACTAAGTCTCGTTCATCATATGTCCTTTTGGGAGCTTAGACCTTCATTACAGGGTATACAAGATCAATTTAGGCCATCACAGACTTACCTAAATTTTGATCATTGGCTTTTAAGTCTTCATTACTATGTTTGATCCCTTAGCCTTCAACAACTCAGTTTGAACCCTCAGCCTTCAGTCTTCAGCAGGTCCTATACACTCTACTTAAATCTAACCTAGGTAGGTCTGTTGACCTAGTCAGCTGACATCTTTATAGTGCTTGTTTGATCAAACCTATACAAAGATCAAACTCAAATAAACTTATACATTCATTCTAGACATCTTTTTGCATTTGCTCTATAATAGTTAATCTGGCCCTCATCATTAAAACTAAATTATATCTAACAATATCAAGATACAGAGCTCAGACACTCAAAAGATGATTTGGAAGAAGCTCAAGATATTGCATTCATCATAATGGCAAAATACAAACAGAGAATTTCTCAGTATTATAACTCACGGGTGAGACACTCATACTTCAAAGAAGGAGATCTGACGCTGAGAAATAATGAGGCTAGCAGGCAGGGCCCTCAAGGCAAGCTTGACCCGAACTGGGAAGGCCCTTACAAAGTTGTCAAATTACATGGAAATAGTGCATACCATCTAGGTGATTCTAATGGCAGGACCATTTCTCGGAGTTGGCATGCAAACAATCTCTGTAAGTTTTAAATCTAGGATAGGTTCCCGCCTTCAAATAAGTTATTTTTTACAATGTTATTCCAATAAGTTGCACTCTCTGAGTTACCAAACGTATGTTAATTTAATAATATTTTACTTTTTCCATTGTGCATAATGTGTAATGGTTTATTTAAGTCTGCAGGACAACCACTGAACCGAGCTCTGACGGCCAAACTCAAATAGTTTGCAAAAGGACAAACTTTTTAAGTCTGCAGGATAGACATCAAAACGTTGAGCTCTATAGGTCAGACTCAAACAGTTTGCAAAGGAAAAACTCTTTAATTTTGCAGGACAGACACTAAAACTCTGAGCTCTGCAGGTCAGACTCAAACTGTTTGCAAAGGACAAACTCCTTAAGTCTGTAGGACATACATCAAAACGCTGAGTTTTGCAGGTCAGACTCAAACAGTTTGCAAAAGAAAATTTCTCAAGTTTGTAGGTCAGACCTCACAGTTAGACGCAAGCTCCATTCAAAAACTACCAACTATGCCATCCAAAAACTGTAAGTTAATGTATAGCATACTGGGGGGCAAGATACCCCACTACGGATCAAAGTACTCAAGGCAAGTGCTGGAAATAAAAACTAAGGTAAAGAGACTTAGAAAAATTGCATATATTATAAAATGGTTGTACATGTGACAGCCCCAAGTTTTTCAAAGCAAAAACATAACAAAAACAAAAAATTACAAGGCAAAGCCTATGAAGCATCGGAGGCTGAGTTCTGCCCAGGTTCGGTGGTAGAGGGAAGATTGCCCGTAGAAGCATCAGTTGAAGGCAGCTCAGTCCGAGGAGCTGAACTAGTGGGTGCTGACGCGGAAGGTGCCCGAGGAGCAGCAGCACGACAGGGGGCATATTTGGACACAATGTCCACCCCTTGCTGGAACTCCTTTAAGAGAGCCTCATAGACCTTACCTATGCCAGGTTTATACAAAGTCTTGTTGGCAAGACTGTCAACAGCAAGATCGGCGAGTTGGGCCCTGGCATCGTCAACTCCTAAGGATTAGGCATAGTTCACCACGGGTGCAGGCAAGGTCTTCATAGCCCGAGAAATCTCACTTGAAGCCTTGAAGTCCCGGATGGCCTGGACAGGAGCTGCCTCAACCAAAGCTACCAACGCATTCTTCTCATCGCGGAGCTTCCCAATGGTTTGCTCCAACTCAGTCTTCTCTTCCGAAAACTTATCCTCCACAGCTTGGAGGCTTATAGTGTACTTAGTCTTCAAGACCTTCAGCTCAGTCACATGAGCTTGGAGCTTCTCTTTGAGAGCTTTAATTTCCAGGTCTTTGGACTTGGTCAAGTCCTTGATCTTCTGTCTACACTTAGAAGCCTTCTTCCCTAGCTCGGATATCTTCCTCCCTAGCTTCTCCACATAGATAGAGGACTCAGCAATCCTCTTAAAAGCCTCTTGACCAAAGCGAGACCCATGCATATGCGAATCATCAAAAAAGGCATGAGAAAATCAAACAAATCAAGGGGCAGAGATGTAAAATCACAAGTATAGAGACTTATATAAGCAACGGCCATGAGGCCGACATCAGCCAACTGCTGGTTGGTCAGCAGAGAGATTGGATGCTCGTCAGGGGTTGCCTCTTCATCCTCCTCTTGAACGGAAAGATCTTGAGTATCCTCAGGAAGGGCATCAGATCTTCCCCTCTTTCGTGACCTGCCCCCTTGGGGGGCCACATCAGCTTCAGTTATGCCCCTTCTTGTGAGCTGGGGGATTTCCTCTGGTGTGGAAAAGTCCACCTCGATTAGATCAACGTCATCCCCCGGATTAGAGCAGGGAGAAGTGGGGATGATGGCATCATCGGGCATGCCATCCAAGGTCTGGACCACAGAAACATCCAAAGTCGAGCCCGCAGATCGGACAGCAGGAGCAGGAACGTCCCTACTCAGTGTCCTTTTAGCATCAGTACTTTGTTCATGCTGATTCTATTCAGCCTCGCTTCCAGCAACTGCCAACAACGTAGCCAAAGACCTCATTGTAAAGAGCAACAGAGAAAAATTTAGTCAAGTTCAAAGATATGCACGATAAATGAAAAATAATGTAAAGAACAAGTCATATAGGCTTTTTTGTCTTCGGCACTAAATGCCCCATAAGGATCAGGTCCTGCCTCAGCCAGCCGAGCAACGTCGATCATCTGAGAAGGGAATTCCTTAACCTCCAGAGAAACACCCGAATCCCGAATGGCCTGCAACACCTCCGTGCCGGTGCTGGTTGGGAAAACATCTTCGGTAAAGTATCCGACTTCCAACGACCCATATTGGGTCTTCCTTCATGGCTGACAAGGTAGAGCCGCTCCTTCTATCTTTTGAAAGAATATGGCACTTCTGCAAGTACTGGAATGCTATTCTGGGGGCCTGTTCGATGCACGAAATAATACCACCCCGGGGAAGCCCTAACCTTCTTGATCTGGTAGAAGGCCTTAAATAGACCTACGGTGAATTGGATTCCAATCATCCTACAGAAAATGGTGAACCCTATAATGCTTCTAACCCCATTTGAGGAAACTTGAGATGTACCTATGCCGTAGTGCCACAATACGGCCAAGAAAGCCGGACACCATGGAAGCCTCAACCCGTTCTGGAGTTAGGCTTGGTAAATGGCACAGATCCCATCCGGTGGCCAGTAAGAAAATTTCCGGGAACCAGTAGGAACCATGAGGGTGTATACCTCTTGGTCTATCCCGTATCCTCGGAAAAGGTTCTCTACCCGGCCCCATGAGAGTTTGGATTCCATTCCGCGGCTACCAATAATTGCAAGTATGGCTCTATGAAGTTTCAAACTTAAAACAAAATCCGAGTCCCAGACGAAGGATGAGAGGTCGAAGGATAAGAAACAGGAGGTGGAGGGATCCAAGGGATTTCCTCAATCTCTAATCTATTCACCGATTCCTCTAACTCCGGATCAAACTCAAATAGTGTTGGAAATAAAATTTATATTTTGATGATGATTCATCAATTATTCAGTTATTGTTTTTTACCCCTTTGATGAAGTGTCATAACTAGTTGTTATAGTGGAAAGCAAAAAGACATCTAGAAATAAATGTATAGGATTTATTAGAGTGAGACTTGTATAGGTTAATTAGACAAGCATTGTAATAGAATAAGATAGACGGAGAAAACTGAGAATATACTGAGTTTACAAAAAGAGTATTGATAAGAAGAAACTGACTTTATCATGAGAACTGAGTACACAAACTAGAACGGAAGAATGTAAGTTCGCTGAGGGACACAGACTCAGTTGGCTCATCTAGAAGCAGAAGGCTGAGGAAACAAACTCAGTAAATGAAGAACTGAGGGACACAGACTCAGTTATTGAAGAATAAAGAACTGAGGGTTCAAACTCAGTTATGAAGACCAAAGCCGAGACTATAAAGTTAGAATTTAAGCAAGACTGTGATGACCTGAACTGACTTTATGGATCTTGTATCAAGGCCTAAGATACATAAGGATAATGTTATCATAGATGATCTCTGATTTATGGTGTTCTCTGATTAAATAAATAGTAATCAGATGAAGAAAGAGTACTGAGTTTTGAAGAAGAGTAAAAACTCAGTTAATGCTCTAAAGCCTAAAACTGACCATTTATAAACTACTCAGTTTCAAGTTGAAGTCACTCGAACTGAAGAAGAATCTAACCGTTATAAAGCAAGCAATACAATTGGATAAAAGAATTATCAGAAAGGGACAACGACATTCAGTAAAGCAGGACCACCAACGGATACAAGAATTCAAATTCAAACAAGATGAAAATTAGAATAACCCCTATAAATAGACCACTTCTACTTCAAGAAGAAGTGCAAAGTTCTAAGACCAAAATCACTAAGGAAATATCTGATAAAGGGGGAAATCTAAAAGAACTCTTGCTATTTTGCTATATTGCCAAATCCAGAAAAAGATATATTCAAAGTGTTCAAAAGTATCGAAAGAAACATCAAGATCTACACTTGAAGAAATCCGAGCTTATTGTGCAAATCATATACATCCAGAAGAAGAAGCTAATATCATAAATTGAATCATAGTTATTGATTCAAGTCTCAACTTTGATTTTAATAAAAAGTTTTAAACTGTGAAACACCAAGAAGGTGTGAAAGACAGTTGAGGTGCAGTGATGAAGACTGTGTTTGTGATGAGCTGGTGAAGAGCCATTACAACCCATCAAGGACCAGTGGTGCAAGCAGTTGCAGAGCAGCAAACTTACATGTTCTATAGTTTCTTAGATTGTTAAACTAGGGATTAGTGAAGGACTATCAGTCTGGAACTTTTTGTAACCGGATGCCTCAAAGAGTTCTAGTGGAATTTTCCTCCGCATCACAAGGGAATAGAGGACTGACAGGATTACACCACCTGGAACCTCTAGAATTCTTGTTTATTTACTTTACGCATTTATTTACTACATTCTAGCTTATATTTCATCAGATCACAAACTCACCAAAAATAGAAACTGAGTCAACACAGCATTGCATTCATCTTTACAAACTGATAACTGAGCAATCGAAAGGCTTTAATATATCTGCTGCCGGTTAACTCGGTTTGAGCATAAGTCAGTTAGACTTATTCTCAGCTAAGTCGTCTAAACTCCACACAAGTTTGAAGCTGAACCTAAGTTGTTTCAAATCTAGGTTTTTGGCGACAAGTTTATTCACCCACCTCTGAACTTGTGTCAGCCTTTTCACGGGACCAACAATTGGTATCGGACCAGAGCTTTTGTTCCAAAGAGATCCTTAGCTGAATCTGTATACCAGCTTGGCTGCTGAAAGTAACTGGTCATCAGTTATTTCCGATACCAACAATTTAGTATCAGAGCAGTTCTTCCTTTTAAAGGTGATCCAAAGTCGTTACTGCTTTGAGTCTTTAGCAATACCTTTTTGATCAAGTCGATTAAATGTTTTTTTACAAAACTGCACCATGGACTCACAACACCACTTCAGAAATTTACTCAGCTGTTTGTTTTTAAGATTTGATGAATACAAATACTTGCAGGCCTTTGTTGCTGATACTCCAGAAAGGATGATTGAGACATTTATTGAAGAACCATCTGTGACTTCAAGAAAAGGGAATTCTGAAACTTTTCCTATATGCTTTCCAGCAGATCATGACGAAGAAATCATATTGTTTGGAACCAATCTAGTGGAGGACTTGGCTGAATGAAGTAAAGGGAAACAAGTATTGGAATGCGATGAAGCTGAAAATGAAAGTCAATTTATCAATCACTATGAGGTAAATGCTTCTACATCCGATCTTAAAAACTCTGATTTCAATGAAACTTTAGACATACTCATGAAGGAATTAAAGGAAATTCAAAAGAATTATGAGAATGTCAAAAAGGAAAAAAGAGTTGTTGAAAGCTGAAGTTCTAAGATTATGTGCTGAAATTATCCTTATCAAGGCTAACAGTGGACCTCAGGGTGGTTGCTCTACTGATGCGATAATAGAAGTAATAAATATCGCAGAATCATCAGTTGATCCAACTCCTAAAGTTCAGTTCAAACCAGGAAAACATTTGGAGACAGAACATGTTTAGGGTTTGACAATCAATAGAATTCTAAGTTCAAACCTAGTTCAGTTGCACCTAAGGTTGTGGCTGCACAAAAGTCGAGAACTCGGAAAACTGATGAAGTTGTTAGAACTGAAAATAGCTCATCACAGCCTTGATCAAAAACTGACAAAAATGTAAAATCAGCCAGTAGCACTCAGAAAACTAACAGATTCTATAGAAAAGTTCAGAATACTGAAAAAGAAAAAACTGATCCAATGACAGTTAATAGAACATTCAAGTCATATTCACCAAAGAATGACTATCATTCAAAGGTTAATAAATTCAAAGGGAAAGGGAGACTCTTTCCAACTGATGAAGATTGGAATGGACCTACTATCACTGCTAGATCAACTCAGATTCACAAAACTCATAAGGATTGGGCTGAAAAACCAAGACAACAAAATTATGTGAAAACTGACAAATCTAAATCAAAAAGTCAAGAAAGGTATATGAGCTCAGTTGTCAAAATGTTCAAAGCTCTCAAAAAGGACATTAATTCTGAGAAAAAGAAGTCATCTTTAAGAGATTCAAGAATTAATCCAAAAACCGTCAAGAAAGGACCCAAACAGGCATGGGTACCAAAATGATCTTGATTTGTTTTGCATGGGAGAAATCGGCTTGTGGCGACTCGATTGAAAACCGAGATGAGATAAGCAAGGCTGATCAAGATGTGGATAAGATCAAAAGTCGAACTCTTTACGGTGGAGATACACCATATCAACTGTATTTACTGATACAGGCTACGGTTGGCAGAAAAGTCGTAACCTACACTGATCTAAACCGTCCATCTTCTTCACTCACCATCTTTTTCGCATCTCAACTCTAGATGTGATTTATGACAAGACGTTTTAAAACCCACTCAATTTCTCTAACTGCACAATCTACCACCTATAAACACCGTCGTATTATCTTTATCTAAATCTTTACACTCAGTTTTATTCAACCCTCAGTTTGAAGAATTATCTGTATCTTCAATTTTTTTGAAGTCACTCCTTCTATCAGAAATTATGACTTATACCAGAGCTGAAGCCGGATTGATCATTTCACTTGATCAATTTCTTGAAAAATACAATAATTCAGACCTTGCCAAGCAAATAGTGAAGAAAATCAGAAAAATCAAGGGACTTGAAGAAGTGTTCAACATTGACCTGGAGAGTGTATGCTTAGAAAGCATTGGAGACTTTTATGAGTTTGGAAATATAGCCATAGAAGATAAAGTCTACACCTTTACCACCAAGGTCATTGAGAAGGAAATCAAGATCACTGAAGACCTTATTGCAGAAATTTTTGGTTTCGACAAGTTTGGATATTCTTCTGTTGTCAAATTAAATAAAGAGCAAAGGGAGAAGTTGTGGAAAGATATTACAATTATTGGAGTTTCAAATATATCTTTATCAGGAACAACAGGATTCCTCAAACCTGAATTTGATTATCTAACCATGATGCTAGCCAAATGTGTAATTAGAAATGTTGGCAACTTCAGCAATCTATCAGGCACCAAGAAAGGTAGGTTGTATGTGATTTGGTTTGAAGAAAAATTCAATTGGCAAAGATACATTCTGGATCAAATAGCAGGACAAGTCTTATCTGATGCACCAATGAAGAAGACTGACATGAAGATTGGGAGATTCTATCACAAGAAGAGACTTGCATTGATGGTACAAAGGATCATTGATCATTTTGGAATTGCAAGAAGATGATCAACTGCAATTATTGATGGTAAAATTGCAGTAAAAGATGAGAAGAACAAGTCTAGAAAAAGGAAAGCTGAAGGTTCTAAAGCTGAACCTAAAAAGAAAAGAAAAAGGTCATCCAAGAAAGTCACCACAGAAAAAGCAATAGAAGATCTTGAGAGACTGAGAGAGAAAAAGAGGAAACTGGAAGATTTGGAGAAAGAAAAGAGTGCTGAGGAAACTTTGAAACCAAAGGAACCCTCACCTGAGAGAACCTTAGTTTCTGACGCAGCAAGTCAAACAGCAAAGAAGTCAAGAATTGAAGGTGAAACCCCCACAAAATCTACAACTGAAAAAGAACCTATTATTGAGAAAGAATCAGTTGAAGACATTTAGGTATCCATTCCATCTATGCCAGAAGATGACACTCAGAGGGAACAAACCTTGAGAACTGATCCTGTCGATGAAGAAACTGATAGTGATGAAGAGCTAATAACACCTAAGATAGCAAAAATGCTCAATCTGCTATCCAAAACCAAATCAACACCACAAAATTTAGCATCCAGACTGGAGTATGAGGAATCAATCAAAGAATTGGAAGCATCTCAGTCTGAAAGTAAAGAAGATGATGATGGTAAATTAGTTCAACAACAAATCATTACCTTGGATGATTTAGTTGAAGAAGAAAGTCAAAAGAAAGTTGATGAACTTGAGGAAGAAAAGGAACCGGTTGATGAACTGGAAACTGAACCAACAAAGGAACCAAGAAAGCTTCAGGTTCCTAAATTAAAAGGGGATTCTGAACAGGTAGTTGAACCTGTAGCTGAAGCTCAAAAAGAAAATGTTTTTGAAGAAAATCTATAAACTAGACATGCTACTATATCCACAATAGTTCCTGAAACTGAAGCTGAATTATCTATCATCCTAGTTGTTGCTAAGGGGGAATCCAGCAAACCTGATGAAAAGGAAATTGAAGAACCAGCCGGAACTCTAATTGAAACTACCTTAGAGGTTCCTAGACAAACTGATGATGTCATAACACAGCTTGATCCTACTGTAGACATTGGAAAACTGATTGAAGCTGACTGCAGAAGACTTGATGCATATCAACATGGAATTTCAGTTTAATTAGAGATCAGAAAGAACAGCAAAAACTCATGGAGAAAGTAGAACAATGGATTCTTTTTTTGTATGATATCACTCATCTATCACTACTATTCAATTCTGAAGAAATTTTGAGTAATGGGTACTCTTTGATAAGAAACAGTTACTGGAAGAAGTTCACTAGAGGAGAAACTTCAAAGTCAAAGAAGGATGATAATGATGATGATGATGATTCACTAGGAGACCCTGATCTACAAAAAGGGATCTTTGCTTCTTTACAAATAAAAGAATCAGGAAAAGATACTAAGGAAGGAGATTCCAGTGAAGACAGTTCTGAGGAAAGTGGTGATTAAAATTCTGAAACTCAGTCTGAATCAGGAAAAGAAGAAGATGAAGAAGGTTATCAGTCACCAATCGACAGAGAAATTCTTGAAATAGCAAAAGCTGAGGCTGATCAAGCCGGAGAAGAAATAGATGATGAGTTTGATGTAAAATTGTCACCAGTGAGAGAAGTTGATCCTTCTACACTAGTTGAAATAAGAAGACAGTCTGAAGAAAGAAGGAAGTTAGAAGAGAATAAGGAAAAGCTGAAAGAGATCATTTCCACCCATCCAAAGAAAAAAAGGAAGCTGAGATTGTTGGAAATAAGCCTCAAGTAGTTGCTGAGAAAACACCCGAGATTGAGGAAGCTAGAACTGAGAACAAGAAAGCTGAAGTTGAGAAAGATGTGCCAACACAAGTTGAGTTCATCAAGTACAATTTCAATGAGCTTGTGAGGATACAAAATGAAGACTTGAGCATCTTTGGAAAGGTGTTGCAATCCATGGAAGAAAATAAAAATGAAAGGACTAACATGGAAAAGAGATTAAACAATGTCAAAAAGGATTGTCATGACACCTTGATCGAAATCAGAAAAACCTCCATTGAATCAGAAGCAAGAAAAACTGAGACTTAGAAAAGACTGGAAGGCATTGTCACCAATGTACATGACATGATGCATTTACTAGAGAATGCCACGAGAGACTCAGTTGTTGCACAAACCATATTGGCATCAAACCAACAGCACCTGAATTCCTATATCAGGAGCTTGAGATGATGTCAATAAGGGGGAAGTTTTGATATTTTAAAAGTCAATGCAGCAGAAATGCCTGGAGTTCTTGAAAGTATAGATGAGAAATTAGTTGAAATCTGATGAGAGTCGAATTGGCTATCATTTACTATGTAATTATACCCCGTTTATACCTCGTTTTATATGTTTTCTAGGACATTTGGTTGTATTTTGATGTATTTACACCTAGGTTATCATTTCAGGACCTAGGACGTAAAGTCCGGGATTCTCGGTCTTTTTTCGGTGTATTTACTATACTCTCAGTCACCCTAGTGTCCTGTAGGGATTACGTGTGGTATTTATTGTGATTTTGTACAGGAATTAGGTGTTCGAGATGTCCGGAAGGCGAGATACGAGGGTTGGAACGTGTGCCCGAAGCTTAAACGTTCTACCGGATCAAAAAGTGTTGGTACTTCAACTAGACCTTCCATTAATCTGCATTTTTATCCACCTTAGAAGCGTTTTCTGTTCTTCACATCTTCATGAAAGTTGTATAAAATTGATTGATCTTTCCAACGCATCTTGAATCACTCAAATCGGAGGTCTGCACACAAAGTTATGACCGATTTATTGAAGGTTTGTCACCTAGGCGCGGCCTGACAAATGCTAGGCGCACGCCTGGCAGTTAAATTGGTCCAGAAGTTTCAGTCCGTGTTTTCATCATCCTAGGCGTGCACCTTCACTTTCCTAGGCACGGCCTAGCGTTCAGAACTCATTAATCACTATAAATATCCCCATTTTGGATCTAGATTTCTTCTTTTTCTTCCCCAACTCGTTTTTCACCATTTTTATGCACTTTTCCTTAGTTTAGATTAGTTTGTAGGTAGATTAGACTAATTTAATTGTAGATTGTTATCCGGAGGATCTTGAAGATAGCTTGACGCGTTATTGGCGGGATTCCGTTCGGAGACTCGATTTTCTACAAGTTTAATGTATTCGGTATTTCGTTTTCTTGCTTTTGATCTTGTTTTATGTTAGCTTTGGTTTTGATTTCTTGTTTTTCTTTTTATAATGAGTAGCTAATTGCCCGATAGTCGAGTTATGTGATAGTCTATGAAATCGAACCCAACCTTGTTCATGTGGTGTTCATGATGTTTGACTGTTGATTCTCGATGTTACCGTAGTTCTAGAACTTATTCTTATCACGTTTGTTAAATTGGCCATTTGATAATCGTATCACACGTATCATATTTACACATGTATATTGCGAGAGGATACGGGAGCCGGGGTTCTAGGATCACCCTGTAAAACCGACTGAGTTGTTCAGATTCGGTTTCGTGTGTGAGGTTTATATCATTGTTAATGAGCGTCTCATCGGGCGTAGACCGTGTTAGGTCAGTTAAATCCGGTCAGCAGACTATTGAACCTAACATAGAAGGGTAGATTATTGAAATAATGTCTATTATCGGAATTAGGAATCGACACCCTTCGAGTGACATCGAGGCGGACTGTTGAACCTGACAAGGAGGGTAGATTATTGAATTAATGTCTATTCTCGGAAATAGGAAACATCACCCTACTTGACATCGAGAATGTTTAGGTGAATCAAGAATACCTCAGGACTTAGCTAGGGTTTGTGAGTAGTAGATTGGATCATAGCTTGGCTATCTCTTGTATATAGTTTAAAATATTTTTATTCTGTGCATATTAGTTAGTAGAACTGGTGATCTGACAAATCACCACGATCAATATTTGGGTTGACCTAAACTAGTAACGAGACCGACCTTGGTACTCGACCAGATTCCCTGTGGGATACGACCTTGACTCACCAATTCTAGGCTACAGTTGACCCGGTACACTGCCAGTGAGATTGGACACTTAGAAAAGGCCGATCAAGATTTATGGCGCTGTTGCCGGGGAATCCGGTTGATATCTTGTAAGTTAGTTAAGTTTTTAGGATTAGGTCATTTTTCTTATTTGTTTTATATGTATAGTTTGTTTAATTTGTTGTTGTTGTGATCACACCACATACTCCGGTTGTGGTAGTGACTCGATACCGTGATTGTGTTCGTGTTGTTTCCTTGATTTGCAGTTAATGGATCCATATGGAAATTACGGCTCATTTCCTTACTCATTTGGATATTACAATTACGGTGCTATGGGTTACCAAACACAACCATTTTATCAGTTCAACCCATACACCGCATCATACAACAATGAGTGGGGGAATGCCCCAAGTTACTATGATCAACAACTTGATACTTCTCCACCTCCGTAATCAGAGACTTCAATGGAGCAGCGGATGACACTTGAGCAAACTGTTGAAAAGTTGAGTAAAGTGGTCCAAGACAACTACATAGAACTTCAAAATGGCCAGACTGTGATGCAAACAGCCATATGAAACTTGGAGCTTAAAGTGCAACAACTGTTAAAGGAGTTTGAGAGGAGAGAGCAAGAAAGTATGATTGAAATCACCCGGAGGAATGCTACGAGGATGGTATGAATCTTTTTTCTTTTGAATCACCCATTCCATCTTTGTTTAGCCCTGCTGTTATTCCTACGGGGGTGCACCCTATTGAGTTTGTTGTTGAAGTTGAGCCTAAATGTTCATACTTGGTGATTGAGTCATTTGTAGTTGGAGTATGTTTTAGTTTGGGGAAAGTGAGTTCGTTGTTCTGTGCAATGGACTCATCGAACAAATTATGGTGGTGGGGATTAAGCCCCACATTTCTTTTGTTTCATTTTCAAGGGGTGCTCAATTCCTATGATTTTTGTAGGGAGAATCAACGGTTTGCTCTCCTTTGGTATAGCTATCCTTGACATAGTTCGGGGTAGAAAGTCGATCTGAGGACTATAAACTCAGAATGTGTTTTTATTGCTTTTCCTTTCCCCTCATGTTTCACTATATTTCTTTATATAACTCGAAGAAGTGTATTTTGGGGGGTTTAGTGTGGTGTTTTTGTTTTTGATGAGTTATGGTGATCCGTCTATTTTCATTTCGATATCTCCATACCTGTGTATTCTCGTATATGTAGTGTTGCTTGTGGATATAAGCACAGGTACCCTAGGAGGACTTTTACGGATGCCACATGATCGTGCTTGCGCTTTTTCCGGTTGTAAGCTAACTTTTCTACCCTTATCATTCGTGTTTTGTTTTAAAGTAGGGGGTGGTTGGTTTAGCTTCAATGTTTCATTTTCATGTGAAAAGAGTTATACTTAGTGCTTGTTATCCTTTTAGTGTAAAATGAGCCGGTTTTCAAGAATTTTGATGCCTTTGACATTGGTTTTGATACATTGATCCTTCGGTATTGTTTTGTTAACATATAGTGATTGTATGAATGCATTTCATTTGAGTTGGGATCATGTATTGAGAATGTAATAGTTCTATCATGTTAGCTTCGACTTCATGAATCACCTTGACTAGTGAACGATTATGGTAGCTATTAATGACCCGGTTACCTAGAACTTATATTAGTAACTTTGAGGCAAAATAGAAAGGCCGTTGTTGTTAGGTACGGGATGACGGTTTTGGCATTTATTTTGTCCCGATCAGAGCCAAAGGCCAACCTAAACGTTTAATCCACTGTTACCCCTCTAAGCCTTTAGTTGGGTGGTTAGACCACCACCGAACTAGCCTTGCGTGTTACTAACCCGTGAAAATCGATGTCCCTAACTTTATTTCGGTCTATGTATCCTTGACTACTTTGCAATTGAGCTTGTTCTTTCCGCACATTTTTACGATGTTGCGAGGTATGGTTGAGACGTAAGTAATTGTATGGTGTCGTGATTTACGACTTATTCGGAACGAGGAGTGTAACAATGTGTCGGTTTCGGTTTTGTTCGGAATTTTGATGTATGGTGTCATATTTTCATAATTCGATCCTGTATAGTTTGATCTTTCAAAAGAAAAAAAAAAGAAAAAAAAAAGAAGAAAAAAGAAAGAGAAAAAAATAAACATAAGCAGTAAATGTGCATATATATAGTTTGATATAAGTCCAAAAGTGGACTAAAGTGTTGTGTAGTATTGTATATTATGAAGTTGGAGTTAGGGTTTGGTTTCAGAAGATGTAAATATTGGGTAAGATTGAAGACGAAGTGATAGCCGAGTTTTGTATTTATATCTCGATCAAAGTTCTTTTGCACCTTATTTTTCTATTTTATCGTAAATATCCTTTTGTAGCCCGAACCCTAGCCTAACATTATAACCCTTCAAGTCCTGCTCGACCGTACTAGACGACGTTTGACCTCGATTAGTGGAGATGTTTATGAAGTATAAGCCTATGGTGTAACCTCGGTACATTATACCTCTATAATCTAAACCGGTCATTGGTGATAAATGTCGAAGAACCTATACACAGACACACATTCTTTAACCATTACAATGTTGAACTTAAATCCTATGCATTTGTATCAATTACTTGTGTTTTACCATTTCAATTCTTTTAGACTTGATGTATGATAGCAATGTTGACTCCATGTTTATTTTTGAATCGCTCATCTTTGCTCGAGGGCAAACAAAAGCTAAGTAGGGGGTAGTTGAAGAGAGTCAAATTGGATATCATTTACTATGTAATTATACCCCGTTTATACCTTGTTTTATATGTTTTCTGAGACATTTGGTTGTATTTTGGTGTATTTACACCTTGGTTATCATTTCAGGACCTAGGACGTAAAGTCCGGGATTCTCGGTCTTTTTTTGGTTTATTTACTATACTCCCGGTCACCCTAGTGTCCTGTAGGGATTAAGTGTGGTATTTTTTTGTGATTTTGTATAGTAATTAGGTGTTCGAGATGTCCGGAAGGCGAGATACGAGGGTTGGAACGTGTGCCCGAAGCTTAAACGTTCAACCGGATCAAAACGTGTTGGTACTTCAACCATACATTCCATTGATCTGCATTTTTATCCCCCTTAGAGGCATTTTCTGGGCTGGACATCTGCATGAAAGTTGTAGAAAATTGAGTGAGCTTTCCAACGCATCTTGAATCACTCAAATCGGAGGTCTGTACACAAAGTTATGACCAATTTATTGAACGTGTATCAGCTAGGCGCGCGCCTAACAAATGCTAGGCGCACGCGGCACGCCTGGCGGTTAAAATTGGTCCAGAAGTTTCAGTCCGTGTTTTCATCATCCTAGGCGTACGCCTGCACTTTCCTAGGAACACGCATAGCATTCAGAACTCTTTAAACACTATAAATACCCCCATTTTGGATCTAGATTTCTTCTTCTTCTTCCCCAACTCATTTTTCACCATTTCTATGCACTTTTCCTTAGTTTAGATTAGTTTGTAGGTAGATTAGACTAATTTAGTTGTATATTGTTATAATCCGGAGGATCTCGAAGATATCTTGACACGTTATTGGTGAGATTCCGTTCGGAGACTCGATTTTCTACAAGTTTAATATATTCGGTATTTCGTTTTCTTTCGATTTCTTGCTTTCGATCTTGTTTTATGTTAGCTTTGGTGTTGATTTCTTGTTTTTCTTATTATAATGAGTAGCTAATTGCCCGATAGTCGAGTTATGTGATAGTCTATGAAATCAAACCCAATCTTGTTCATGTGGTGTTCTTGATGTTTGACTGTTGATTCTCGATGTTACCATAGTTCTAGAACTTATTCATATCACGTTTGTTAAATTGGCCATTTGATAATCGTATCACACGTATCGTCTGTACACATGTATTTTGCGAGAGGATACGGGAGCCGGGGTTCTAGGATCACCCTGTAAAACCGACTGAGTTGTTCAGATTCGGTTTCGTGTGTGAGGTTTATATCATTGTTAATATCAAGCGTAGACCGTGTTAGTTCAGTTAAATCCGGTGTACGGACTGTTGAACCTAACATAGGAGGGTAGATTATTGAAATAATGTCTATTCTTGGAATTAGGAATCGACACCCTTCGAGTGACATCGAGGCGGACTGTTGAACCTAACAAGGAGTGTAGATTATTGAATTAATGTCTATTCTCGGAAATAGGAAACGACACCCTACTTGACATCGAGAATGTGTAGGTGAATCAAGAATACCTCGGGACTTAGCTAGGGTTTGTGAATAGTAGATTGGATCATATCTCGTTTATATAGTTTAAAATCTTTTTATTTTGTGCAAATTAGTTAGTAGAACCGGTGATCAGACAAATCACCACGTTCAATATTTGGGTTGACCTAAAATAGGAACGAGACCGACTTTGGTACTCGCCAGATTCCCTGTGGGATACGACCTTGACTCACCAATTCTAGGCTACAGTTGACCCGGTACACTGCCGGTGAGATTGGACACTTAGAAAATGCCGATCAAACTTTGAATCAAGAGAACAAGCCTTAGAAAACTTTGTAGTCATGCAGAAAGTTCTAGTTCATTACTGGAATAAACTGAGAAAATGGGAACAAAATGGCACGCTTGAGAAAGCTGAGAAGACGGTTGAAAGAGTTGACTCTGAGTTTATCAAAGAATTATTGAAAACAGCTACTAATGAAAAGTTGAGGAAAATTATGTTCGTATTTGAGATTCTGTTCAACAGCAAGTTTTTTGGGAAGCACAACATGACTACTCATGGAATATCTGGGCAAGTATAAATGGAATTGAGAACAGTTCCACAAATCAGGCCATGAAAGAAGTCACTGTACAAGCTGACAAAGAGAAAGTAAAAGAGGATGAGATCTAGTTTCTTTTCATGTATTGTACTTTAAGACCATGTACTCTTGTAACTCAAACCTCAATAATATATCAGTTTCTCAGTTTTGTGTGTTTGTTATTTCTTATGTTTTATCTTTTTCCATTGCTTTTAAGGAGGGTATTGACATCATCAAAAAGGGGTAAATTGTTGGAAATTAAATTTATGTTTTGATGATGATTCATCAATTATTCAGTTATTGTTTTTAACTCCTTTGATGAAGTGTCATAACTAGCTGTTATAGTGCAAAGCAAATAGACATCTAGAAATAAATGTATAGGGTTTATTAGATTATGATACTTGTATAGGTTAATCAGACAAGCATTGTAATAGAATAGGATAGAATGAGAAAACTGAGAATATACTGAGTCTACAAAAAGACTATTCATGAGAAGAAACTGACTTTATCAAGAGAGCTGAGTATACAAACTAGAATGAAGAAGGCAAGTTTCTTTGAGGACCTGAGACTTCAGTTGGATTATCTAGAAGCGAAGGTGAGGAACAAACTCGATAAATGAAGAAGCGAAGGACACAAAATCAATTATTGAAGAATGAAGCTGCGAGGTTCAAACTCGGTTTATGAAGACCAAAGCCGAGACTATAAAGTTAGAATTTAGGCAAGGCTGTGATGACTGAATCGACTATATGGATCTTGTATCAAATCCTAAGATGCATAAGGATAATGTTATCTTCGATGATCTCTGAGTTATGATGTACTCTGAATAAATAAATAGTAATCAGGTGAAGAAAGAGTACTGAGTTTTGAAGAAGAGTAAAAACTCAGTTAATGCTCTAAAGCTTAAAACTGACCTTTATAAACTACTCAGTTTCAAGCTGAAGTCACTCGAACTGAAGAAGAATCTAACCATTATAAAGCAAGCAATACAATTGGATAAAAGAATTGTCAGAAAAGGACATTGACATTCAACAGAATAGCAGAGCCACCAACGGATACAAGAATTCAAATTCAAACAAGATGAACGTTGGAATAACCCCTATAAATAGACCACTTCTACTTCAAGAAGAAGTACAGAGTTCTAATATCAAAATCACTAAGGAAATATCTGATTAAAGGGGATAGCTAAAAGAACTCTTGCTATAATGCTATATTGCTAAATCCATAAAAAGATATCATCAAAGTGTTCAAAAGTATTCAAGAAAACATCAAGATCTACACTTGAAGAAATCAGAGCTTATTGTGTAAATCATATACATCCAGAAGAAGAAGCTCATATCGCAAATTGAATCATAGTTATTAATTCAAGTCTCAACTTTGATTTTAATCAAAGGTTTTAGACCGTGAAACACCAAGAATGTGTGAAAGATAGTTGAGGTGCAGTCATGAAGACTGTGTTTGTGAAGAGCTAGTGAACAGGCATTACAGCCCTTCAAGGACTAGTGGTGCAAGCAGCTGCAGAGCAGCAAACTTACCTGTTCTATAGTTGCATAGATAGTGAAACTAGGGATTAGTGAAGGACTATCAGTCTGGAACTATTTGTAACCGGATACCTCAAAGAGTTCTAGTGGAATTTTCCTCCGCATCACAGAGGAAGAGAGGACTGACAGGATTACACCACTTGGTACCTCTATAATTCTTGTTTATTTACTTTACGCATTTATTTATTGCATTCTATACTTCATCAGATCACAAACTCAGCAAACAATAGAAACTGAGTCAACACAGCATTGCATTCATCTTTACAAACTGATAACTGAACAATTGAAAGGCTTTAATATATCCACTGCCGGTTAACTCAGTTTGAGCATAAGTCAGTTAGACTTATTCTCAGCTAAGTTAGCTTAACTGCACACAAGTTTGAAGCTGAACATAAGTTGTTTCATAGCTAGGTTTTTGGGGGCAAGTTTATTCACCCCCTCTAAACTTGTGTCAGCCTTTTCACGGGACCAACAAATAGTCTAGTTGTTGGTCCTTCTACCTCTGGGTCAGTCTCGAATAATTTCTCTATGGACTCTCCTACCTTAGATTCCGATGCAAAAAGCCTATCAACTGAACCGCTACATACGGACATACATAGGAGATAAAGAACAACAGTGAAGAAAAAAAGACTTGCTTGTTGAAGAATGAAGACGAAAAAGAGAGAAAGGATGGAATCGGAGGTGATCTTCTGATTTAAAGCAATGGAGAGACAACTGAAAGGACAGTTAATACGATGAGGGTTATAAACCCCAAGTAGCACACGTCCTCAAAACCGTTCCACTTCAAACGATGTGGGAGTAAATGCCTCGATTTACGAGGAAGTTATAACATCGTTATAACGGTAACTCTGCCACCTGGCAGAGTAGGTTATTGTAAAACTCTACAAGTCTATATGATAGAGGCCGAGCAGATCTAGCCTGACCATGAAAGCTCAGTTAGATCTGGAGGGCTAATGACGGAGGTCGGACCAGCCCTTGCCGCTTGTCATCTCCCTGTTGATTGAACATTAAATGAAGACAGAGAAAATATAATACTAAGGGACATAAGACCCACTTCATGCCTATGGGCGGACTAAACCCCAGGTGGGAGAGTCGACATGTTCTCTCCGTCTGACTACCGAGGGTCGGCTCGGTCGTCACGGAGGACGGTAAACGCCATTCGTGCTCAGACGGCATCGAGGGCTCGACGCAAGTCACCGAGCCTTCCTTATCCGATATTAGCACACGTGCTTATAATACAAGATAATTATGAGAAGATCCTAAAGATCCTTTGCCCTTTGGGACTCTGATCCTATCATTTAAAATACCCGTGATTATCTCCTAAATTAAATGGATTAACACGTATTAGAATTCGTAATACTTATGGCACAAAAAAAACTGGACGAGATGTCCTCTATATAAACAATCCCAATGAACTACGAGAGACGTGATTCTTGAACAATTACATGATACGTAGGCAACTTGAGATACCACTTATTCTAGGCTCGATCTAAAATCACAATGCACCACCCCGGTTTAGGTCTTTTTCTAGGGTTTATTCCTGGATTATTGTCACTAGCGTTTATATTGGCCCGTATTTACGTATAGACGTTTCCCAGCATCGTCAACAACCTTTTATACCATTGATTTTTATATGACCATTTGAATCAATAGGTCTCACATCATGATCAATGGTTCAAAAATGTGCCGTGCATTTTATTGTGTTTATTTTATTGTTGCACTATCACTGCTCATCTTTTTGTGTGTGTTGATATTAGGGCAAGTCCAATGGTAGGGGCCAAAATCAAAATTTGACCCCAATAGGAAAGTATTAGCATCTCCAATGAAAAGAATTGATATGTATGAAAATTAGGTATAGTACCAGGAGAGGTACCATATTTGAACACATGGTTAATACCCTCCCAACACATACACGCATGCGGGTGAAAGTCTTTTAGCCTAAAAAGTGCACCCTGCAAGCCCATGTGGGCTCGTCCCCTCATTGTCTTCTTTTTTTTGATTGGCTTAATTAAAAAATAAATAAATTGATACAACATATATATTTTTGCAACGGAATATAACGCAACGGCTATTTATCTTTACAACATACTATAAATACCCCATATCACACTCAATATATCCATATTTTTCTTCACGTATATTATTCTTTTAAATCTAATTCTCATTTTGCCTGTTAAAAGTTTCTAGTATATTTTTTTCCGAAAAATGGCACCGAAAACACAAATCCGATGGTCGTAACTTAGAAAGTATATAATTATTTTAAGAATTATTATTAAATAAATAAAAATTTGCTACAGTTTGCTATAAATTAATATTTATTTCAGCATATCATAATAATGAATTTATATACGATAGACATTGTATATAACTTTTCAAAAATAATTATAATTACATAAAAAAAAATTGATGGATATAAAAAAAAAAACACACACGTATAAAAATTATTAAGCTTATCAAAATATTTAATAAAAACAAAAAGAAATATTGACACTATAATTTAAACCATCTCATTGGAAATAAATAATTAATACTAAGTAAATAGTGTTTAAAGATATCAAAATTTGATTTTGATACCCATGGATTGGACTTATCCTTATACAATGAAAATGAAAGTAGAATAACCGTTAACACAATACATTTTGATTACGACGAGTTTGTATGATAATCAATTTTGTTTCCCCAGCTGGAGTCACGTGGCTCTCCAAAAACATAGAGAGGTACGTCGTATTCAGTAACTTCCAGGTTCCAGCGAAGACAAACCCAACAATTCCTGGGAAATAAAAACGGTAAAAAGTAAAGTATACTCAGCTCCCTTCTTCCCTTTCTGCGTAGCCTCGTAATTAAGTAAGCTTTAGAAAAACAGAAGGCAAAAGAAGAACATACAGCCAAGCAACCTTAAGTATTAATCCCACGTTTCACACGCTTTTGACTTCAAAACTACTAGTAGTAATAATTTACACGCCTTTGACTGTGTAAAAGAGTTTGGATTAATTCCAAAGCCTTCAAGATTTTCAATAGAAATACTAAATATTTATTCATGCCCCTTTCCTATTTTGATACAAGCCCTTTAAATATTCTTGAAGAATTTCATACTTCAACGTTATATTTTAACTTTCTTTTTCCTCAAGCAAACCTACAAACCACCACAACCCTTTAGGATTTTTTTTATCTTTGTAAACTGTAAAGCTTTTTCCTTTAACCATTCTGTTTTTTGGTTGGAGGTTTTCTCTCGTTGTTCTGTTCTTTGAAAATGGTGCAGAACCAGTGGTACAATCAATGGAGGAAAAGTGAAGAAGATAAGGATGATTTAGAAGCCTACAACAACAACCCTTTTGGTTTTGACAACAACAACAACAACAACAACAACAGCCATAAAAGAGCAAGACCCAAGCTTTTCTATTTTGTGTTTCTATCTTTTCTCATCTGGTGCCTTGTATTAGCTTCCCAGCTGTTGTTTTCCTCTGCTTCTACTTTTTCTCTAATTTGTAAGTTCTTTTATGTCTTGTGTTAGTAGCATCACCCGAATATAATTTTCCCTTTTTTTTTTTCTTTCTTTCTATGGTCTTATATATGGAATTATATGATTTTCATTTTGTGCTCTGCAGACTCATATTGGTTGGAAGATGATGGACTCCTTTCTAATCAGGCAGTTTCAATCTGTTCCTCTGTTCCAAATGGTTAGTAAAAATATTTCTGCTGTCTTGTTTATAAGTGTAGCAGTGAGCTTAGTCAGATTCTGTGTTTGATTATGGGATACTGATAAATGGTCTTAATATGCATACAGGGACAATATGTTGTGATAGAAGTAGCATTCGCTCAGACATCTGTATAATGAAAGGCGATGTTAGAACGAATTCAGTTTCTTCTTCAGTCTTTCTCTATAAAAACATATCAGGGCTGTCTAATGATGAGAAGATTAAGCCGTATACGCGAAAATGGGAAGCGAATGCAATGAATCTTGTTAGAGAGTTAAACCTTGTTATAAAGGAGCGAAATACGAGCAAGAATCAACTCCGATGTGATGTCCAACATGATGTTCCTGCTGTATTTTTCTCCACGGGCGGCTATACCGGGAATGCTTATCATGATATTAATGATGGGATTTTGCCTCTTTTCATTACCTCTCAACATTTGAACAAGAAGGTTGTGTTTGTAATTCTTGACTATCATCATTGGTGGTTCACTAAATATGGTGATGTTCTTTCCCAGCTCTCGGATTATCCGGTCATAAATTTCGATGGAGAAGATAACACAACTCATTGTTTCCCTGAAGCAATTGTTGGATTGAGAATCCATGATGAGCTCACTATTGATCCTTTGCTTATGAGTACTAATAAGACTACAATTGTGGATTTTCGGAACCTTTTAGATCGAGCTTATTGGCCTCGAATCAAAGGTTTGATTCAAGCTGAAGAAAAGAATGCCCAATTGCCATTGCCATCATTGTCGTCGTCCATTGGGGTTGTAAAGAAGCCGAAATTGGCAATCATCTCGAGAAACGGTTCAAGGGAAATAATGAACGAGAAGGTGCTTGTGAAAATGTCTGAGAGAATGGGATTCACTGTGAAAGTTTTGAGGCCTGATAGGACCACAGAGTTGGCAAAGCTATATCGTGATCTTAACTCGAGTGATGTTATGATCGGTGTACACGGTGCAGCCATGACTTATTTACTTTTCATGAATCCAGGTTCAGTTTTTATACAAATCAATCCTCTTGGGTTGGATTGGCCTGCACAAAAATACTATGAGGAGCCAGCAATGAAGCTTGGTTTGAAATACATTGGCTACAAAATCTTGCCAAAAGAAAGCTCATTGTATGATGAATATGATAGAAATGATCATGTTTTGAATGATCCAGATATAGTGAACAAGAAAGGTTGGGAACTTACAAAAAAAATCTATCTTGATCACCAAAAAGTGATACTGAATCTGCCCAGATTCCAGAAACGATTGGTTCGCGCGTATAACTATTCAGTAGCTAAGAAGAACAACAATCTTCATCTTCATCAACAACAGTAAAGTTTGGAACATTACATTCTTTATTCTTCTTCTATTCCTTTGTAAATGCCTTAGTCAGGAGAAGGGAAAAAAAAAAAAGCAAAGCCTTTGGTATAGTGATTCTTTTGTTCTTTTTGTAAATTAAAGTTTGAAAGAATATATTTTTTTCTCAATACATATATAGAGTTGTGAAAAAATGACAATCAAATTTGGAATTTTGATGAATTATTACATACATAGATACAAGTGCTTAATACTCTTTCCTGTTGTTGAGTTTCATACATGATATTATCTTTGATTTCTCAGAATAAATCTGAAAAATATGCCATTTTGATCATGGCGGCTCCAAGTGGAGTTATATGGGTCAAGTGACCCAGCCAAAAGAAATTGACCCTTGACCCATAATCCTATTTGGATTTTTAAAATTAATGCTTATAAACTTATAATACGATGTGTCGTTTTCGATTCCCGACTTGTATTTCGAAATTCCTGCAGCCGTCCATGGTACTCCACATTATGCTACCTGATCAATGAAAATACAGTGTTTTTATCATTTTCTAAGTGTATTATGTGGAAAATATGTAGGCAATATATACACGACGGTGGATCAAAAAGTTTTTAGGGTACAAATTCGAATATTCAACGGGAGGGAATTACTAGGTTTTTTTTATATTTTTCTTAAAAACAAAATTATGTCATTCTTTTAAAAAAATTAAAATAAAAAATTCTCAAATCTCATCGGGAGTGAAAGATTTTATGATGCAACGGTTGTACGGAAGTAGTATCAAATGACATATATTAGATCATTTCATTTTTAATCTCTTTTACATAATACAATTTTATCGTTTGTGAAAAATTAGTAATGAAATGTTGTAACGTATGTCATTGGATACAACCTTCTCACAAGGGTCGTGTTGTAAAATTTGTCAAATGAGTTAATCGGTTATATCACACCCTTAGATACTTGGAGGAAGCCTATACATCATACTTATTCTCCAATTCGTTAGACTAGCCGTAAGCCTGTAACGTCCTAACACCAAACCGAAGTAAATTCCGGATTCATGTAACACCAAGTAGAAAAGGTGTAATTCTGACGTAAGGAGTCTTTATTAGACTCGACAGTCAGATGTGCACCACGTGTGGAAACAAACAAAATTGTTTTGTTTGTTTCTACACGTGGCGCACATCTGACCGTCGAGTCTAATATAGACTCCTTACGTTAAAACTTTCCGAAGGAAAGTAGGAGTAGCAACAAAAAATAGTAGTAGAGGGACAATCACCTTCCGGTGTACCCTCCTTCAATGTCCAAGGTTGTTCAACTGTTAAATGTTAAATTAATGAGTAGTCTATGGCATTCAATAAGTAAATAAACATAAAAGGAAAGTAGTTGTTACTGGGATAATGGCAGAGTAATAAAATTTCTTTCGCAATATGAAATGCATCTTTGTGAACCGGCGGTTGACCGGTTGGGGGGCGGTTGGAGTTTTTTGGAACCGGAACCAGACCGGAACGCCGGTTGGAACCGGACCGGCCGGAACCGGTTGAAACCGGCCGGAACCGGAACCGGAACCGGCCCAACGGTTATAATTAGCAACGGCTCTTTTTGTTTTGTTTTGATTTTTTTTGTTTTTTTTTTTCTTTCAAACACCTCAAAAAAATTCCTATAAATACTACCCCATTTCATTTCAAAAATCCTACACCAATCTCAATTCTTACATCTTCTACTCAATTCTTACATCTTCTACTCATTTCTTTGTTTATCAAGTTTGTTTAGTTGTTAAAAACAACAATCAAATTTACTTTACGATACCGATTTTTAAAATTGTTCTGATTTAATCGTTACTTCAATACGATTTTAGTTATAAGTAAATTTGGTTTTGTATTTTATTCAACTAATTTTTTTACAAATGTAAAAAAAAATTCAATTTTATAATCAAATTTACTTTACTAGACCGAAATTTGAAGTTTTTCTGATTTAATCGTTATTTCAATTCGGTTTTAGTTATAAGTAAAATTGGTTAGTTAAATTAAATTTTTTTTATAACCATTATATATAATTTAGATTTAAATCAAATTTACTTTACTTCAATTTTTATTATAACCGTTATATATAATTTAGATTTTTTACAATGTCAAGAAGAGGTGCATCAACACAAGGCAATCGAAATGTTACTTTCGTGATGATGACACGGTTGTGCGGAATCGGATGATCTTCTTTGGTGGCTATAGACCCCAATATTATCTGAGACTGTCACGGTAATCACATTTCGATTCCTCGATTCGACACACCTTCAGGTTACAATCAAGATGATTTTGATAGTCATTACGACGATATAATGTCTCAACACTGGAAATTTTAACATCAACCTTAACGAAGGTGAAGATAATGATGAAGTCGGCGTTGATGATGATCATGATGTATTTCGAATGCTTCCCGTCCTAGACAAGGGCGTGGTGGGAGTCGGCATGGTGCTAGTCTTGATCCTACTCCTACTCCCGAGTCGGTCAATTTAGATGGTGGTGAAAGTACCCGATCCAAAGCACAAGAAAAAGGTTAAAATCGAGATTTTTACGAATTTTTCACAAATGTTCCTTGGGTGATGAAATAGCATTAGCTAACCCCGGAAATTATTTCTTCGGGGTGTGCAATTTCTGTGGCCAAATATACCAATTTAAACATGCCGGTGGTTACGGATCGATGCGGGGTCAAATTTTAAGTAAACATCCGGAAAAATTGGAAGACAGCGCGTCTGAAGCCCAGCTAAACATGCCGAGCTCCAGCGGAGGTAACACTAATCCACTCTTTATTTACACTCGTGATAACTGTAGAGATCTAACCACGGATCTTATTGCAGGGATGGGTCTTCCTTTTAGCTTTCCTGAGAATCCTATTTTCGAAAGTTACGTACAAGGGGCTTTGCAACCGGCTTTTACTCGTATCCCTCGTGCAACGGTTACTAGGGATTTCAAAAATAAATTTATTAAACGACAAAATATTATTTTAGAAAGTTTGAAGAAAAATAAATTCCAAATATGTGTATGTGCCGATATTTGGGAGGATAGGAGGACGAACAATTTTTATTTGGGCGTGTCGGGTCATTTGGATTGACAACACTTAGATTGTCAAAAAAGTTACTTATTTTTCGTTTATTTACTTGAGGCTCATCGCTTCTAACATTGCATCTTTATTAGTTGATATTTTTGAGGAATACGATTTAAAAGGTAAAAAGTTTTTTATTGCGTTTGACAATGTTTCAAACAACACCGCTTCTATTCCCGACTTATCCCGATATTGTGAACTCTTTCATAGCGGTCAATTTTTTCATGTTAGATGTTTATGCTATATTTTTAATTTAGATGTAAATGATGGTCTAAAAGTATATGACCATAATATTAATGCGATAAAAGCTGCGATTTCACATATTTTAGGTAGAAATATTCTTGTTAATAAGTGGTATAAATTTCTTAAAGAGAAAGGTCATCGCCCTATCAAACTCTGCCATGAGATGTCTGCGTCGGTGGAGCACGACTTATGATCTTTGGAAAAAAAAACAAACAAAATTAAAAATACCTTTTGTGAATTTTATGTGAACATTGTCGAAGCGAATATCGTTTGTATCCCTTTATTTGGACTTCATGCAAGAAACTGATGGATGTTTTTGAAATATTCAAAAAAATTACAATATTGTTTTCAAAATATTATCAACCCACAACACATTTAGACTTGCCTGCTTATGTAAAAATAACTGTCGAACTTGAAACTATGGAACACGACGCAAAATTATTTCAATGTTTAGTGCCGATGAAGAAGAAATGGAATAATTTAAAATTTTATCATACGAGAACTTCCCCTGTGAAATGATACATAGAGAGTACTTAGGGGTACGATTTTCTTTTTAGTTTTTAAGTTTCAAAACATGTGATCTAAAGGACAAAGGAATCATTGTGTGGAATCATCATTGCAATAGAATAACATTAGAGGACAAGGAATTCCCAATGTATAAAAGGACTACAGAAGAGGCTAAGCAAACAATCAAATTAGTACAACAGAGCAGGCTGTGGGTCCCTAAACCGTCCTGGGTTACCCTTGAAAGCCCATCTAATTTCAGCCCTGCAATCTAAGCTACCAAATAATACAACAACAACAATCAATAATCAACAATCTCTTTCTCACCTAAAATCCTAACTCAATTACAAACCCAGAAAGAAAAAAGAAAAAGGAGGAAAATATGTACTTCCCCGAATCGTGAACTTAAAACATAGACGTCCCGTTGATCCGTGTAGAAGGAAGTGAAGATACTTCTTCTTCTTCTTCAACAATATTATCAGCCATAGTAGTAGCAACTCCCTCTTTCAGTTGTACAGATACGGAACGCGTTTTGGAGTCTTCTCCGTTGCTAGTGGGGAAGCAGGAACTCTCTACGTTACCGTGGGAGAGAGTCACACAAGAATCGGCGGCCTTAAAGGTTGAGGCGGCGCTACTACTACTATTACTACTAGGATTAACATGATGTTGTCTGATTAGAATTCCCTCCAGTTGTCTCTTGAAGTCGTTTTTCGCATTCTCATTCTCACCCAATTGTCTCAAGAAGCTTTCTTCAATATCACTTAACGACTCTACATCACTCCTGAGGCTGAGATTTGCTTCATCATCATCTGATATTGGCCCCGTGGATTCGCAGTCTTCTTCACTTTCCATCTCTTCATCAGTTTGGTGCCTAGTTGAAGAAGAATGACATGAAATACGTTGCGGCGAATACACTTCATCAACCATTGTGTATTCACGTTCTCGCAGGGTTTTCATGATCAAGGTCTTCAACAAGTTCATAACTTGAACAGCATGCATAAGTGCAGTCAACGGATCTGACATCTGACCCACCAAAAGAAATATAAAACCAAAAGGTTTCTATTAATTTAGCAAAAAGATACATACGCACCAGGGGCGGATCTATGTATCTGTGGTAGAGTCGCGTGACCACCGCATTCGAGGTCGAGGAGTTTTTTATTTTTAAGTATTAAAACGATGTAGTTTTGCTTCTCAAAAAAGAAACGATGTAGTTTTGTTGTTAAAAAGTGTAGTTTTACAATATGCCGTCACTTCATCGAGGTGTCTCTGCACTGCGGCGTCTCTGCATCGGGGGTGGTCACTGCATGGCGGTGTCTCTGCATCGTGATGTCTCTGCATCGCGGTGTCACTTCATTGCGGTGTCGCTTCATTGACGTGTCTCTGCATCGGGCGTCGCGGTGTCGCTTCATCGCCGTGTATCTGCATCGTGATGGTCATCGCATCGGGCGTCGCGGTGTCTCTGCATCGTGATGGTCATCGCATCGGGCGTCGCGGTGTCTCTGCATCGCGGTGTCGCTTCATCGCCGTGTCTCTGCATCGTGATGGTCATCGCATCGGGCGTCGCGGTGTCTCTGCATCGCGATGTCTCTGCATCGCGGTGTCACTTCATTGCGGTGTCTCTGCATCAAGGTGTCGCTTCATCACCGTGTCTCTACATCGCGGTGTCACTTCATTACGGTGTCTCTGCATCGCGATGATCATCGCATCGGGCGTCGCGGTGGTCAATGCATCAAGATTGTCATTGCATCAAGATGGTCAATGCATCGGGGTGGTCAATGCGTCACGGTGGTCATTGAACCGCGGTGGTCAATGTATCGGGGGTGGTCATTGTATCGCGATGGTCAATACATCGGGGGCGGTCACTGCATTGGGGGAGATCAATGTGTCGCGGCGGGTCAATGCGTTACGGCGGTCAATGTATCGTGGCGGTCGTTACGTCGCGACGGTCAATACGCCACGGGGGTCAATGTGCCACGGCGGTCAATGCGTCGTGACCGTCAGAGGGTGCAATTTGGAAGCTATTGTGAGCTAAATATCATTGCTTTAGAGGATATGCTGCTTTACTCTTGGCTTCCAAGACGATTCCAAACAATCAGGTTATTCAAAAATTCAATGATCTATATAGTTTAAGATTTCTGAGTTGTGCTTTTTATATAATAATCTAATGACGTTCTCATACCATCACGCAATGATCTGTATTTTATCCACGATAAATAGAGGCATAATAAGTGTAGTTGCTTCTGTTTTACAGTTTTCTGGTCGCTATTTCCTCCAATTAACTACGCCATTGCTGTCCCATTGGAGTCGTCCTTGTCATTATCCTTCAGGTCTGCAGACTAACATCATAGAGCGTCCGTTTCTTGCCCTCTCCTCCTCCTCCTCCGGCTACCACCACCAACAGAGCCATTGCCGCCATAATTGATGGAGAGTTAACTACTGCTGGTTGAATTTACAAAAAGAAGGCATATAAACTAGCTTTTAGAGATCAATTGTAATTACTACGAAATTCAAGACTATACATACACATATAGGGGATGTCCTGGTGCACAGAAACGAACGAGGTGGGAAAAGAATTTTTTTTCATTAATTAAGGGTAGAATGGGGAATAAGGAAAAAGTGTGTCCTTATAAGTCCAACAGATTTCTTTTTGTCCTTATAAGTCCAATAAGTCTCTTTTGTGTACTTTTGGGTCTTTAGCCCTAAAAATTTATCATACGAGAACTTCCCCAGTGAAATGATACATAGAGAGTACTTAGGGGTACGATTTTCTTTTTTAGTTTTTTAAGTTTCAAAACATGTGATCTAAAGGACAAAGGAATCATTGTGTGGAATCATCATTGCAATAGAATAACATTAGAGGGACAAGGAATTCCCAATGTATAAAAGGACTACAGAAGAGGCTAAGCAAACAATCAAATTAGTACAACAGAGCAGGCTGTGGGTCCCTAAACCGTCCTGGGTTACCCTTGAAAGCCCATCTAATTTCAGCCCTGCAATCTAAGCTACCAAATAATACAACAACAACAATCAATAATCAACAATCTCTTTCTCACCTAAAATCCTAACTCAATTACAAACCCAGAAAGAAAAAAGAAAAAGGAGGAAAATATGTACTTCCCCGAATCGTGAACTTAAAACATAGACGTCCCGTTGATCCGTGTAGAAGGAAGTGAAGATACTTCTTCTTCTTCTTCAACAATATTATCAGCCATAGTAGTAGCAACTCCCTCTTTCAGTTGTACAGATACGGAACGCGTTTTGGAGTCTTCTCCGTTGCTAGTGGGGAAGCAGGAACTCTCTACGTTACCGTGGGAGAGAGTCACACAAGAATCGGCGGCCTTAAAGGTTGAGGCGGCGCTACTACTACTATTACTACTAGGATTAACATGATGTTGTCTGATTAGAATTCCCTCCAGTTGTCTCTTGAAGTCGTTTTTCGCATTCTCATTCTCACCCAATTGTCTCAAGAAGCTTTCTTCAATATCACTTAACGACTCTACATCACTCCTGAGGCTGAGATTTGCTTCATCATCATCTGATATTGGCCCCGTGGATTCGCAGTCTTCTTCACTTTCCATCTCTTCATCAGTTTGGTGCCTAGTTGAAGAAGAATGACATGAAATACGTTGCAGCGAATACACTTCATCAACCATTGTGTATTCACGTTCTCGCAGGGTTTTCATGATCAAGGTCTTCAACAAGTTCATAACTTGAACAGCATGCATAAGTGCAGTCAACGGATCTGACATCTGACCCACCAAAAGAAATATAAAACCAAAAGGTTTCTATTAATTTAGCAAAAAGATACATACGCACCAGGGGCGGATCTATGTATACCATGGTAGGGTCACGTGACCCCACTGAGATTCGAGGAGTTTTTTTTTTTTTTTTAAGTATTAAAACGATGTAGTTTTACTTCTCAAAAAAGAAGCGATGTAGTTTTGTTGTTAAAAAATGTCGTTTTAGGCTCCGGTGACCACACTGGAACAATTTTTTAGATAAAAAGTGTAGTTTTACAGTCCGGTCTGGTGGTGGCTGGAAAAAATTCTGAATCCGCCTTTAATCATAAACATAATAAAAAGTTTCAAACTTCATTTGTATAACTGAAATTGCACACTAGTATACCTACCTGAGTCATGTTGGGGCAAACACCATGGCTATGTTTCTGGCATTCATTTTGTTGGAACCCTCATGTTCAACAACATCAGCCATTAAATCCACTGCCCAGTTTAGTAAGGCTCTAGCAGTTGGTTTCAGCTGTTCGATCAGTTCAACAGAATCTTCCTCTGTATTACATTCCAAGACCTGTTCAGGTGAAAGACCATCAAGCACACCGGACGGGAGTTCGCGAAACCAGGCCTTTATTAGACCAGCCAAGCAATGGACATCGATGTCTTCAGGGACAATCCCTCTGTTTAGCTGATCTCTAACATGTTCCTCCTTGCTGTTCTCCGGATTTATGCGGAATATACCCTCTGCCTGAATTATATACACAAAAAATGTCAACAAAAAAAGTTATATATATATATACACGGGCAAGGCTCTATCATCTGTGAAAGCTATAATTACCTTTATGCCACCTTGGGAAAGCAAACGGTCTTGCATCAGTAAGAGAATGGTTGGAACACTGTTGCCTCTAGCATCATATGAGCATTGCATTGACTCTGCAGAGACTCCAAATACACTGACACTGCAAATACAGATCAAAATCTGTTACAAAAGCGAAGTAAATCTCAAGCGGCGGAACACGAAGAAAATTTACTTTAGCAGCAAACTTCTAGCACACCATACTTAAATTTTTAGCAATTATTGAAAGTTATTGTACAGAGAAATGATGTTCATAAATATCCCATTAGCATGAAATATTATGTAATTTACCTTTAAGACAAATCATTATCAAATTTGTCAGTTCTGTATTTGTGTATAGCCAATCAGAGTATTCCTAATTGTCTTACTAAACCTAAAAACAAAACATCTTGCTCAACAAACTATCTAAGCAACCCTTAAATATATTTTCTTGTTAAACAACTTTATACTCTTTTCATTGTATATTAAAAAATACAACAACATCAACGTTAAGTATGTTTGTTCAACTTCAACCACACTGTTTTTTTTTTCTGTAAAGACTAAACAGCATCAAATTGGCTACCTAACATAGAAAATGAACAAAAGCAAGTGCATCCCAACCCAAGGTTTCTGTGGTTTGATAGATTGTGGCATAAAGTGTCCAACAACTTTATATTTTCCATCTGAAAGAAAACGTATGAACTTACAACCAATTACTTGGGGGGACAGGGTGGGGTTGGGGGCGCAAATCCAGAAAAAAAAAATGGTTTAAACCGTTTAAAAAGATCACTCCTTTCCCTCAAAAAAAAAAATCACTCCTTATATTGGTACCCACTAAAGTAACAGAAGTAGCACGATGAGATCCTGTTCATACCTTCAATAATACTAATAAAAATGACAAAAAGGTATTATTATTGACATTCAATTCCAAAATTCTGGAAAAATGAAGAACAAAAAAAGGAATTCGGAAACTTTATGTAGATAAAAAAAAAAAATTACCTGGCACTGGGGACTCTACAAGGAACTTCAACTTCAAACTCAACGGGAAGGCCCAGAAATCCATGAAAACGGTCGAAAGTGACATGGGTTATATGCTGGACGTTTGTAGGCCAACCGATCTCCATGTGGTGTACGGCCGACGAGATCGCATCTTCTTGCCGATCTATTCGGCAAGAAACCATTGATTTCCTTAAAGCAGACAACAAAAACTCTAACAAAGACAGTTGCTGTTGCCGCTGCCGCCGCTGCTGCTGCGCATATTTACCTGCTGGTGCAGCTTCGTTTGACGAGTTCTTCCTAAGCCCGCCACCTGCACCACCGCCGCAGACGCCTGACTTGGATATAAGCACAATTCCTGTCATTTTGCTTGCTTCTTATCTGCACTTTTCGGATTCCGTGGCGTGGGGTTTGTACTGGATGGAAAATTCAAAGGAAACGATTTTATTGGACGAATGAATCTTATTTTACTGGGATGCGTGTGCTCTCTTCATTTGAGTTTTGAACTTGGAAAGTTTGCTATGACTACAAGACAGAGAAGTTCAAACGGCCACAGGCCACTCAAATTCAAATTTCGGACCCTTTATTAAAACGGTAGTGCTACATCCACTACCTCTATCTTCACAACATCATCCACAACATTATCCACACCATACATTTAATCAGGACCCACAAAAAAAAAATATTTCTCTCTCCAATCTGTGGACAACATCATTCACTACATCATCCACTACGTCTTTTTGTAGTGGATGTATTATTTTCCTTAAAAAAAACCAAAAAACAAAACAAATAAGTACGGAGTAAAAAAAAATTAAAGGCATCTCATAAATCAACCGTTGCCCATGGATAACAATGAATGGGAAAAGATCCCCGACGGTGCAAGATGCATAGTTGTTCCGACAGTGCATCAAAATGGTGTCGTTTCGATCCGAAATGATGCTGTCTTGATTGTGTTTTTTTTTTTTTAGATCGTATCAAGACGGCGTCGTTTCGATGCACTGTCGGGGGAGCGGTGCACCTTGCACCGGCGGGGATCGAGGTCCAACAATGAATACGGGTGGCTACAGGTTTTACGATATCAATACTCTACCGATCAAAAATTTTCCTAATTCATATTCTATCCATTACCCATACACGTAGAATTTTTAAAATTCATACCTTCCCCATGCAGATATTCTGTTAATAATATCATCCGCAATGTGAGCGATTTAAGAGATCTCAGATCATAAAATACACGTAATATAAATAACTAGATCTACATCTGAGGGTTGTAGAACATCCTCTTGGATCTCAAAATCCAAGTTGAAGAACCGCAATAAGAAGGATGAAAGATTGTGTGAAGAGCACCACGATCTTCCGTGACGTGTGATCCAAGAACTCTCCGTGGAAGGAAATTTCGACTCGAACCCTTCCGATATGCTACCGGAAAAACCTCCAAGATTTTTCCTCTTAACCCTTGGCGAATTTTCTATCTTCTCTAAGAGTTGATAGTGAAATTATTGTTGTGTGTGTAAGGCCATGAAATTCTCTTTATATAGGAGAAGTAAAACTTAAATTTCCGATGATTTAATAATTAATACAAAATCAATTATAATAATCCCATTAAATAAAAGATAATCCCATAATATTCTAGAACAAATCTAGAATAATATTTATCTTTATTTCTTTCCATAAATATTTATCTAATAAATATTTTATCACATGTTTTATTAAATCACATGAAAACTAATTTCTTGTTCATTAAAATAAGCATGGGTGGCGAAAATTATAATGTTGACCTAGTCAATATTAATTTTGCCATAACACAATAATTGGGCCAAGATTATGAAAAATGTCTTTTCTACATATTTAATTATTTAAAGCCCAACTAATTTAATAATCTACTAAACAATTAATTCACATATCGTTTTAATAAAGTCAATAAGAACTAAATTAATATTATTAGGATTCGACGTCGAGAGAATATTTATGCTTATATTAGGAGGCACGTCGGGGACCATGGACTAATAATCGTGGCTCCGATAAATCAAATAAATAATTATCTTACGAACAGAATAATTATATTCGATAAATCAATCACGAGAATATGCCACCATAATCCCGTGATCGCACTCTCCGATTATGAGATTATATTTATCTCCTCACGAGAATAATAACAAGCGTCCATTGATATAATCATTACATATGGATTAATCCTCCATGATTATTCATTCTAAATCGGGAAGTTACCGTTAACCCTTTTGAGAACCTCTTATCCTTATTTACCATTAACCCCTAGTGATCAATTAATTCATACACCCTGTTTGGTAGCTAATCGGTGTAATATGAACTCGCGCGATCGATCGTTTTAGGATTAACAAATAAAGAGGCTGTCTATCTACTTCCATAAATGGAAGGAATGGATTATATCTGTGACAACACGGACTACTCACTCAATCGATACAATGCCAAGATGGGGTAATTCGGACCACGACTGATCGGTGTAATCCTTAACCGTCAAGTCAAACCTCATACCGATTCAAGCGGTTGATTGTGATCACCTCAGATTAAGATATATCCATAAATATGATCATCCATTGATTCGATAAGACTTCTCGATTACGGAATTATATCGTGAACTCTAATCAAATCGGTCCAACCCTAGATGATATATCTATCATATATAAATGCCCCATTAGGTTCTCTTAACCGAAAGTCCGGATAAGACAATCACACCTATTGTGTTCTGGGCGCATTAATAGCACATTAAAGAAGAGACCCAATACTCTCGATTAACTTCACTACGGGCTAATTGTATTTTAAGTACATCTTCACTAACTCAATCCTCCTGTGTATATCCCATACACTGAGTTAAGTGATTACATAAACGATATACTTTTGGGTTTTCTGTAGTGTAAATACTATTGTCACATCGGTGAATATGAGAATAATAAATATGAATAATAATATCATTTCATTTATTAAATAAAACAATTACAAAATTGTCTTTCGGGCATCACACCTAACAATCTCCCACTTGCACGAAAACATGTGATTAATTGTTTTAGAGCACACCCTATTATTTAAAATACAACAAACTACATCTCCCACTTGCTCTAAAGCAATGGAGACTCATCCCGTATTCTAGTACCCACTAAGCATATCATTACCATTGCAGATGACAAAGTACACTCCGAGTGTGCCGTCGTAGGATAGGTCAGTGACTCAGGGAGTACCTACATCTAAATGTCATGGGTCTTAATGATTAGTCAGGTTGTCGGCTCGAGACGATCCGTAGAATCGAAACGTTACCGGTCCATCTAATCATATGGTACTATCCCAATATGCTTTTGTCCTCTAGTGATTTCGAAAATCCTTATAAGCCACCCCTTCATCGTTCGCACAATGATGTGGTATCGGCTTCCAAATCTAGAATCACTCCCAGATATGAAAAGGAAATCCTTAAGCTATATCGCCTCTATAGCTACTACAAAAGCCGCTAATCACCCAACTAGTTAAAGTCGAGTTGGCGTTGCTGGATTCCTCCAGGCAATAGCTTCAACACAAGAGTAAACACTGAGCCCGAGATCGACTTAACGATCATCCTCAATCTGACTTAAAGTCAAAATCAGTGTATCACACATATCCAAGTTCACACATGAATATGTTCGCATATTATTCCTCGTTCTCTTCAAGATACTAAAGGACATACTAAACTTGCTTTGTTAACCGCCAAATCTAAGATTCGATCAAAGTTGACGTTCAATAACCTGACCATCTCTTACTAGAAAGAGAATCTATCCCATTTCTCTTGATCCGAAGATTTAGAGAGTCATTCCTGAGGCATAGGGTAGAACTTCCTCGTTGAATGTTGAACACACAGATGCATCATCTTAACCAATAAGATGGATGGGAAACCGATGGATCGATTCTAATGAATTCGACCAGTCAAACTCTTTAGGATGTTGTCCAAATCTACATTGCGAGAATTGGGGTATTGTCGATTTCGACTTCAAATAACACACCCATGTTGATTCCAACTGGTGCAGTGTTATCCTTCACAAACACTAATATATATTTATATACACTACCGTACTAAAATTGATATCCAGTCTACAAAAGACTTATCAATTTTCTGGTCAAATCCACATATTGTAGAAATATATGACTTCCAGTGACCGAGAGGTTTGCTTTTTATCCACAAAAGGACATAAGCCTTGACAGTCATCCTGTCATAAGTTCATAAGGCAATACCCTTTTGTTTCGAATGAATCCAGACTCCGTTTGTTTGGCAAGAAAGTCTCAGGGAATCACCCCTATTTTCTGCTTTTGAACGAAATCATGCAATACCGAACTCATTCTACTCTTTTCCGTGTAGATCCAATTACTCCCACTTTGGGCTGAGACTTTCAGGTGGTTCTACAAGAGTATGAACAGAACTGGAGTACCGAACTCCATTCACAGGGTTATGGCTATTAAACCAACCTCTATTATCAGAATCATATACTTCTCACAAAAGAGCCATAGGTCATCAATCGATCCTCAGACTACAAAGTCCGCAGAAATCGTAATGGGTAATGGATAAACCATACTCCCAATACTTACTGGGTGGATCAAAATTCTGATCTAGTTTAGTAGTATTTAGTGTTATCACCAACAATCAATGTTGGATGTGGTCTGATTTTAATCAATTAGTAACTACCTTGAGTAAAACGTACTTCAAGGTTCAAGGTTTTGCTGTTCATGGACTCTATCAGAAAGGATGCAACAGTATAACTGTCCCTTCCCGATTTCAAGAATCCTATATCTAACCTTTATACTCAATAGGTTAAAAGATATATCACGAATGGTCATTGACCGAACGTATGCGTGAAATTCCCAGTCTTACCTTCAAGCCTTTGTGTGCTAAATGCTTATATTTATGGAAGTGGGGTGAACCGAATCCACACCTTATCCGTAAATTCCAAAGCATATTCTAGGTAGACTTCTCGGTCTTACATGTCAATGTAAACCGTTATTTCGCCTTCAATATCTTTATTGAGTTAAGCAAAGTGTATTGTAGCACATCTAAAACTATATAAGGCAATTTTAACGGTTTCTCACTTAGTGAGAACATGTCACAATGAGGCGGTGAGCATCAGTCTCAAGGACTATGAATGGCCTATTCTGAGTATAGAATACTCTATCTCTGTTGAAAATAGAGAAACCTCAAAATATTTTGGATAAACTTACCGGAGTGTTTGAATAGTTATTGTTAAGGGTAAATTTATACGGTTTAAAACGCTATATTCTAAGATATTTCCCTTCATATTCTTATAATTTGCATTAGAAACGAGTGTTTAATAGATTTATTAAGCAAATGAGGTTTTAAATAAGTTATTCGCAAAATTGGTTAATTGTGGTGTTTTAATTGTGATTTTTATGATTATTTGGACGATATTACATTTTGCGATGTTTTCTTGTGTTATAGGTACATTTTGATGCTCAAATGTTGATAAAAAAGAGATAATAGTTAATTTCATTGATGATAAAAGATAATGATGATTTGATTTGATAAAAAGAGATAGAGATGAAGAAATCAAGATGAAGTCGACCTGAATCAAGGCCCAAAGATCTTGAATCAAGCGCCCGAGTGGACGGGCGTTTGACATCCCGGACGAGCGTCCGGAGGAACTTTACATTCAGGATGATTAGATTTTTCCTGGACGAGCATCCAATTTAAAGAAGGACGGGCGTCAGATCCAGCTCGGCCCGACTCGAAGAAGTTTACATAGGCCGGACGGGCGTTCACCCTTTCCAGACGGGCGTCCAAACGCCGACTTTGCAGAACCGACCTGAAATTCTATATATAGCTGCGGTTTTCTCCACACAAATCATCATATATTCGAACCCTAAACCCTAGGGGCGGCTAAGCTGCGTTTTTCCTTAGTTTACAAACAGTTTTTACTTAAATACTTTTATGCACTTTCATTCTAAACAATTCGAATCTCGAAGAGGATGCTAAGAGGCTAGACCTCCATTGAACAAGCGTTGTGAAGCCATCCAATCAACAATTCAGTTTTGTTCTTGATTATCTTGTGAGTATTTTAATTCAAGTTGTTTCTTTATCATGTTTTTCATGTTGTTATGCAATTTATATCGAAAGATCGTTGCATGTTGATTGCTTGTCTTGATGAAAATCATGTTAAACTTTAGATCACCGTGATAAAGAATAGATCTTAAATCTAATTAACGAGAGTTATTAGGTTAGATTTCTAGGTTAGAATTTGAGAGATTTCACACCTTGATTTGAAAGCATCAATCTTTAGATCGAAAGATAGAAGATTGATAGGAGAACTTGTCTAAGAAATTAGGAGTTCATACCGTGGCTAGGTGAATCACAACTTGGTTAGAAATCACGAGATAGTTTAGATCGAAATTGATAGTTGTAGGATAGGTGGATCAATTGCTTGTTCGCTCATAAATTATTGATTAAAACCCCTTGAATTTGAATTGTTTAGCTTAGTTAGTCGGTTATTGCATATTAGGTTTAGTTTAGTTTAAATTGGTTCGCAACTATATTTTCCTGGCTTTAGATCTCGATCTTCTGTCCAGTCTACGTTTGTTATCTTCCGTTTTAGTTATTCAACTTTGTTTTATTTTCGTTTCGTTTAGTAGTAGTAATCGTGACATAGTTAGGTTAGGAATATAAACTAGAATTCACAACCCCGATTCCCCGTAAGATCGACCCGGTATTAACCTCTATACTACGATCCTTATACTTGAGGGAAACCGGATTTATAAATATTTATTACTTGTTTGCTGTGTTAGATAATTCCGTGACAAGTTTTTGGCGCCGTTGCCGGGGAACCGGACGGTTGTCTAGTTTTTGTTTTTCCTGTTTTAATTTGATTTCCCGTTTTTAATTGTATTAGGTAGTTTTTAATTAGGTAATTAGGGTTTTAGTTAGGGTTTTAGGTCTTCTCTTTATAGTTCCCTTGTGATTAGATTTTCTTTCTTTCATGTTTTTCCTGTCTTTCTATCTTTCTCCACATCTTTTTCCTGCTGTTTCTCTCTTTTCCTGCTTCGTTTTCTGCTACCAAACGGGCGTCTAGAAACGTGGACGCCCATCTGTTCAAAATTTCTCAACTCTGAATCATTTTTTACTAGTGGGACGAGCGTTCATTTAATTTGGACGTCCGTCCAATTCTTCAGCTGATCAGACGAGCGTTTGGACCTCCAGACGCCCGTCTAGTTCAAATTCTAGGCAGACGCCCGTCCAGTTATCTGGACGTCCGTCTGTTCCCTTGTCTTAACTAATTCTATTTCTTTTTCTCTTCTTAGGCTTTAATTTTTTGTTTAGGATTTTAAATTCTTAGTTTTTAGGCTTCTTCCACTTGTTTTTGGTCCGGTTTATGCAAACTCGGAGTCATAAGGGACCGTTACTATACACCCCTGACCCCGAGCGAACCGTAGTCCGGCCAAGCAGCGGATTTTCCATTGCGGTTACGGTGTGAGCCGAGCAAGATCTTGAGGATCAACTAGCCAAGGAAATCACCGATTTTGTAATAATGGTCGCTAATAATGAGCGTCGTTGGCAGACTTCGCCATGCCGGCGAAGTCAAAGTCAACCGGCTATTGTTATCCCAAACCATAATTGCACAAACCTTCGTGTTAAAGCCGGGACTTATTCGGATGATGCATCATGCATCTATTTTCCACGGTTATCGATCGAGAGAATCCCCATACTCACTTACATACATTCTTAGAGATATGCGGTACTACACGCATCCAAGGAGTAAGTGAGGATGCTATCAAACTGAAACTGTTTCCATTTTTGTTGAAGGGAGAAGCGAAGGAGTGGTATACTTCTCTCCCCTCTGAATCAATTACTACCTGGGCTGAACTCGAAAAGGAGTTCTTGAGTCAATACTTTCCACCTTCAAAAACAGCCCAGTGTTTAAACGAGATATTCACTTTTTATCAAAAAGAGAATGAGTCGTTTTTCGAATGTTGGAAGAGATTCAAGTCTCTTCTTAGAAAGTGTCCGCACCATGGCTTGCCCCTGGAGAGGCAAGTCAACACTTTCTTTAGTGGATTGACCGAGCTTACAAAAGGCATGGTCAATAGTTCATCTGGTGGGGCATTTCTGAAGAAAATGCCTGAAGAGGGATGGGCATTGTTCGAGGACATTGCTAAATATAACTATGCCCCATCTTATCAAGCTATACAAGCACCTCCTCCTCCTAAGGTTGAGGAAGTAAACATGCAAAGTTTGATCGCCATGCTGCAGAAGCAAATGGCAACGTCTCAAATTTCCAATCAAATGAATCAAACTTCTTCTTTTCCACAGAACTCCCAGGTTACAGACAGAGAATTGTTGTCAACCGCCACATGGTTGGCCAGTGTCAATTCAATCCCCCTGCACCTTATCAAGTGAATGCTGTTCATGATTATGGACAGTGTAATCAAGTCACATGTCATAATTGTGACGAGGTGAGGCACACATCTAGATTCTGTCCTCTGAACGGACAGAATGCGGAAGTAAATGCATTCTATGGCCAGAACAATCAAAGGTTCAATCAGTTTTCTGGCCAGAATAATTTCCAAAACCAAGGGTTTAATCAATCTTCAAGCTTCAATCCTAATTCGAATTATAATTCGAATCAAAATTCCATTAGAAACCCTGGTTTTAATCAGAACCAAAACTCAAAATTTTCCAATCCTACTCAAAGATTCAATCAGAATTGGCCTTCCAATTCAAATTCTCAATTCAAAGTCGGCCCGGCCCACCCTATTCTCCAAATTTCCAAAACGCTCAAGGCCCTCCTAGCCTAACAATCTTGAAGCTAAATTGGAGGAGCAAAGTAGATCAATGAAAAATCTTGAGAGGCAAATTGGGCAACTGGCTGAACAGTTAGCTTCTAGACCCCCAGGCATTGTGCGCCGTTTCACTGAGAAGAATCCAAAGGGTGGTCAAGTTGCTCAAGCCGACTTGAACAAAGGCCAATGCACGACCTCGTGCCATCAAGTCCATACGGTAGAGAGGAGGCCAGTGCAATGAACCTCAGAAGTGGTACTCAAGTTAGTGGTCCTTCCCACCTGGGAAACCACTAGCCCCTCCTGCCATTGATAAGGCAGGAGGGGAAGCTGAGCACCTACACTCCCCTTGGCCGAAAGAGAATACTCAGGAGGCTGATCCCCTGAGAGGTGAAAAAGCCGGAAGTCCTCAGGTGGCTGATCCCCTGAGGAATGAAGATTCAAGTGGAAGTCAGGAGGCTGATCCCTGACTAATAAAAAGATTGAAAAAGCCGTTCGGTGGAAGGATCTGGAAGACAAAGGCATCGGTGCGACTTCAAAGAAAATCTTTTTCGAGAACGATGAAAAAGCTTCCATTTCCACCAAGGAAGAACAACATCCCTTTGAGTGAAGATAAGAAGTATGAAAAGGTGCTGAATCTTTTGAAAAATACTCAGGTAAATATTCCATTATCAGATGTCTTGGTTGAAATGCCTAAGTACTCAAAGTTTATCAAGGATGTTGTTTCTTCGAAAAGGAAGTTGTCAGACATGGAGAGGCCGGTTGGTGAGGATTGTTCAATGATCAACTACGAAAACCTACCAACCAAGAGAAGTGATCCTGGAAAGTTCGTGCTTACAGTGTTAATGGGAGGCCTGGTATTCCCTAACTCTTTGTGTGACCTGGGTGCATCTATAAGCCTCATGCCATTGTCTGTGTGCAAGTATCTAGGTTTAATTGATCTTCTAGAACTCACTACCATGAATTTGCAATTCGCTGATAGATCTTCTAAGAAAGCAGCGGGAATCTTAAAAGACGTACTAGTTCAAATCGAAAGATTTACCTTTCCTGTCGACTGGTACGTCCTGGATATTGAAAAGGGTGGAAATGTTCCCTTGATTCTTGGAAGGCCTTTTCTGTCCACAGCCAGAGCCCTCATTGACTGCGATGGTGGGCGAGTGACGATCCGTGTTGGTGATCAAGAGGTAAGCTATAATGTTTCCCAATCCATTCAAGTACCCTCTGGTCCTTCAACCGGTTTTTCCATTGAGGATACGTCAGATGACTTCGATGATTTGATGGAAAAGCAAGTCATGGCTGTTGCAACGGAGTATGAGCGACTGGTTGATAATTTGAATAATCATGGTGTGGTAAGTCTAGAGCAGTTAGAAGCTGATATTGAGGATGAGTTATTGAAAGGAGAGGCTTTGTCAGTGGGACAACTTGATGTTGAGTTGAAAAGTGGAGATCTCAAATCGAGTTTAGAAGACCCCCCTGCAGATTTAGTGTTGAAGCCGTTGCCTAAACATCTTAAGTATGTGTTTCTAAGAGAAGGTGACAAGCTTCCTTTAATTATATCTGCCAAGCTGTCTCGTTTAGAGGAAATGAAATTGATCAATGTCTTGAAGAAAAATGAAAAGGCCTTTGGTTGGCAAGTAGGAGATATCAGAGGGATATCTCCGGACATCTGTATGCATAAGATCAAGACTAATGAGGGTGCGAAATGTGTTAAATAGCCTCAGAGGAGGCTCAACCCTCATATGCAAGAGGTGGTTAAGAAGGAGATCATCAAACTTCTGGACATGGGAATCATTTATGCCATCGCTGATAGTGAATGGGTTTCCCCGACTCAAGTAGTTCCCAAGAAAGGTGGAATTACGATTGAGAAGAATGAGATGGGAGAGGAAATAGCATTGAGACTTGTCACTGGTTACAGAGTCTGCATCGATTATAGAAAGCTCAATGAGGTAACCATGAAAGATCACTTTCCCCTTCCATTCATTGATCAGATGCTTGAGCGTCTGGCGGGACACGCATTCTACTGCTTCCTAGATGGATATTCAGGATACTTCCAGATACCCATTGATCCAGCTGACCAAGAAAAGACCACTTTCACCTGCCCTTATGGTACATTCGCTTACAGGCGAATGCCATTTGGTCTCTGCAATGCCCCAGCTACATTTCAACGATGTATGCTGGCTATCTTTGACGGGCTCGTAGAAAAGTGTATGGAAATCTTTATGGAAGATTTTTCGGTCTTTGGTCAGTCCTTTGATGATTGTCTTGACAACCTTGACCAAGTGCTATCCAGATGCGTGGAAAATAACTTAGTGCTCAATTGGGAAAAATGCCATTTCATGGTAGATGAAGGAATAGTTCTTGGCCACAAAATCTCCGCCAAAGGTATAGAAGTTGACATGGCAAAAGTAGAAGCTATCGAGAAGATGAGCTATCCTAAGAATGTGCGTGAAGTGAGAGGTTTTCTTGGACATGTCGGTTTCTACAGAAGATTCATCCAAGACTTCTCCAAGATAGCCAAGCCCCTGTCTACTTTACTAAAGGAAGACGTTGAGTTCAATTTTGACGAGAGCTGCAAGAAAGCGTTTGAGGAGCTTAAGGACCGTTTAATCTCTGCTCCAATTCTTATATCGCCTGACTGGAATCTACCTTTCGAGCTTATGTGCGACGCATCAAACTATGTAGTTGGTGCTGTTCTAGGACAAAGAATCAAATGGAAATTCCAGCCTATCTATTACATGATCCACACATTGAATCCTTCTCAAGTTAACTATACTACTACCGAAAAGGAGCTATTGGCGTAGTCTTTGCTATGGACAAGTTCCGTGAGTTACTTGTTAGGAGCTCAAGTGATTGTGTGGGTGATCACACCGCTTGCTTTATGATATGTCGATGACTAAGAAGGAGGCTAAACCGCGCTTACTACGTTGGATACCGACCTACAAGAGTTTGATATCTAGATTAAAGACAAAAAGGGTAGTGAAAGCGTAGTGGTGATCACGTTCGAGAATGTTAAGTGAGGAAAAGGATGATCCGGTGATATAGATCTTTACTTTCCTCTAGAAAACATTATGCTTATCGACGGTTGCCCTCACGATGTTCCATGGTATTCTTCCATTGTCAATTACCTTCATGCCCGTTATCTCGATCCGAAATGTCTTATCGGGAGAAGAAAAAGTTCTTCTACGATTTGAAATCTTCGTTTGGGATGAACCTTATCTTTTAAGATCTGTAAAGATGGTGCGCTTAGAAGATGTGTTCCGAGAATCGAGCAACGCGATATTATTGAGCAATTGCCACGGTGGACCCACGGAGGTCACTTTGGTGCGTGGAAAACCGTTGCTAAGATCTTCCAATCCGGTTTCTATTGGCCTACGATCTTTAAAGATCTGAAGCTTTCTGTAAAGCTTGTGATAGGTGCCGAGAACCGGTACTCGACAAGGCGCGTTTTGACATGCCTTTGAAACCCATCCTAGAATGCGAAGTCTTTGATGTATGGGGTATCGATTTTATGGGACCATTCCCATCATCTTGTGGTAACAAATACATCTTAGTCTGCGTAGACTACGTGTCAAAATGGGTGGAGGCTCAAGCCACTCCCTCACAATGATCATAAGACGGTCATGAAATTTCTAAAGAAAAACATCTTCGTGAGGTTTGGCTGTCCACGTGCCTTGATCAGTGATGAAGGGACACATTTCTGCAACCGACCCCTAGAGAAAGTTCTTGAAAAGTATGGTGTTCGTCACAAAACTGGCACACCATATCATCCGAGGACTAGTGGTCGAGGTTGAAAGGAGCAACCGTGAGTATTAAGAAAATCATGGAAAAGGCGGTTACTTGATCATAGGAAGGACTGGAGTTTGAAGTTGGATGATGTACTATGGGCTTACAGGACAGCCTATAAGACTCCGATGGGTACATCTCAATATCAAATGGTCTATGGTAAACCATGTCATCTGCCAGTCGAGTTAGAGCACAGAGCGTACTGGGCTACAAAGTTTCTAAACTTTGATTCCCAATCCTGCGGTAAGCATCGACTGCAACAATTGCATGAATTAGACGAGTTCAGACTCTAGGCCTACGAAAGTGCCAGGATCAGTAAATAAAAGACAAAACTCCTTCACGATGCTAAAATTAAGAAAAGAGAATTCCAAGTCGGAGAACAAGTTCTTCTATACAATTCCAGGCTACATCTGTTTCCTGGAAAGTTGAGGACACGTTGGTCCGGTCCCTTCGAAATTCTCCAAATTATTCCTGGAGGCGTTATAGAACTACGAGGTTATGGTGACCAACCGTTTCGAGTGAATGGTCAGAGGTGCAAGCACTATATTGGTGAACCTAAAGAGAAACCTTTGATAGTTCGTTTCCTAGATATCCTCGGGTGTGGTACTACAAAAGTCGAAGAATTTGACAAGTTTTCACCCGACCTGTTTTCAGAGGATGGCGGTACTGGTCAATCTGAAGAAGTTCTAGCAGGTAGTTGGGATATGGAAGAGTTTGAGAGGGAGCGTCAGCTGAAACGTCATCAGAGGGCTCAGAAGATGAAGAAGTCAACCATGGGGAAGTTGAAATGTGTTTGGAGAGCTCTCAAAGATTTTACCCCATGTGTAAAGTGTTGTTTCTGCAGCCAAGCTGCTAATCAAAGTCTGGACGAGGTAGTGGCTGGCAAAAAGGTCAAATGGCCTGATCCAGGCTGAGTTTAAACTGTGTCGAGCTAACGACATTAACCAAAAGCGCCACTAGGAGGCATCCTAGATATCTTTAGCTTTAGTTGTTTTTGTTTTGCTTTTGTAGTTTGAGTATTTAAGTTTAGTTTACTAAGTTTTGCTTTTGTTTATATCTGTCAGTTAGTTGTGCTTTCTAGATATGGATTTTGGAGTTCTACCAGAGGAGTTGCCTTTCCTTAGGAGGATCCCACTTATCACTGTAGATGATGGACCGGGAGGGACTATAGTGTTGCACGTAGACTTTGATATTAGTACCCGCGTCAGGACTGTCACCTATGTTCTTATTGTTCCCCGCTGTTCGGGAGGTGGAGACTTCACTACTGTGGAGTTACATGAGGCTCTAGGACGTCCATACACAATCCTCAATGATCCGATGCTGACGGATTTAGCGCTAGTGCTGCAAGCTGAGCATTTTCGAGGTGTTGATGTAGCTGGTGAGGATTGGGGTTTGCAAGATGAGTATGACTTCTCTCCGGCGATTGACATGCTCCGCCGTCTTATTCGAGTGATAGATTGGTCGGCCATTTACGATGACTAGCGTTCTTAGGTTGTTTCGTCGAGCAAACGACGTAAAACAAAAGCGCTTGGTGGGAGGCAACCCACTGTTTTCTATTTGTTCTCTAGTAATTTTTTGTACTCCGTTGATTTCCATTTGTATTTTTGAAGTTTTGTTTAAGTTTAATGAGAAAATGAAAGTTTGAATTTCAATTGTATGCAATTTTATAATTTTGCGTTTTTTCTGCCATGGACGCCCGTCCAGTGAACTGGACGTCCGTCCACCATGCACAATACGTGAACGAGCGTCCAAAATTCTTGGACGCCCGTCTGATAAACTCTCTTAAACGCTGTATGTGATTTGGTCGCCTGGACGAGCGTCTGTTTATCTGGACGCCCGTCCAGTTCATATGCTATCTAGCTGAACGCCCGTCCAGACCTGTGTCTATATATACCCCCTGCTTTCATTCTTTATTCGAATCGAGAAATTTAAATTGCCAAACCCGACTTTTTGCCTCCTTTTGCTCTAAATTCCTCATTTCTAAACCAAATTGGGCGATTCAAGGCCCTACAAACAGCTCTCAACCCCCTCTTTTTCGTTTTTCAAACGCAATCCACCAACACACAACCGTTGTTTCGAATAAGTAATCTAGCATGTGCGGTTTTCTTTTGGAAAAATCCGATCTTTGGTCTCGTTTGTTCACATTTGGGACTTCTAATCAGCATCATCATCTTCCTTTCAACATGCTTGGTAAGATTTTATAAGCTTTTCGTGGATTAATTCACATTTTCCCTGAGTTCGATCTTCGAGTCGACTCTTTTGCATACACTTGTCTGATTTGTTTTCTTCTCTATGTTTTGTTTATTTTTCTTTCTTGGTTGCTGATATGGGATGGTTATGGATGATTATGGATGGGTTTCATTGTGGTTTTGATGTTGGTTTGGTGTTGTTTTGTTTGGGAAATCCCGTTTGGATGATAAACGGGTGGTTGTGTTCGATTTTGGGGCTGGGATTGTTGGTTGTTTAGTCTTCGGTTAAGATGGTGCACAAACAGGTTCAGAAAAGGCATGGTAAGGGGGTAGCTAAGGAACCTGCTAAGAAGAAGAAGGGTGTGGACCCCACTTTAGTCAATCCCAACCAAGGTATTCGTATTGGGGAGTGTCAGAATCCTCCTAGAGGTCAATCTAGAGTTCCTCTACAGGATGAGCCTGAGTCTGGGTCTGAAACTGATGACGAGCCGTTAGTGAGGATGCGGACTAAGGTGACAGAAGCTCGGGGTGAGCCAGTGGACAATGAACCTGAGGGAGCTTAACCAGCTGGACAGAGAGTGAGACCCGCTATCCCTATTCCCTTTGCTCGTAGATTCATCAACCCTAAGGCGATGGAGGTCTATAATAAGCATTATCTAACGAGGACGATGTTGATCGAGTGAGCTGTCCTTGAACCTCAAGTTGATCCCTTATTTGTGCAGTTATTGAGGGATAGGAAGTGGGGAGCTTTGATGGTAACTCCGAGGACCCCGGTTAATGCTACGTTAGTTCGTGAATTTTATGCCAATTGCTCAGAGACGGATTTGGCAGCCGGAGTTGTGACGGTTCGGGGAGTCAAGGTGCCATTTACACCCAAGGTTATTAACGAGAAGTATGCCTTGGCACCTTTTGAGGGGTTGGACTATAAGGAGGCGATTAAAGCTAAACATGATGCCGGTGAGGATCCGTTGGAGGAATTACGGATGTTGGTGTGCCCGGAGGTACCGTGGACACTTAGGCCGGGTGCAGATAGGAAGGAATTGATCACTACTAGTTGGACTGAGGATTGGAAGGTCCAGTGTCGGTTTATTCAGAACAGGTTGTTACCTAAGAATAACCTGACTCACATCCACATTGGTGACCTTGGGAATGCTATATGCCTTGAACTTCAAGCTCAATGTTGATGTAGGACAAGCGATTTTCGACGAGGTGGCCATGAATCAGAAAGTGTATACTCGGTGCTTGATATGTCCACATTTGATCCACAGTCTCTGTCAAGATGCTCAGGTTCCCGAGTACAAGACCGATCATAAACCGAAGAATCCGAGGTTCTTGCAGAGGGAAAAAGTGAAGTCGTCTGGTCAGATTCAGACTGAGGCTGAGGCACAAGAGCCTAGTTCGTCATCGGCACCGCCTCGAGTATCCTCGCTTCCTACTATATCCCCCTCCGTCCGGATGAGGTTGAGTATGGGCGACAGTGTGCGGAACTGGTTGGAGGATATTCGGACTACACAAAACAACATTTTGACGATCCTGCAGTGTATCAGTGAGGGCCGGCAGCCGAAGGACGACATAATCTTCGACCCGAGCACCATGGATTACATCTATTCTGATGCGGTTGAGCAGGCCATTGCGGATGTTTTGGAGGACTCTGAGTCTTCTTCGGATGAGGAGCAGCCTGATCCGGTTGATGATTCTGCGGCCCCGGGCCAGTCATGATTTTATTTGTCTATTCTTCAACTTTGATTTGTCCTAGATACTGTGATTGTATATTTTTGCTACTTTTGATTACGTGATTCGTTGTGTTTTTCATTTCGCTACTATTTATTCTTTCTGATGGATCATGTAAGCCATAAGGCATCAGCATTTTCATTTCTACTTTGTTTCACCTTTTGGATGTGTTTAATGTTTTATCTTTTGGTATTACTCGTTTTTGTATCTCTTTTCATTCTGGTATAATTCCCCGTTTTCCCCGAGATGTTTCCGTGTTTGTCGAGTCGTGCAGGTGTACTTCAAGCGGTTTTGTCAAACTACATTGTACGATTACGAGTTCTAAGTGTCACTGTGTAGGCTCCGGCCTGACCGACATTTCGAGTATCGGTTTAAATCAGCTAAGTCTTTTACCTTTTCTTTCGTTCTGCACAACATGAGGACATGTTGATCTTTAAGTGTGGGGGAGGGGATGATTTGATGTGTATCTACACATTTGCTTAATTCGTTATGTTTCTATGCAAAATGAGCTAGAATCTGAAAAATTTCGACACTTTTGTTTTTGTTTTGTCCCGAGTAAGCAGGGCATATTCTATGTTCGTTATTTTTATAGTCATTGATGCTATATATCATATGTTTGATAAGTTAGTTGTTTCACCCGAGATCTATTTTTCACGAGCCATAGTGAATGATGAGCTAATTTATAAAGTTATACCCCTTTTTCGACGAGTGATTTTTGATTTTCTTATAAGTCATGTGCTTAGTGCTACGTACGTATCTTGAGATTTATGATAGTTTGTATTTAGATCCGAAGTATGTTATACTGTGAATATCTAAGGTTTGAATGTGATAAGTAACACGTAACTTATTGTCAAATGAAAAAGTTGAAAAATATGAAGTAATTTGGGTGTGTCGGAAGCTAGTCGATGATTTGAGTGCGGTAGGGCGTGCCACGTATGTCCTATACCACTATGACGACTAAAAGCTCACGACAGTCAGAAGAAGCTGCCTTATGATTTGAGTAAGGTAAGGTATGTCTCGAATATCCTATTCTGCTATGACAGGGCAATAGCTCATTCTGATGTGTGTTTAAAGTGCAATAGTTAAATCAACTAGTGAATTGTTATAAAATGAATGAAAGGCTAAGTTTGAAGGATGCAGGTTCTTAGATCTAAATGAGTTAGATCTACGCGCAGCGGATGGATCACGATTTATATATCAAAACACATAATTAAAGGACTTAAACTACTACAAGGGGGTTAAGAACATGTTACCAATACCGGGACGAGACGCCGTGATCTTCCGATGTGTTCTCCAAACGGCGGTTGGTGGACACCCTTCTTGATACACGAACCTCCTCGATATGCAACATCAAGAAAAAACTTGTAGTTTTTCTTCTTCCAAAAACCCTAAGAAAGAACAAATTTTCTCTCTTTATTTGTGGTGAATTTCGAAATTTGCCATGTAATTTCCCTTGGAATAACTCTCCTTTTATAGGAGAGTAAATCCTTGGTCTCCAAGTTTTAATTAATTAAATAAATAATTAATTAAACAAAATAAAAGAATATTTTCCTTAATGACTAATTGTGACATGTATTGACCAATAGGAAATCAAATAACAAGTCATCCAACCAATCATATAACAAGAATATCTTTTATTTTCCATAACACAAGAAAATTAATTCTTGTGCTAAAAAGAGACATAAATGGCGCCACACTTAGGGTTTCCAAGCCCACATAAAATGTCTTTTATGTGTATTACATTATTTAGCCCAACTAAATAATATTTATGCATATCAATTAATTAGCTTGACCAATTAATTATCAATGAGGCCCAAATAACAAGATTATTAGTCCGAATTCGAAGCCACATCGGGGACCATGGACTATAACCGATAGCTCCAATAATTAATTATTCATCGAATGAGAATAAGTACATTAATTATTAATTCGGGATTACGCCACCATAAACCCGAAATCGAACTCTACCGATTATAGATGTATACTTATACTCAACCCCGTAGAGTAAATAAGCGTCCATTGATATAATCACTACATACGGATTAACCCTCCATAGATTGTCCATTACGAGTGGGAAGTCTCCGTGAACCCGACTTCGAATATCTTATCCTTATTTACCATCAATCCACGATGATCAATTAGTACACATATCGACTAGTAGCTAATTAGTCAAATGTGAACTCCCGGGATCGATCACTTTCTTAGGGATAACAAATAAAGGGATGTCTCTCTACTTCCTTGAGGAAGGAATGGATTCCATGTCTGTGAAAATCAGAACTACTCACTCATCGAGGAGATAGTGCCAATGAGAAGTGGCTTGGAACACATATCTAAGTGAACCGTAACTAACACATCAAACACTACCCCGAGACAAGCGAAGACACTGTGATCACCTCAGATTAAGGTTGATCCATATATGATCATCTAATGATTTAATAAGATTCCTCGATTACGGAATTATACCGAGAAATTGATTAAATCGGTCTAGTCTATATGAATGCCATCATATATAAATGCCCCACGTAGTACCCTCTACCGACAGATCCGGATAAGACTATCACACCCTAAGGTGTTTCAGGCGCATTATTGGTGTTTTAATCAAGAGACCCTAAACTCGATTAAGTTCACCACGGACTAATGATTTAAGTATAGCACCACTAACTCAATCCTCACGTGCATGCCATGCACCGAGTTAAGCGATTACATCTTGATATACTTAGGGTTTGCGGTGATGTATTACTTACAAGCACAAAGCAAGTAATAAGGTGAGATAAATTCTGTCATCCATTAAAAACAATTACACAAATTGTCTTTCGGGCACTACACCTAACAATCTCCCACTTGCACGAAATGACAAGCAACGATTGTTTTTAGAGCACACCCTTTCTCATCTTATTCACAACACTCTCCCACTTGCTCTAAAAGCAGATGAGAAATATCCATCAATGCCGTACCCTCCAAGCACTCGACTTGGTACACTGATTAGCTAGGTTGTCGACTCGAGACGATCTTTAGGATTGAAACGTTGTCGGTCCTTCCAATCAGGCGGTACTCTCTCTCAATATGCTTTTGACTTATTGTGACTGAGAAGATCCTTCTAAGCTATCTCTTCACTGTTTTCATAATGAAGTGATATCGGCTTATCAGACCTGGAATTACTCCCAGACCAAAAAGGAAATTCTAAGCACTATGAGTAAACACTGAGCCGAGATCAACTTAATGATCATCCTTAATCTGACTACAAGTCAGAATCAGTGTAGTCAACCATATTCAAGTTTGCACCTGAATATACAAGCATATGATTCCTCGTTCTCTAACGATACTTGAGGACGTACTAAACCGCTACTTATTGCTTGAATCCAAGATTCAACTGCAATTGACTCGTTTTAAGCTGACTTGCCCTTATCCTAGAGAGACTCTATCCCATTTTCTCTTTATCCGAAGATTTGGAGAATCATTCCTGAGAGGTAGGGGTAGGACTACTCTCGATGAATCTTTGCAACCGTATATGCATAATCATCTTATTCAATAAGATAGGTGGGATAGCCAATGACTCATTCTCGTGAATTTGACCGAATCAAATTCTTAGAATATAGTCCAATTCTCTCATCCAAAGAATCTTGGCGTGTCAGTTTCCGACTTCAGATAGCACACCCATGTTGTTTCCAACCGTTTTAGTGTTATCATTTATGAACACTAATGCTACTACTTTACCAATATTGATATCCAGTCTACGAAAAAACTTATCAATATTTTGGTCAAGTCCACATATTTTAAAACATGTGACTTTTAAATGACCGAGAGGTTCTCTTAAATCCACAAAGGATCATGGCAGGCTTCCTACCAATGGTTCTTTTTGAATAAATTAAGATATCGTTAGTCTACTTAAAAAAGGTATTAGGGAATCACCCCTATCTTACGCTTTGTAACGAATCCGTTATTCATTCTCACTAAAACCCTTACATTCGAATGAATTGATTCCGTTGTTCGCAAGAAAGTCTCAGGGAATCACCCCTATTTTACGCTTAACGAAATCTAGCAAGATCGAGTGGTGAGAGAGTTCAAGGTGCGGTTAACTCTCTACTTGTCGGGAATCACCCTATACCACTCAACTTTGTATTTGAAAGTTTAAACTTGCCTATTCATTCGACTCTTTTCTATGTAGATCCAATTGCTCCCACTGGGCCTGAGACACTCAGGTGGTTCTACAATAGACTGAACAAAAATTGGAGTACAAAAACTCCATTTACAGGGTTAAGGCTGTCAAACCAACCTCTATGATCAGAATCCTATACAGCCCACTAAGAGCCATAGGTTATCAATCACCCCAGCAGACCGTAAAGTCCACAAAACCACAATGGGTCAACGGTTAAACCATACTCCCACTGCGTGGTGGATTGACATCCTGATCTAGTAGTATTTATCAGTGTAATCACCAACAACCGATGTTGGACGTGGTCTGATTAAATCAGATAGTAACTACCTTTGGGTAACCGTACTCCAAGGTTTAAGGTTGTTACTTATAGATTCTATCAGAAGGCTTGTGACAGTTCAACCGTCACTTTCTGATCTCAAGAATCTTATAATCAACCTTCACTCGTCTCATTAAGATATTTCATGAACAGTCACAATCTCGAGCGTATCATGCAAAATCTCCATCCTACCTTCAAGCATTAAATGCTAAATGCCTACATTTATGGAAGTGGTGTGAACCGAATTCACTCATTATCCATAAATTCACTGGCATCTTCTAGGTAGACTTCTCGGTTTACATAATAATGTTAACCGTTATTTTGCAACCAATTATCTTAATCGAGTTTAGCAGTGTATTGTAGCATATCAATAACTATATAGGGCAAGTCTATGGTTTCTTCCTCAGTGAGAAACATTCCACTAGGAGGCAGGCCGAGCATCAGTCCCAAGACTATGCGATAGCCTATTTCGAGCATTGAATACTCTATTCTCTTGCTAAAATCAGAGACACCTCCTCGTATTCTTTCGATAAACCAACCAGTGTTTTGAGTAGTTATCAGACAGAATGTCACCACTCAAAATCTCCCACTAGCTTGTATCTCTCACTAGACCCCGAAGGTCATGGTGAACAAGCTATGTTACCCCTTCAAAACTATTACCCTTTCCCGATTGAAAGGAAACTTAGTCATTGTTCCTTTGAGATAGTGTTCCAAGACTGGGAGATAGGAATCACCCTTAGCCAGTCAGCAGGTCTTGTCTCTAGGATATATGCACTAATTAATAGATATTGAAAGGTCGTTTATCTTAATACGAAAACCTTTTACCTTTAATAGTTTTAGATGTGTTATACTTATTCACTTTTCTTAGTGGTTCGACTTTATCAAACAAAGTCCGAGTCTTGGATTAAATACTACAAATGTCATATTCACTTTCTATGAGGCAACAATATATCGAGTTGAAAGTGAATCCATCTCATTTCAACGAATCAGTAAATAGAAAAATAAATTTTTCTCGTGATATTCAAGGATAGAATCAAATTCATTTCCTTATATCACTCCCACTATTGTAGTTGAAATTACGCCCGTTGTTACTTTATTAATCGTTAATGCACAACTTCCTTGTTCTTCCAAAGAACTAAGCTACCGAGTCAAGTTACTCGGTTAAGAAAGTCGCTAAGGATTCATTGGTTAGTGATCCGGAATCACTTTCCTTATCCTACACTTTCTTTAATTAATGTTTCGGTTTAGCCTCAAAACTTTAGTTAAGATGATTAACACTTATAGACATTCTTTCCCATTCTCAACTTTCCTTAAAAGGAAATAGTCTTGAACTAGCAGTTCAATTGAGTAGACACTACTCGTGAAGCGTGGGATGTCTAATGAAAGCGTTACCAGTGGGACTAATTTTCTAAATTAGAAAAACATAAGACAAAAGCTCCCACTAGTTTATCGGTTCCAAATACCGTCTAACTAGCGACACTTTAATTTATGATTCTCTAATTTTTCTATTAGAAAATTTCTCGTGTAGACACTACACCATTAAAATTCACTAGAAGAATTTTATCGTCCCAATCATCTTTCAAAGCGACTACGATGTCTCTCGATCAACACGATTGACAACAATGACATCCTTATTTACGTCACTTAAGTCTTGAAGGCTCCAGAGAAATATCTCTTCCGAAAAATTAATCGCATGTAAGATCAATAAGTACAACGTTCTAGTTACTTACCACTTTTAACGAAGTCATTACTAGTCAATTTTACACTAGCGAGTCTAGCACCTAGAGAGATATATAAATAGTTGTAAATAAAATTGTGAAGATAAATCCAAATCATACACTACTAATAAATTTTAGGAACATAAACTAAGTACTTATAGTCTATCCTACCGTTCCAAGGATTTAATCTAATGCCTCGGTGTCGCCTTTATGGTAGGTCAAAGAGGTTTCGATTAATATTGAAGATCAACTTGAGAATCGAACATCTCATTTGTGATCGTCAATCACCTTTCCTTTTTCAGCCAAGGTATTACCCAAATACCCTTTATGAGTGTGACCTCTTGTTTGAGATCTTTAGATAGACCCAGTGTGCCGCCTTAGGGTCGGTCGGTGACTCAATGAGTACCCAAAATCCTATCCTTTCGGAGACCAAGCCTTGAATTTTGATAGCGGTGAAGGCCTTCCTTAGGGGGCCGAAATCAAAGCCGGCACGAGGCGTCACCATTCTCTCACTTTGCTTGTGTCAACAGTAGAGGCCGTGGGGTCGTTTGTCGCCTCCCGCTCCCACTCAATATTTTGAAAAAGTGGTGGGTTTATCGATCACGTTTTGGACTTGATGTTACATTAAGGAACAATAAATCATAGGCCCGAATGTTGTCGGTTATGTGGGCTAGCCCACCCGACCTATTCGTTAGAACATATGTGGCCGTCGGACGGGTCAAGGCTAGGAGAGCTCCGTTGAGCCGTAGTGGCTCTTCGGATGGCTCAGCCTTGCAAGACCCCCGTGCAAACGCCACACGTGGAGGTGAAGTCGATCGAGCCGTAGCTCATCGTTGACCACCCAACCGTGGTTAAACCACTTTCGAACCTGTTTGACCGTGATTATCCAATCCTTAAACATCAAACTTTCACGTAGACACTACGGAACAAAAACGTAATCTCGTCAGGTAAGGTGGAATTCACGAGAATCCAACACCTTAACCACGAGGTTTGGGATTTTACTCCTTATGCTTTCGTGAGAGTGGGATTCACCGAGAATCCATCACCCAACCTCGACGATTGAAAAACCCGTGTTCCTCGGTTTTACCCTAATTAGTTTCTAATTAATATCAAGCAATTAATTAAAACTAATCGTGTGTTTTATACATGCCTAACTAATTCCTCGAATTAATTTCTACATGTATGCATATGGAGTGGAATTCATGTTATGATGCATGTCATGGCAATTTTCCGGTTCTACTCATACAATCTACACATGTATACTAGTGCGGAAAATAAACACCGAGATGGACCGTTGGCACCCCCGTAACTAATCTATTCGAAAATAAATTAAAACCCTAATCTGCAGATGTTTAGAATCTTCGACGATCGTCAAACCAAACGAACTCGGATCGCGACGAAACTTTCCAGATCTGATCTTCATTCTTCGGACTTCAATATGGACGGTCGGATCGGAGCTTTGACTTGTCAATCTTCCTCAGTGAGCCGCCCAACTTGCTGCTGAAACAGACTCTTACAGCAGCGCATCATTGACTTCCCGAGGCCGATTGGGGATCTATATGAATCCCGATCGTCCTGAAAATTTTATCTTACGTCAAAAACTCCATGATATGCGATCTGACCGGTCGGAGTTTAATTTCAACGGTCCAAACTCTCCCAGAAAATCGAGGAAGTCACAGGTAGGGTTTCTGTGAATCCTGCATTTTTCTGTTACAGCAGCCACTTCGCAGCAATGAAAGGATACACAAATGGAATCTGATCACCGCCAAATTTTGTGGGATTGTTCATCAACTTCTAATCTTTATTATGACCGGAGGGATCTTTGTTTTAACGGCTCAAACAACGGAAAAAACGAAAAGACTAAACAGCTACTGTACAGATCTATTTTCTGGAAATTAAACTTGCAATAAAAATAAATTACATAATTTCCTATACTCATATGAACGAATTTTCATCGTTTATATGAGTTTACAATAGATCTAACGGGTAAACAACGCCAACCCCAATCCATCTCTTCAACCATAACAATTTTAATCATAATCAATGCATAATTATAAGTAAAAATTACCTACATGCAATTCCACTCCTTTAAATCGTTTTACTATGATTATGACTATATAAATCGTGGAACCTTTCTCTGATACCACATGAAGGATGCAGGTTCTTAGATCTAAATGAGTTAGATCTACGCGCAGAGGATGGATCACGATTTATATATCAAAACACATAATTAAAGGACTTAAACTACTACAAGGGGGTTAAGAACATGTTACCAATACCGGGAAGAGACGCCGTGATCTTCCGATGTGTTCTCCAAACGGCGGTTGGTGGACACCCTTCTTGATACACGAACCTCCTTGATATGCAACATCAAGAAAAAACTTGTAGTTTTTCTTCTTCCAAAAACCCTAAGAAAGAACAAATTTTCTCTCTTTATTTGTGGTGAATTTCGAAATTTGCCATGTAATTTCCCTTGGAATAACTCTCCTTTTATAGGAGAGTAAATCCTTGGTCTCCAAGTTTTAATTAATTAAATAAATAATTAATTAAACAAAATAAAAGAATATTTTCCTTAATGACTAATTGTGACATGTATTGACCAATAGGAAATCAAATAACAAGTCATCCAACCAATCATATAACAAGAATATCTTTTATTTTCCATAACACAAGAAAATTAATTCTTGTGCTAAAAAGAGACATAAATGGCGCCACACTTAGGGTTTCCAAGCCCACATAAAATGTCTTTTATGTGTATTACATTATTTAGCCCAACTAAATAATATTTATGCATATCAATTAATTAGCCCAGCCAATTAATTATCACTGAGGCCCAAATAACAAGATTATTAGTCCGAATTACAGAAGCCACATCGGGGACCATGGACCTATAACCAGTAGCTCCAATAATTAATTATTCATCGAACAGAATAAGTACATTAATTATTAATTCGGGATTACGCCACCATAAACCCAAATCGAACTCTACCGATTATAGATGTATACTTATACTCAACCCATGAGTAAATAAGCGTCCATTGATATAATCACTACATACGGATTAACCCTCCATAGATTTGTCCATTACGAGTGGGAAGTCTCCGTGAACCCGACTCGAATATCTTATCCTTATTTACCATCAACCCCATGATGATCAATTAGTACACATATCTGACTAGTAGCTAATTAGTCAAATGTGAACTCCCGGGATCGATCACTTTCTTAGGGATAACAAATAAGGGAATTTGTCTCTCTACTTCCAGCGAGAAGGAATGGATTCCATGTCTCGTGAAAATCGAACTACTCACTCATCGAGGAGATAGTGCCAATGAGAAGTGGCTTGGAACACATATCTAAGTGAACCATAACTAACACATCAAACACTACCCCGAGACAAGCAGCACCCTGTGATCACCTTAAGGTTGATCCATAGATGATCATCTAATGATTTAATAAGATTCCTCGACACGGAATTATACCGAGAAATTCAGATTAAATCGGTCCGATCTATATGAATGCCATCATATATAAATGCCCCACGTAGGTACCCTCTACCGACAATCCGGATAAGACTATCACACCCTAAGGTGTTCTGGGCGCATTATTGGTGTTTTAATCAAGAGACCCTAAACTCTGATTAAGTTCACCACGGACTAACAGATTTAAGTATATCACCACTAACTCAATACTCACGTGCATGCCATGCCTTTGAAAGTTAAGCTGATACATATCTTGATATACTTAGGTTTTTGCAGATGTATTACTTACAAGCACAAAGCAAGTAATAAGGTGAGATAAATTCTGTCATCCATTAAAAACAATTACACAAATTGTCTTTCGGGCACTACACCTAATAAAGTTATCGTCTATCTTATCCCCAGTAGAAACTGATAGATATGCTGTAGGGATTATCCTCTGAGTATTTCAGAAAGGCCCTGGATATAATCGATCATCCTTCTCGGGGTGTGTCACGTTTGTAGGGTACGTCTTATGAGTGTCATTTATTACTAGTCTATGAGGGGGTATTAGCTAGTTTTGCTTTGAAATTTTCAAGTTTGGACTTAGTGGAAGTTTGTTATGGCTTTTCACACACACCGGGGTGAACGTCATGGGTCTTAATGATTAGTCAGGTTGTCGGCTCGAGACGATCCGTAGAATCGAAACGTTACCGGTCCATCTAATCATATGGTACTATCCCAATATGCTTTTGTCCTCTAGTGATTTCGAAAATCCTTATAAGCTACCCCTTCATCGTTCGCACAATGATGTGGTATCGGCTTCCAAATCTAGAATCACTCCCAGATATGAAAAGGAAATCCTTAAGCTATATCGCCTCTATAGCTACTACAAAAGCCGCTAATCACCCAACTAGTTAAAGTCGAGTTGGCGTTGCTAGATTCCTCCAGGCAATAGCTTCAACACAAGAGTAAACACTGAGCCGGAGATCGACTTAACGATCATCCTCAATCTGACTTAAAGTCAAAATTAGTGTATCACACATATCCAAGTTCACACATGAATATGTTCGCATATTATTCCTCGTTCTCTTCAAGATACTAAAGGACATACTAAACTTGCTTTGTTAACCGCCAAATCTAAGATTCGATCAAAGTTGACGTTCAATAACCTGACCATCTCTTACTAGAAAGAGAATCTATCCCATTTCTCTTGATCCGAAGATTTAGAGAGTCATTCCTGAGGCATAGGGTAGAACTTCCTCGTTGAATGTTGCACACACAGATGCATCATCTTAACCAATAAGATGGATGGGAAAACGGTGGATCGATTCTAATGAATTCGACCCAGTCAAACTCTTTAGGATGTTGTCCAAATCTCTGTTGCAGAGAATTGGGGTATTGTCAGATTCTGACTTCAAATAACACACCCATGTTGATTCCAACTGGTGCAGTGTTATCCTTCACAAACACTAATATATATTTATATACACTACGGTACTAAAATTGATATCCAGTCTACAAAAGACTTATCAATTTTCTGGTCAAATCCACATATTGTAGAAATATATGACTTCCAGTGACCGAGAGGTTTGCTTTTTATCCACAAAAGGACATAAGCCTTGACAGTCATCCTGTCATAAGTTCATAAGGCAATACCCTTTTGTTCCGAATGAATCTAGACTCCGTTTGTTTGGCAAGAAAGTCTCAGGGAATCACCCCTATTTTCTGCTTTTGAACGAAATCATGCAATACCGAACTCATTCTACTCTTTTCCGTGTAGATCCAATTACTCCCACTGGGCTGAGGCGCTCCGGTGGTTCTACAAGAGTATGAACAATTGGAGTACCGAACTCCATTCACAGTGGTTATGGCTATTAAACCAACCTCTATTATCGTAATCATATACTTCTCACAAAGAGCCATAGGTCATCAATCGATCCTCAGACTACAAAGTCCGCAGAAATCGTAATGGGTAATGGATAAACCATACTCCCAATACTTACTGCGTGGATCGAAATTCTGATCTAGTTTAGTAGTATTTAGTGTTATCACCAACAATCGATGTTGGATGTGGTCTGATTTTAATCAATTAGTAACTACCTTGAGTAAAACGTACTTCAAGGTTCAAGGTTTTGCTGTTCATGGACTCTATCAGAAAGGATGCAACAGTATAACTGTCCCTTCCCGATTTCAAGAATCCTATATCTAACCTTTATACTCAATAGGTTAAAAGATATATCACGAATGGTCATTGACCGAACGTATGCGTGAAATTCCCAGTCTTACCTTCAAGCACCGTGTGCTAAATGCTTATATTTATGGAAGTGGGGTGAACCGAATCCACACCTTATCCGTAAATTCCAAAGCATATTCTAGGTAGACTTCTCGGTCTTACATGTCAATGTAAACCGTTATTTCGCTTCCAATATCTTTATTGAGTTAAGCAGTGTATTGTAGCACATCTAAAACTATATAAGGCAATTTTAACGGTTTCTCACTTAGTGAGAACATGTCAAAATGAGGCAGGCTGAGCATCAGTATCAAGGACTATGAATGGCCTATTCTGAGTATAGAATACTCTATCTCTGTTGAAAACAGAGAAACCTCAAAATATTTTGGATAAACTTACCGGAGTGTTTGAATAGTTATTGTTAAGGGTAAATTTATACGGTTTAAAACGCTATATTCTAAGATATTTCCCTTCATATTCGTATAATTTGCATTAGAAACGAGTGTTTAATAGATTTATTAAGCAAATGAGGTTTTAAATAAGTTATTCGCAAAATTGGTTAATTGTGGTGTTTTAATTGTGATTTTTATGATTATTTGGACGATATTACATTTTGCGATGTTTTACTGTGTTATAGGTACATGTTTGATGCTCAAATGTTGATCAAAAAGAGATAAGAGTCGAATTTCATTGATGATAAAAAGATAATGATGATTTGATTTGATAAAAAGAGACAGAGATGAAGAAATCAAGATGAAGTCGACCAATCAGCTGGCGTCAAGCATCTTGAATCAAGGCCCGAGTGGACGGGCGTTTGACATCCTGGACGAGCGTCCAGGAGGAACTTTTACATTCAGGATGATTAGATTTTTCCTGGACGAGCGTCCAATTTAAAGAAGGACGGGCGTCTGATCCAGCTCGGCCCGACTCGAAGAAGTTTACATAGGCCGGACGGGCGTTCACCCTTTCCAGACGGGCGTCCAAACGCCGACTTAGCAGAACCGACCTGAAATTCTATATATAGCTGCGGTTTTCTCCACACAAATCATCATATATTCGAACCCTAAACCCTAGGGGCGGCTAAGCTGCCATTTTCCTTAGTTTAAAAACAGTTTTTACTTAAATACTTTTATGCACTTTCATTCTAAACAATTCGAATCTCGAAGAGGATGCTAAGAGGCTAGACCTCCATTGAACAAGCGTTGTGAAGCCATCCAATCAACAATTCAGTTTTGTTCTTAATTATCTTGTGAGTATTTTAATTCAAGTTGTTTCTTTATCATGTTTTTCATGTTGTTATGCAATTTATATCGAAAGATCGTTGCATGTTGATTGCTTGTCTTGATGAAAATCATGTTAAACTTTAGATCACCATGATAAAGAACAGATCTTAAATCTAATTAACGAGAGTTATTAGGTTAGATTTCTAGGTTAGAAATTGAGAGATTTCACACCTTGATTTGAAAGCATCAATCTTTAGATCGAAAGATAGAAGATTGATAGGAGAACTTGTCTAAGAGATTAGGAGTTCATACCGTGGCTAGGTGAATCACAACTTGGTTAGAAATCACGAGATAGTTTAGATCGAAATTGATAGTTGTAGGATAGGTGGATCAATTGCTTGTTCGCTCGGTAAATTATTGATTAAAACCCTTGAATTTGAATTGTTTAGCTTAGTTAGTCGGTTATTGCATATTAGGTTTAGTTTAGTTTAAATTGGTTCGCAACTATATTTTCCTGGCTTTAGATCTCGATCTTCATCGATCTACGTTTGTTATCTTCCGTTTTAGTTATTCAACTTTTTTTATTTTCGTTTTACATTTAGTAGTAGTAATCGTGACATAGTTAGGTTAGGAATAAAACTAGAATTCACAACCCCGATTCCCGTAAGATCGACCCGGTATTAACCTCTCATACTACGATCCTTATACTTGAGGGAAACCGGATTTATAAATATTTATTACTTGTTTGCTGTGTTAGATAAATCCGTGACAGTTATCAGACAATAAGTCACTACTCGGAAGCTCCTACTAGCTCGTCTCTTTCATCAGACCCCGAAGGTCATCATGAACAAGCTATGTTACTTCTTTATATCCATTATCCTTTCCCAATTGAAAGGAAACTTAGTCATTGAACCTTTGAAACATTATAACCAGACTGGGAGAAATGAATCACCCTGAGCCAGTCTTCATGTCTTGTCTTTTAGGGACTATGCACTAACTATGGAATATGAAGAAGCGTTTATCTAAATATAGAAACCAATTGCTTTTAATAATTCTTAAGATGTGTTTTATATACATATTTCAGCAATTGTAAGTGGTTTTGACTTTATCAAACAAAAGTCCGAGTCTTGGATTCGTACTACAAATGGTATATTCACTTTCTATACGACAAACAAATTATCGAATAGAAGGTAAATCCTTTCGTTCCAACGAATCTTATGCAGAAAATATTTTTTCCGCGATATCCAAGGATTGAATCCGAGATTCATTTCCTTATATCACTCCACTATTCTAGCTAAAATTAACTGCCCGTTGTTTATTCCTTTAATCGTTAAATGCACTGCTATTTTGTTCTTCCAAAGAACTTAGCTCGAGAAAATCGCCAAGGATTCATAGGTTGGTGATCCAAAATTACTGTCCTTATCCTATGATTTTCAGTTAATTAATTTTCGGTTCAGCCTTAAAGTTTTCTCAGTTTAGGTGACTAACACTTTTAGACATATTCTCCCATTCTTGACTTTCCGTGAATGGAAACAGTCTTGAACCAGCGGTTCGTTTGAGTAGACACTACTCTTGAACCATGGGATGTCTATTTCGAGTGTTACTTGTCGAGACTTCTCGGATTTTTTAATATACCAGAAAAAACAACAAATCATAACATTAAAGCTCCCACTAGTTTATCGGTTCCAAATACCGTCTAACGAGCAATGCTTTATTTTTATGTTTTTCCGATTTTTTCGATTAGAAAAACATTCGTATATAGTTTCAATGTTTCCAGAAAAACAACAAATCATATAACTCCCACTAGTTCATCGATTCCAAATATCGTCCAACTAGCGACATTTCATGACTTTCCGGTTTTTCAATTAGAACGGTTACATGTGTAGTCAGTTACACTTTTCTAATGTTCTAGAAAAAAGTACAAATCATAAAGCTCCCACTAGTTCATCGATTCCAAATATCGTCCAACTAGTCATACTTCATGATTTTCCGATTTTTCAATTAGAAAATTACTTGTGTAATTACTACACACTCAAAATTCACTAGAAGAATTTTAAAGTCCGAAATCACCTAAGTTTGTCTCCCGTTTGACACGAGTGACACTAGTGACATACCTATATGTCACTCACGATTTTTAAAAGGTTTAAGAGAAAATATCTCTTTGAAAATTAATTGCATTATCGATTAACTAGTTCAACGCCCTAGTTACTTTTCACTTTTAACGAAGTCAATACTAGTCAATTAATTTTTAAGCAATTTAGTAAGGGATATAATGTTTGTAAATAAAATGACATATATTAATTCAAGTTTAACACTACTATATTATTTTATTTTAGGAATTGTAAACTAAAAAATAAGTCTATTCTACCATTCCAAGGTTTTAACCTCGCATCTCAGTGCCGCCGTAGGGTAGGTCAAAGAGATGACGGTTAAATCGAGACAATCTCATCAATGAATAACTTGTGAGAATCGAACATCCCACGAGAATCGAACATCCCTTTATTCATTGACTACCTTCCTTTTTTAGCCTAGATATTATCAAGAATACCCATGATGAGTGTGACCTACTATATCGGATCTCTTAGTGCGCCCGAGTGTGCCGTCGTAGGATAGGTCGGTGACCCGGCGAGTACCCGTAAATCCTATCCTTTCGGAGACCAAGCCATGAATGTTGATAGGGGTGAACACCATCCGTAGGGGGACGAAATCAAAGCGCCGCGAGGCGTCACCCTTCTCTCACTTACTTGTATCTATAGTAGAGGCCGTGGGGTTGGCTGTCGCCTCCCCCGCTCCCACTCAATATTTTGGAAGTGGTGGTGGGTTAACTAACCACGTCTTTTGATGTTAACATAAAAGCGCATCAAATCAAGGATTCGAGAATGGTGTCGGTAACGTAGGCAAGCCTACCCATCCTATTCGTTGGAACATATGTGATGGGCCGGACGAAGTCGGGTCAAGAGAGCCCCATTGAGATAAGAAGGAATCACCCCTCCGCTCTCCGGTGTAGCTTAGTCTTGCCGGACCCCCGTGCATACATCACACTAGGAGGGTTAAGTCGGTCGAGCCTAGCTCAGTTGACCACCCAACCTATAAGCGAACCGTTTTTATCCAAGATTTATTGTTCTTTTACCATCATTCAAGCTCGTAGACACTACGAATCGAAAACGTGATCTCGTTTGGGCTTTTACGACGGTTCACCGAGAACACACACCGAAAGGCTTAACGATTTCATAACCCGTCCTCGGATCTTTAATTAGTTACTAAATTAATTAATTACCACGTATTAATTAAATTTCAACTAATTACGCGAGTTTGTATACATACCTATTTTAATTACCAAAATTAAAATTCTACATGTATGCAAAGAGTGGATTTATGATATGATATATGTCATGGCAATTCCGATTTTATGTCTATTTTATGATCAAACACATAAAAAATAAATTACGGAAAATTTAAACACCGAGATGGATCGTTGGTACCCCCGACTAACCTATTTTCTAAGGAAAAGTAAAATTTAATCTAAGTCTTCAAATCTCGATCTTCGATCTTGATCTTGAAAACTTCCGGATCTTGAACCTTCGATCTTGACACGAACCACGAACGACGAGGAGAGGAGGCCGTAATATACCAATATATTGAAAAATATATCTATATTATCAAATTGTTTTATAAAAAAACTTTCCTTTATTAATTTTTTTTCTTATTTTATTTTATTTTATTTTGTTACTGCATAAGGCCTTGCGGCCAAAGGAAAAAAAAATTAGGTTACTAAAAAAAAATTTGCTGCCGTGACCTAAAATTAAAAAAAATTAGGTTACCCTAAAAAAAATTGCTGCCGCCGATGGAAAAAAAAAAAAATTAATTAAACAATTCGGCCTCCTCCCGTTTTTACCTTCTTGATGATCTTCAACACCATGATCTTCAACACATCATCTTCGTCGTCTCGAACCCGGATCAAAATTAAAAAACAAAAGGTACTACCTTTTTACATAATTTTCGAATTCAACATAATTAAATTACAAGTCCTATGCTCAAGTGATACTAATCAAAAGAGCTACAAAATAGATCTACGGGTAAACAATACCAACCCCAATCCATCTCTTCAACCACAACAATCGCAACATAAAAAAATAAACATATGCATCGGCCCCAATAAAAAATTGGGACAAAAATCTACATCTTTACCACTCCTAGATCTAATATTTTATACGTATAAATATAGATCACCTTGGCTCTGATACCACTGTTAGTAATATCATCCGCAGCTGAAGCGATTTAAGGATCTAGATCTATAAAATACACGTAATAAAATAACTAGATCTACATCTACAAGGGGGTTGTAGAACATACCTCTTGGATCTCAAAATCCAAGTTGAAGAACCGCAATAAGAAGGATGAAAGATTGTGTGAAGAGCACCACGATCTTCCGTACGTGTGATCCAAGCAACTCCCGGTGGAAGGAAATTCTCGACTCGAACCCTTCCGATATGCTACCCGGAAAAACCTCCAAGATTTTTCCTCTTAACCCCTTGGCCGAATTTTCTATCTTCTCTATAAGAGTTGATAGTCGAAATTATTGTTGTGTGTAAGGCTTGGGAGAATTCTCTTTATATAGGAGAGTAAAACTTAGCCTCCAATGATTTAATAATTAATACAAAATCAATTATAATAATCCCATTAAATAAAAGATAATCCCATAATATTCTAGAACAAATCTAGAATAATATTTATCTTTATTTCTTTCCATAAATATTTATCCAATAAATATTTTATGCACATGTCTTATTAAATCACAAGAAAACTAATTTCTTGTTCATTAAAATAAGCATGGGGGGCGAAAATTATAATGTTGACCTAGTCTATATTAATTTTGCCATAACACAATAATTGGGCCAAGATTATGAAAAATGTCTTTTCCACATATTTAATTATTTAGCCCAACTAATTTAATAGTCCACTAAACAATTAATTCACATATCGTTTTAATAAAGTCCAATAAGAACTAAATTAATATTATTAGGATTCGACGTCCGAGAATAGCTATGCTATATTAGGAGGCACGTCGGGGACCATGGACTAATAATCAGCGGCTCCGATAAATCAAATAAATAATTATTTTACGAACAGAATAATTATATTCGATAAATCAATCACAGGAATATGCCACCATAATCCCGTGACTGCACTCCTCCGATTATGAGATTATATTTATCTCCTCACGAGAATAATAACAAGCGTCCATTGATATAATCATTATATATGGATTAATCCTCCATAGATTGTTCATTCTAAATCGGGAAGTTACCGTTAACCCTTTTCAGAACCTCTTATCCTTATTTAGCATTAACCCCCTAGTGATCAATTAATTCATACACCTCACTGGTAGCTAATCTGTGTAATATGAACTCGCGCGATCGATCAGTGTCTAGGATTAACAAATAAGGGAACTGTCTATCTACTTTCATAAATGGAAGGTCTGGATTCCGTATCTGTGACAACACAGACTACTCACTCAATCCAGTACAATGCCAAGATGAGGTAATTCAGACCACAGACTCAGTGTAATCCTTAACCGTCAAGTCAAACTCTCATCGATTTAAGCGATTGACTCGATCACCTCGAGATTAAGATATATCCATAAATATGATCATCCATTGATTCGATAAGACTTCTCGACATGAATTATATCGTGAACTCTAATCAAATCGGTCCAAATACTATATGATATATCTATCATATATAAATGCCCCATTAGGTTCTCTTAACCGAAAGTCCGGATAAGACAATTACACCTATTGTGTTCTGGGCGCATTAATAGCACGTTAAAGGAGAGACCCGATACTCTCGATTAACTTCACTACGGGCTAATTGTATTTTAAGTACATCTTCACTAACTCAATCCTCCTGTGTATATCCCTTACACTGAGTTAAGTGATTACATAAACGATATACTTTTGGGTTTTCTGTAGTGTAAATACTATTGTCACATCGGTGAATATGAGAATAATAAATATGAATAATAATATCATTTCATTTATTAAATAAAACAATTACAAAATTGTCTTTCGGGCATCACACCTAACATATTCATAGGTCGATGGATATCAATTTTTTTTCATAACTAAACATCTCAGTTTTATATATTAAAGAAATGGAGTTTCAATTGGCAACACAAAAATGTTTCACTCATCATAATTTTGTATGGTTTTTTATTCTCTGGCACAATAAAATTATATCACACTGTTGTCCGGTAGGAACATCATCTAGATTGATGTTCATTTCATAAATTAACGTCATAGATTCTAACATTATATAAGATCATTAAACCATGAGTGACGCTTGTATGATTTTAGTAAGGTCCATACAATGGATGCTCTTTGCTTCTGGAAAATCATACAAATGTTGTGTAATATAGTAATTTAAGTACTATTGTGAGTAATCGTGATGCTCGAAACATTTTTATGGTATCTGTACATTCTTCTTCCCCTGTGAAGAAAATATAACACCTTTAGAGAAAACCAAATCGTAGTTGAGAACAATTTCTATAGATAGACAACTTCATGTATTAAAATAAAAGGCATAAAAATAGTTATATAATCCAATCAGTTACTATTGTAATGCATGTGCAACTCAAACACATTAATAAAACTTGGTTGAGGATCAATAGAAGTGAGGGTGTAGCAAAGTGTTGAAAAATAATTAAATTGTGTATTCATCATCCCTTGATTGTTTTATTTGAGGGTGTAGCAAAGTGTTGAATTTATTTGTCTAATGCCTCAAAAACGTTTTTTATTTCTCTCTTTGATTTTGAGGCGGCATGATGATATAAAATCTGAATAATATATTATATAGTGGGTCGGGTGGGTATTTCGACGAGTAGAAAATTGATATTCATACCTTACCTGTAACGTCCCCAGACCCGGCATGTTAGCGCTAAATGGGTCATAAATGATCCGGTCAACTGCATAGACCGCCGTCATCGCTTGGTCTAAAAGGGCTAACCCGAGTTGATAAGACATTTATGTCTCACACTTGGGGGTGAGTAGGACTTTACTTTACCGATGTGGGACTTTACATTCTCCCCCACCCCCTTATAAGGGACTGGCATCCTCGTCAGGAAGGCCAAGACTTGTCCCAGTGGACTGTTAGGTTTTATGCCCGAAAGACAATTTGTAATTGTTTTATTTAAATAAATGACAGAATTTATTTCATCTTATTTATCCGCATTTATTGCCAATATTAATACACTGCAGAAAACCCTAAGTATATTGATTATGTAATCACATAACTCAGTGTATGGCGATACACACGAGGATTGAGTTTGTGAAATATACTTAAAATTAACTTAGTCCGCAGCTTTTATTAATTGAAGTCACGGGTCTCAAGATTAATTTGCTAATAATGCGCCTGTAACACTTTAGGTCGATATGATCTTATCCGGATTTATCGGTAATAGGGGTACCTAATGGGGCATTTATATATGATGATAATCATATAAATTTGGACCGATTTGATTTGAGTTCTCGATATAATTCCGTAATCGAGAAGTCTTATCGAATCACAAGATGATCATATATGGATTAATCTCAATCTCGAGGTGATCACAAAGCATCGCTTAGATCGGGGTAGGGTTTGATGTGTTAGTAAGGATCACTTCGTAGTATGTGGTCCAACACTTCTCATTGGCTTTATTCTAGAATGAGTGAGTAGTCTGTGTTATCACAGATATGGAATCCATTCCTTCCCTCTGGAAGTAGACAGACGGTTCCCTTATTTGTTAACCCTAGAAACTGATCGATCGGCCGAGTTCATATTATATTGGTTATGAACTAATTGATCACTAGCGGGTTAATGGTAAATAAGGATAATATGTTTCGAGAAGGATTTACGGAAATATCCCGAATCGAAGTGAACAGTCTATGGAGGATTTATCCGTATGTAATGATTATATCAGTGGACGCTTTCGACTCATAAATTGAGTGTAAGTTATCTATATTCGATAGAGTTCAGTTTCGGGTTTATGGTGGTGTAATCCCGGAATTAATAGGTTGGATATAATTATTCTGTTTGATGAATAATTTTATTCGATTTATTGTAGCTACTGAATATGGGTCCATGGTCCCCGACGTGGCTCCCAAAATAGCATAATTAGTTTTCTCGTCGTTTCACCTCAATTATAATTAAATAATGGATTGGGCTATTTAATTTGATATGTGGATTAATTGTTTAGTTGGACTAGATAATTAAATATATTTTTCGTGGACTCGGCCCAATATGGTGTAAATTTCGTGTGGCTAAGGGTTAAACCCTAGCTTGGCCGAAATATGTATGGATTATTATTGGGAAATTTGTTTTCCTAAATTAAATAAATTATTTGTTTGTTAAATAATTTAAGGAAAATAATATCTTTTATATATCCTTATTTATTTTGGAATATTCTAGATATATCTTTTTAGGAAAAATGATTATTGTAATTGATTTTATATTAATTATTTAATCCTTGGGGCTTAAGTTTTACTCTCCTATACAAAGAGAGTTCTCCCAAGTCTTTTGCCATCACACATAACACGCCATATTGACTAGTATTTAGGTTGATATTTTCGACTAAGTACTTCGGGTTTCGAGTTGGGATAATCTTCGGGATTATTCCGATAGCATATCAAGGAGGTCCGGCGGCGGGAAACACCATCCACCTGGTGTTGCTGGGAGACACACGTTGGAAGGCTGTGGCTTCTCAACTTGCGTGGATACTACTTTTGTTCTTGGAGTTAAGCACCATAAAAAGGTAAAAATCCAAACTTCCTTGTAGTTTGATCTTTAATTTATGTTCTTTGTTTCGTTTTGATCTAGATCCGATACTTCCGCTGCGTAATCGGGTCAATCTATGATTGATCCGACGATATTACATCTAACATGGACTTGTCTCAGTTCGTCTCTACCATAGGATTCTAGAGGTGGTCCCCACCGCCTCTCGCGGTGTGACACTTAGTTCCGTATGATAGTCGGCTCCGATACCATTCTACTAAAACCAATTGGTATTAATAAAGACGCTACTATATTTCTTTAGGCATTCAAGAGTGTGGACAATCTGTCCCAACATCCCCCCTCAAGTGTTGGACACTTGTACAATTTTCATTCAATAGCGTGGGCAATCTGTCCCAACACCCCCTCAAGTGTGGGCAATCTGTCCCAACACTTGCACAATTTCCTTTTAAATAGTGTTCCAATCAGGGTATTTCGACGAGGAGAAAATTGATATTCATACCCTACCCTACCCATTACGGGTTTTGAAAAATTAAATCCATATCCAATCATACCCTTAAAAATACTCTACCGAAATGGGCAGGGTAGTGTGGATATCCATCAGGTTGGATCTAAATTGACATCCATAGCCGTAAAGACATTCCTATTTACCTATTTTGACAAATTAATCTGGACGCCTGGTAATGCCAGGGCCTTAAAATTAATTCCAGGGCAACTTTTTGCTCTTTTTTCTGTATTCCAAATTTACCCTTACAAAACTTGCACAACTTCCTATCATTTTACAATTTTTCTTTTCTTCAACACGGCTGCATAACTGATACGTTTGAGAAAAATTACAAAAAGTATTGATTGAATGATTCATTATTTAATTGAGTTAAATTTTTTTTGATACAAATTAAAACTAACTAAAATTATGATAAAAATAATATTTTAATTACATATTAAAACACCACAGCTTAAAAATGTAATAAACGCTCATTTAGGATCTTAAAATGACTTACAAACACAAAATAAATAGAATGATATGTATTATGTCAAATATAAATGCATTTATATGTAGTTATACACGTATATGTACACATATATCCAAAGGCGGATGTATAGGTATAGGAGTAGGGTCACGTGACGCTACTGAGATCCAAGATTTTTTTATTAGTATTAAAACAATATAGTTTTAATGTTAAAAAATATTGTTCTGTGGTTGAAAAATATAATTTTAGGCTCTCGTGAGCCATTGAAACATAATTCTGGTTCAAAAAAATGTAATTTTAGGCTCCGGTAACCTCACTAGAACAAATTCATGGAACCGCCTTTGCATATATCATTATATATATGTATATGTATCTTTACATTTATAGCCAATGTTATTATCATATATCAAAAGTGATACGCCAAGCCCTATAAAAAAACAGTGAATGCCACATTTGGCGCTCAGACGTGAGCCCGATAAAGATAGGCTCATCGGCTCATATAGTTGTGACTTTATTAAGGCAATTTGGGCGAGCTTAAAATCCAGATTGCTCTATGCCTTTTACGATATTTATCATTGGCAGGGCAACGAGCGTCAACCAACAAATCCTCCAAACGCCTTTTATAGGCTGGCAAGAAGCATTGGGGCCGACCTGCTCGCTCCTTAGCTCGCAGTCCGCCTAACTCGGACCAAGCCTGCTAAATTAGGCAACGGGAGTTAAAGCTCAACGGTTACAAGCTGACAATCAACAGGATTATCGTGGTGCTCGTCCAATCAAGGTCCTTCATGCTAGCCACATTTATTGTCATGTTTATTACTCTATTTGTAACTGTTGCCTCCAAGCCCTATAAATAGTGGCACGTTGTACCCTGAAAAGGACAAGCTAATACACAATCATAGACAATGTTTGCTAATTCGTCGATAGTTTACTTGTTCATTACATTTATGTCAATCTTCATATCACTGTCACATGACTCATAATCACCATCAGATATCCACCGCGTAAACCACCACGAACAACCATAAAATCCACCGCAAATCCATTATAAATACGTTTGTGATAGTTATGATATTATCAGTTGGCTCTGTTACCAGGAAATCACGTTTTTGATCATTTTTCCGGCCAAATTTACTTTCATATAGCGGTTATTTTTCGTTTCCGGCGAAAGAAAACAACCATTTTAGGTTTTCCGACGAGAAGGTCCACCCTCACAGTGGTCTTCATCGTTTCTTTCAGAATATTTTGCACACCTCCATCGGTATCTTTATCCTCACGAAGAACATGCTTGACAGCGGATCTACTGGAGCTTCTCCCAGCGATGGCTTTCAGCCTCTGACTAAGAAAGGGGGTCATAATACGCTTCAAATCCCCAACAGGACTGACGGTGGTTGCGTTTACGTACACCAGGCCTCTGGTGACCAGCGTTGACCATCTCTGCCGTCATAAAGGGACCTCATTCAGCTAGACACCCGGGCATTCTTCAACGGAAAGACCCAAGCTAAGAGGGCTCTATGTGGTCCCCAACCAATTCTTATGCATCGACCTCTTCCAGATGAGGAGGTGGACGCATGCCGGGGAAATCCCTTGGCCCTCCCGGCAATAAGGGAGGTCAACGTCATCACTGAACAACCTCTTAGAAATAACAAGCTCAAGGACCATATCTACTTCTTGCACAAAAGCTTTGATAGTCAGCCGTCCTGCGCGGGTGTGAGCAACAGACCTTGTTCACTCGTAGCGAGCTGGTAGCTATCCTGACGCCCTCAAGGTACCGATTGTCATGTCGGCTCTGGCCAACGACATTTTGGTACACCGGATTCTAGTCAACACAGGAGCCGGTCGAGACATCTTATATTATGACTGCTTTATACATCTCGGCTTTCGTGACTCACACCTTATCATAGAACGCTTGAAGGCTTCACCAATGACAGAGTTCAAGTCAAGGGTGACCTTAAACTCGACGTCAAAATGGGCGCTCACGAACCATACATGACAAAAATGGTAAACTTCCTCGTGCTCGACCTTCACTCCAATTACAACATGATTCTAGGAATTCCGGCTCTAAGGCAATTCCAGATGGTCATCTCCATCTTGCATCAGAGAGCCAACTTTTATGCCAGAAACAAAATCGGGGTGGCTGATAGTGTGCTACTCACGAATTACTAGCAAGAGTGCTAGGTCAATCACAGTATAGGAAGGGCGAATCAAGGTCTATCCCACAGAGACAATGCAAGACTGATAATAAACGTATTAATCTAATGAAGAACACATATAACGGTCTTTGACCAACATAAAGACATAAAATAAAGTTGGTGTTCCCCCTCCTAACCGATCTCCTAACTTGGTGTAATTAATCATTATGTTTGTTTTCCTTGTAATTCCCCGATTCAATCAGAACTTATATTTTAATTCAATTTAGCTACTGGTGCAATATTCTAACCTTTTTTACTTCCATGGTGTGGACAATAAACGTCTATATGCTGTTAACCTCCTTCATTGGTTGTATTAACCCACAGGAAATAAGTTCTAGAAAGTGTCGGCTCAAGATCGAGAACCTCCATGTGCAGCTATCGACAATGCCTAGCACGTTCCTAAGGATTGATCCAGGCTATGTCCTAACTAACACTTCACCTTGCAAGTCCTTCATGTTAATTTACGAAGTACGACAAGTAGATTGGCCAGATCTAACCTACCGTGAATTCATATGCCAATCAACGTAGCTGATGCTGAATCTCCAGATTTAGGGTGACCTAAGGGTGCCTCGCAATTGCGATATAGACCATCATAATTGCGAGCGTGGCGGTTCCTAATTCTAGAATATCATATTTATGTTCTGATTAATTCTTGTAAATTACGGTTCATTTTAAACATGCAGATTAATTACATCGTGTTAAATAAATCTAATCTACCATAATGAAAATATAAAGGAAATCTCAAAGCTTCATACTTTTAACTATAGAGATGTAGATTGATCAACTCAAGCTAGTTGATGGCTTGGGGGAGTAAACCAATAGAAATACTCAAAGCAATAACCGATAAACTATTTATTTCAGAAAACTAGATAATAATTTGAGTGCGTGTTACAATGGAACTGGTACAGACTTTATATAGGCACTGTAACCGACCTAGGTGCTCTAAACCATAACCGACTTAATTCAAAACGCACAGCTTCTATTTTCATTTTCCCCAAGTCTTACAACAATGAGTGGGCCTCAGCAGTTGCGGGCCTGGCTTTAGCCTCTGTGATCTCAGCAGACTTCTTCGTGGACACTCTTGTCTTGGCCCAATGATTTTTATAGTTCATATTCATCTTTATTCCTCTAGAATACGGTGTGCCTGAAATTTACGGAAAACGAGGCAGAACAGTATCAAGTTTGAGGAATAAATATGTAAATGCAGAATTAACGACCAAGGAACAAGTACTAAGCAATCGACATATATTTCATACAATTACCGAACTATCTCTCGTCAATCGAGCACGATTCGGGGTAAATAATAGTATAGTTTATAGTAGTAAATATCGTGTTATCAACTACCCCCACTTAGCTTTTGATCGTCCCGAACAAAAAGGCGAAAGAAAATGAACTCCCGGACCAATACACAAGTTAATTAAAAAACAGCCAAGCATCTCAAAGTCAAGATAAGAATCATGTCAACTACTATCCATAAGCAACGCATTAAACAATATTCAATTCATGAACCGGTGTGTGTGTGTGAAATAACCCTCAAGCCTCAGTAATGTAGACATAATTACATTATATTGACTCAGGGTCTAACTAGAAAATAACAAGAATGTCTGTCCCTTTACGCATTTGATTTTATAATTTTAATTTACTTTGAATTTGTAGGTCAGTTCAACTGAGCAAAGCGGATCGAGAACCGAGTACTACTCCAAGGCTCGCATTTATCTTATTATTTATTTATTTTTATGAGAGGGCCAGGTAGATTATCAAGCAGAAACTTGCAATGGTGACAGCCAAGCAAGAACTTTATAAAATCTAAAACCGAACTTGCTACCCTCTTTCCAAAGAATTTTTATTCTTTTTTTGGGCACGTTGGACACTCTAAAAATCTATCTATCCTCACGTTCCGCCACTACAACAAAATAGGCTTTTGGCGACATGCAAAAAAGCTATCGGCGACGCACATTGAATGCTGCAAAATTCAAAGCCGCTAAAAGTCAATGGCTTTTGGCGGCATGGTTTACACGCTGTTAATATAGTCATTGGCAGCACGCATTCTGTGCCGCAAAGATATTATTGACGGCTCATATATTTTGTCGTTAATGCATCTCACTATACGCTGCTGATATAATTATTCACAACATACATTGCATGCCGCAAAAGGATGCATGTATCAGCAGCATGCTAACGGGTGCCGCGGATAGGTTTTCTTTATGAAAAAAAATAATGTTTGCATACTGATCTATGATTCTATATACGAACCATAAATTGTAAATAATATATAACCCAATACTTAAGATCATTAACATAATACATAACCTAATACTCATAGAATCGAAAGATCGTAAACAATAAAATAATGAGAAAAAAAAGCGCATGTCTTATGTTCAATCTGAAGCTTATGCTGCTAATTTAAAATGTAATGCCAAAATGGATAACCAAAACATCCTATGCAATTAGTAAATCCAAACGTAATTACAACCTCAAAATATGCTATAAATAATAGGTAATACATATATAGGTATACAAAGCGACCGATTGCATTTTAGAAACACATCATTATTTCTTCTTCCTGCATTGGATGCATCTCCATCTTTGTCTGTAGTTAACAATTTTCAACAAATAATGATAAGCCTAATTGTAAGGGCAATCTTGACTATAAAAGATGTGAAATTCAAATCCACTCATGTAACCAATCGTCAATATCTAAAAACAATATGTATATTGCTAAATACAAAAGAAATTCACAAACCTTACAAAAACCATAGATCATCTTGGCACTATTCTTTCTCTTGTTGAACTGTTATATCTCTCTATCTTGGTAGTTAGGACATCTTGTGGGGAGGTAATGAATATTGAATTGAGAAGAGTTGAAATCATATTGCATAGATGATATCTTTAGTACTCCGATCCTCGGACTTTCAAATCATATCCTCGATTTATTGTAAAATAAAAGTGCATTTACTTGGTATAAACAAAATCAACTAAAGATTACATGAATGATCCGAACCATTTCCGAGCATCTTTGATGAAAGTGATATTGGACATTTCACCTAGTTGGCATGGTAAAAATGCCAGTAGAATGTAAGGAGGGCATCAAATATGCATAATATAATAGAAACTACTTAGGAAAAGAAATGCATTGGATCATTTTGATGTCTCACATTAGTCCAACAATTTTTCACACATACAAGAGCACACATGTTCACATCATGCACAAACCAACGAACCTACACATTTACCAATTCACCGATATAATCATAAAGTCTTTGAAAGGAAACAACAATGAAGCAAAATCACAACTTCAATTTGATATTTTAACTAAAAATAGCATTAAAACAGGGTATTTGTCTCTTATCATGCAATATCCAAGAAATACCTTTGGAAGAGTACATTGGGACTTTTATCTATAGAAACATGCTTCTTTCTTTTGCCGAAGGCTGCCTCAGATGTATCAATACCTATGACCAAGCCTTGAGATAAGGGGCAAAGATGTATCAACACCTAAATTTACATAAATCGCGCGAGGTCAAAATGCCAGTATCTTGTACACATTCTTTAATTTTTGAACGAGGTACCAAAGAACATATTTCACTTGCCCATGCTAAAACCTTAGACAAGCAAGAAGCTATGAATTACCAACGGAAAGATTAAACATGTCATTTTTAGACCGTATTTCAATGGATTGTCCTTCGGATAAATGACCCATTTACCAATAAATTAAACATAGGAATATACTCATAAAATAACATTCCAAAAGAGAAATCACTTGACCACGTGCATAAAAGCCATTAGTTCATTGTAAATGAATTCTACAAAAATTTGCAAACTTACATGCCCCTTGTCCGATTGTTAAATGAGAAATTGCATATACGATCAACCGGAGCTAAGTTTGATAGTCCAAAGTGCAATTCATTGAACATCTTATATGCATCTTTCAGATGCTCCATCTATGAAGGAGATGACAAAGCGGTTTCACCACTTTCTTGATCGAATCATTACTTTTTATTTGCGAGAATACATCCAACCCAATCGTAATTATCTCTACAATAGCCTGGAGATGAGAGGAGGAGGCTAGATAATTCAAAGAATCCTTATGGCTGTGTTGATGACTCCGAAAATTTGAGGACTTACCAGAAAACGATTTCCTCCTCATCGTTCAGATCTTTATCCTCTACGAACAAATCCTCATGAGATTCATTAGAAACTTCATCGAGAATGACCTTCTTGTTCATAATAAAAGAAGAGCCTTCAATTGATCATACAAAGAATGAAAGCATTCTTCGTCAAATACACAAATAAGAAGATTTCATAATGGATTGATCTATAACAATAGATAGATCGATTCGTAAGTGAACAAAAAGAAATTCAGCAAGTAAGACAACATAAATTGATTGATTTGAAGTTCTTAAAATGACATCGAAGCAGGGGCTACGGTTATGGGCATCGAACTGCAATTATGTTTTGATTTGGCTAATTTTAGTCGTGGAGTTTTATTGATAATGTAAAACATTCACGGCGTGAAGATGTACGCCAACAATAATATGGATTCAACCGCTACGTGAATTCCCCACGTCGTCAACAAAATAGAATGATTGGCAGCGTGCATATGTTTACCGTATATATTTATTTTTTAACAGCGTGATTGGGCACGCTGTTACAAGCATTAAAAGCCACTTACATAAACTGTGCGCTGCTGATGTCAAGTACCATGTATTTTTTACCGCGTACAATGTTGGGCATGCCGCAAAATGTAACAACATCGACATGCTTTTTGTGCGTGCTGTTAATGTCAGGCCGCGAAAAGTAAAAATTCTTGTAGTGCGCTCAAATCGATAAACTACCGAATCCGTAAATTTTTAGCCCTTATATGATCCCCAACTTGACCTAAATGACCATAGGTTGAACAAAACTCGGAAAACTAGGGTCAACACAAGTCAAAATAATGCGTCGTCTACCTACAACCTTAAGAAGTGAGCTATATGTGCTTAAAAGGCGGTTAATAAAAAGAATATGCGGTTATGCAACTAAGCTGGCATGACTTTCATCATTTCGTTTGTGAAACAAAAATGTAATTAATTAGCTTCAAAAGGTCAAAGACTTCATATCTTTGCTATCCCATTCGAATACGACTCAAAAGGTAAAGTCATGAAAAATGCATCAAAGAGAATCGAGATACTCAGAAATTGACAAACACAATGTCGAGAGCCAAGTGATGCTCCTACCGCTTACTTAATCGAAACATTTTCCCTAATGATGAAATAATTAAAAACAAGAAAGGAACTTAACTTCATTAAGCGTAGAGTGGGGAATTGAATCCGTATCATCATAAAATCGGGTAAAAGAAATAATCCATGAAATCTACAATATTTCTAACATATAAAACAAGGCGAAGCGTATCGGGGTAATAAGAATTATATACAAAAAATTTACGGAAGTAAGAAAGTAATAAAAGAGAACTCTAAACAGATTAAGCCAACAAAATTCATCATATTAAAAAGAAACTACAAAGTTGTTGCAAAGTCGGAAAAAAGAATTAAAAATAAAAACAACAATAGGAAAAATACAAAATAAATAGAAAAATGTCTATTCCTCGTAACTGCATAAAGTAGTAGTCCTTCGGCGGAGATGGTGATCGCTCGAAACCGGGAGGTGGTGCAGAAGTAGAAGGTCCAACAACTGAAGAGATGCAGCATGACGAGGGGCACGTCTAGGTGGTGGGGCAAATGGTAGAACACCGAGATGACATATCAGATGATCCATCTTCCTATGCAAAACAACAATCTCTCTAGTGAATCCTACGTTGATCTCCTGCCGAGACCTCGCTCCACCATGAACCGGTGCGTGCTCCCCAGCTCCTGTAGGACGTCTTCTATGCCATCCAGTATCGGTGACTGCATTACTATCAAGGATCGGCAGTGGCTCTACTCACTCATCAGCAGCTAAAGCTGGGCAACCTACCTCCATTGCAAGTGCATCAATCTTGTGCCCGTATGGAAATATATCTCTACTAGATCGAGAAACTTCCCGGATATGGGTGTTCATCAGTAAACCGACATTCACCTTGTTCTCAATATCGAGAATGAACATGAGCTCGGTCTGCCATGGCTTAACTGAAGCATGATGATCATAAGAAGCAGATGGTAAATGACAAACATATGCAGCGTGCGTCTATCCCATGTCAAGTCATTGGACTAAATATCATTGGGAAATCAAAGGTGTCCAATTGCCACTCAATGTTGTAATGTCCAGCAATGATGTGCAGCCGCTCAAAATTACGCTCCTGCATAGTAGTTGTGTACTCATCCTCACCGACGGGCGTGTTTTCAATGCCGAAATATGCATTGACCTCTCAATAGAGAAGTCAATGGGAACCCCTCTAACATGGCATACTGTGCAGCAGATTTATGGGCCACATATGGACGATTGTGGTGTTGAACGAGGCCGGGACCTCAGCCATATCCAACAATATATGGTGGTGAAGAATGCGTGGTAAAAGCTCACCGCTATCATTGAGGTCAATGCCTCTCTCCCGAGAAATAGTGCATGCATTTTAATGGGTATGGAATGACTCGTTGAGCTAAACTGAATCAAACTGAGGGACCCCACTGATTAACGGAATAGCATCCCCTTGTCCATTCTATTGCCCACCAGGTCTTCTTGGTCCTCTGTTTGCCATAAATACTTGGAGATTGATATCTATAACGATGATTGTTTTTGTAAAAATTCAAGCTCACAATTATAAAGGGGAGCTCACAATTTCGAGGTAAAATCAGGAACATGAACTGTTTTGTTCTTTATGCAGGTGGGCTCATGATTCTGATGAAGGGCTCACGATTTCGAGAGCATGCTGAGTTTGGATTTCTTGGACTGTTTGCAACTGTGCAGAATAGAGATGGAAACCGGGTGGCAGAAGTGATACAGCTTAAGCGAAATGGCAGCAATAGTGGATTTGGGTGGTGGTTTAGGTGGTTAATTTTATGGTGGAAATGGAAGGAAATGGTGGTGGTGGTTTCCGGATTTTTCAAGGAAGAAGGACGAGAAGAAATGTTGGTGCTTCTGTGAGATGGGAGTGTAGAAATGGTGGCGTGACAGTGGGTTTATATAGAGGAGTCGAGGTGAAGGTGAAAGAGTTAGAGTGGGGAAATGGGGAAGGATTTTGGTGCTAGAGTGATTGAGGGTGATGATGAGAGGATTGAGGTGTAGGAGTAATAAGGGTTTATGGGGAAGGAGGAAAATGTGGGTTAGTGGAATGGGTGTGGGACGGTTGACTGCCATGCCAGACTACTCGTAACGGCGCGCGAGCAGCATGCGCTTTCGAAGTGGGGCCCAAAATATGTTCAAACCTTGATATCTGGTCCAGGTATGCTCATAATTGCGAAGGCAAGCTTGCAGTTGCGAGGGCATATTACTTCTAGATTTGTTCATGCCTCGATCCAGCTTACTCCTTCCCTGAATCCTTAACAATTACTACTCTAGACTAATTCTTCCTTAACTCTTTTCCATCCTTTTCGCATTTTCTCCGACTCAATCCTAACCTACTTCACCTATGTGGTTAACGAGTAAAAAAACCTTCCCACCATCCATCGGTTTTTAGCCTTTGGATGCGGTAGGATGAAAAAAGCTCGTCTTCCTCTCGGGTTACTTTTATTCGACTCGATCTATCTAATGGATGAGAAATAGTTCTGAGTTTAGAGTCGCCAGCTCGAATTTCTATTGGACTTTCACTCAGTTAGATTCCTGGGCTTTCACCGCCAAACTTGCACTCCAGAGGCTTTAACAGAAGGGTTCTTTCCTTCTCTCTCAGTCCATGTTCTTTCTTGGTTTTTGAGGCCAAGGAATAAGCATTCCTCCTTATTATCAAGGATGGCACCTTCTCGGACTTTGTTAGGGCCTCGGGCTCTCTGTCTTGCACGTTTGGCTCTCCTAGCCAGTGCACTAGACTTCCCTCTTCCACTTTGAGTTGTACTTTTAGCGTTTGAAGGCTCCACTTTGTTTTCCTTTCTTTCACCACGCATGGTGGGCTTATCCATTTCTAAAAGATCTAGATAATTCACCTCATGTGGTGCACTGTAGTGGTCCTTATACTCTCATTCTCAAACTAACATTGTCATTAATTCATGCTCACCAACACCAACATAGCTACCTCTTTTCGCATTCAAGGCTCGTCTCTTCCATACCCTTTTCTTCTCCAGAACTTGAGCTCAACATTCGGCTTTCTCCTGTTCTATTTGGCAGTGGCTCTAAGATCGTAAAGGTTGTTGCATCGTTATTCAATCTCGGTGTTATGCTTCCGTTATCCATGTCCATAATTTCTCTAATAGTAGCAAGAAATGGATGTCCCAGTAGCACACTTGCACTAGGGTCTTCTCTAAGACTAGGAAGTCATCGGGGAAGTTGAAACCTCCCCACCCTGACGGTGCAGTCTTTCTACACACCAAATACCATATCAACCTAGAGATCTATGAATCATATGGTGATACTCTTGTCCATAGTGACCTAGAAACATACCTTTATGTCGAGGGAAAGCGGGATGATATTGTTACTAGATCCAGAGTCGCATAGACCTAATCTTGCAGAATGACCATTAATCAATATAGGGAGTCTAAAACTACCAGGATCTCCTATTGTATCAATTACATCAAAGTCCTGAGAATCCTCGGGCTCTGACGGAGCGTAATTAGGGTCTTTCTCAGGGACAGACTCAGAAGAAGAAATATCATATATTGAAATAGGAGACTTACCTCTCCTGAAGTCATCGTATTCATTTAGGCTTTCTTTTATCTGGTACTAGTTTCTTCTTCCTCCAGCTTCACTCTCATTTTGTCCTCTTGACATTGCTCTCTTATTCTGGAACCTGGATGGATTGAGATGGGCTTGATGTTCAAAACTAAACTGTGTCTTCAAGGCATTGTGCTTTGTTCGGAATCTTCTGCAGAGAATCTCACTGAATTAAGATAAAAAAACGTCCTGCACGTCCTATAAAATAAACAAAAGAAAACAATATGTTGGTCCCTTGGAAAGGCTTACACAAGTATAGAGGGGGGTGGTGAATAAACTTGTCAACAAAAACTAGATAAAAACAATTAATGTTTAGTTTTAACTTGTGTGGAGTTAAGCTAACTAAGCTGAGTCTAAGTCAAATTGACTTATAACAAAAAAGAGTCAACTGGCAGCAAATTTTAGTTTTAGCCTTTATCTGGATCTTGTTGTTTCTAAGAAAAAGCTGAGTATGCTAAACTGAATTCTGGTGAATGTCAGTGTTTGAACTGTGAGTGAGTATAACAATGGTTTCAAAGATATCTTTGTAAAGCGAGAATCAATCTTTGAATAAGTAAATAAAAGAATGTAAACGCGTAAAGTAAACAGAGCAAGAATTATAGTGGTTCCAGGTGATGTAATCCTGTCAGTCCACTCTTCCCCTATGATGTAGGAGGAAAATTCCACTAGAACTCTTTGAGGTACGCTGTTACAAAAAGTCCTAAATGATAGTCCCTGACTAAACCCTAGCTTCACTATCTAAACAATCAAAGAATAGGTAGAATTGCTGCTCTCCAACTGCTTGAGCCACTGGTCCTTGGAGGGTTATGTTGCCTCTTTACCAGCTACCACAACAAACATAGTCTACCCGACTGCTACAACTGTCCTTGGCAAATCCTTGACCGGATTGCTCACAATCAATACTTTTGATTGAAAAATCAAAGTTGGGCCGAGAATCAATAAATTGATTCATGCTTGTGGTTCTTCTAAGTGTCGAATTCTGGTTTGTAGCTTGAACACTTGAAGAAATCTAGATATGATCTTGTTGAGCACAGAGAGTGATAGCAATTCAGATGAACTAGATTTGGGCACAATAACTCTTGTTAATTCGTGTATTCGGTGATCCTTGATGCCAAATCCTCTATTTATAGTGTGAGGTCCAACGTTCATCTTGCTTGAATTTGAATTCTATCAACGTCTATATTTTCAGATGTCAGGTGTCAGTGACCGTTCTGACATGTCAGCCCTTTATCCAATAGTATTGCTAGATTTACAACGTTCGAATGTACTATAAAACAGAGTATCCTGATCAGTTTTACACTGAGTATGTCACTTATCAGTTTGTTAACAGACTTAAAGCGTTAACTAAGTTTTTACTCTTCTTCAAAACTTAGTACTCTATTTATCTGATTTTGTATTATTGAATCAGAGTACACTATTCCTTTAACTAAATTATCTAAGATATCATTGTCCTTATCTCTGATTTGAATTTTCTCTCTTATCTCTGATTTGAATTTTCTCTTCAATCCTCTTAAATTTCTTGTATTTAGCCATCTTTTGATTATGATAAAGATCATATAAGAAATAGACAAGAGATTCTTCATAAGTTTTGTTACTATACTTTGCCTTGACGTTGTTGTGATCTCTGACAAACTTCATCCACAGATCTTGTGTAAGAGTAGCTCTTCTTTCTCCAGGTTGACTATACTTTGAAATGAGCTGCTCTTCAGTTAGTTCTTTCACATCCCTAACATAAGGATCTGCTGCTAATTTGCATTTCTTTAATTCAGCTTCAAACTTCAGCTTTTCTTATTGTAATCTCAACTTTTTTTCTTCCACTTCCTCCTTTTTGGCATCATAAAACTGATTGATCAACTGATGAGTTGCCTTTTGGTCTGCTGAAATGGATTTTTGGGAAGTATGAACTTCTTTGAGCTGAGTTTCTAATCCATAGATTCGCTAATTGAGGTGCAGTGCCGCTTGAGCGTGAATTTCTCGATCTTCCATTGTTGTAGTTTCAAGTTTCTCCTTTAGACCGAGAACTTCTAAAGCCCGAATTTGAAGTGGATTTCTTGATAATGTCCAACTTAGTATGAACTGAAACATCGGTCTTCTTCCTGTAATCCAACTATCCGGAGAGGTGTGACAAAAGGCCATTGTAATCTTCCTTTTGGTTGAGCAGGATCTTCATCTTCTTTGATTTTAGACTGAGAATCATCTTCTATTACCATCAATTGCTGATTATCAGTTCTTTCTGGTTCTTGCTGATTGTCAGTTGATTGATTCGTTACTGGCAATCCTTCCTGTTGAGTATCAGTTTGCTGTGCTTGTCCTTGAGGTTGAATGTCTGAATGCCAAACTGTAATCTTTTCAGCTTTCTTCCTTGAATCATCATCATTATCAACATCTTTATTCTTTAAAACATCCTTCGGTATTGATGATGTAACTGATCTTCTAATCTGTTCAAGATCCTGGATTCTCTTATAGCATTTGGTGAGAAACTCATCCTTAGGGAATAATGCATGTAAGTCTTTAACTTCAAGTTTGTCCGAAAATAGTTTTTCTTCATTCTGCAGAACATTTTTGAAAGAATCATGAGAATCTTCAGTCTTGAGCTTCATCTTCATCAGTTTGATTATTCTTTCAGCGTCAAAAGTATAAACTGATGGCTGAACTGGCTACTCTGATTTCCATAACGAAAACTTGTTTCTCTGATGTTTTCTGTGAAACAACTTCAACAACCTGACTGACTGTAGTTGTCAGTTGTTGTTCCCCTTCAGTTGGTGCTAATTGACTTGAAGTACCTGGGAACAAACACTTTCCAACTGACTTTTCCTTCTGTTAGTCATCTTTCCTCTTAATTCCTTTTTGCTGAGTGATCTGCTGTGACACAGTTTTCTTATTGGCTTCAGGTTGGGAAGTCTTCGAGGTTTCTTTCCTAGAACTTACTTCTGCTGCACATTTTTTTGATGCACCAACAGTTTGTGTAGATGCAGCAACAGTTTGTTCTTTTTTCTTCCCATTTCTGATTCTTTCCAAATAATGTTGAACAATTCTGCTGAGTGTCTTCTTTAGTCAAAATCTTCCTTCAGTTTGTCGTCCTTCAGCTTGGGCTTTGCTGACACTTGCTATTTCAGCTAAGTGTTGCTGCTTGATATGATTGAACACATAACCTGCTCAGTTGAACTCAAGTTCATCCCATATGATGTTCATCATATATATCCCATATTCAGACAATTTTCTTAGTCCTTTATAACGACCAATAACATGTCTACTTAACCATCTACCGAGGAGTGCAAATTCAGGTTTACGACTGCTGATATGTGTGTCCACATCTGCTGGTTCCTTTGTTACCGAGATTTGAGTGAGAAAGGATTCCTTTTTGAGTGGCAAACATGCCAAGTCTTTTGATTTCACAAGTGGTTGGTTGAAATCAAATAGCTGCCTTATAACTTCTTCAGTGACGATTACCCTTTATCCATGAACTTTTGTCACCAGGGAGTTCCTTATCAGCCTCATATTCTCGTAGAATTGCAAAATCCCTTCCAAGTCACGATCTTTTTGTGATTTTACTTCCAATAGATTTTTCAACCCTTGAAGATTCTTCATCTTTTCGCAAATATAGCTTGCGAGAAGAGTGTCGTTGCACATTTCTTCATATTCTTCAAAAGAGAGGCTGTCCAACTCAGTGATTAACCTTTCTTCTTATGTTGTTGGATACAACCATTGAAGAAAATTTCTGAGTTTTGAAAAATTTCAAGAAATAAATAAATTTTTTGGCTTTTGGGGAGAGAGTTTGAATTTTTCTTTTGTGTAAGGGAAGATATGATAATGGTTGGATATATAGTGGGGAGGCTGACGGTTGGTGATTTGAACGCACGATCTTCGGAAGGATTTGTACCACTCTTTTCAAATTCCATGATGGTTTGTAAATCCAATGCATGTACTATCTGACAATAGTGGGGGTATACACGCAACAGGTTCTGACATAACCCGCGGTAATTAAATGCGATGTAACAGTTGTCGGTTTTATCTTTTCGACTTTTGACTTTCTTTGACTGACTAAGATCAGTTCCAAGGTGTGTTCAGTTCCGTCAATTCTTCAGTTCAGTAGGTCAGTTTGAGATTGTTGATGTCAATGACTGATCTGTCAAGTGAGCTCACCTAGCATGACTGATCACGTGTAAGCGACTAACGTCGATATTACTAGCAAGAATACTAGGTACATCGCAGTATAGTAAATGCGAGTCAAGTTCGATCCCACAGAGACAATGGAACTTATAAGTATAAATGATTCTAACCTAATAAAAAAGCAACATAGAGGCGGTCAATGACCAACAATAACATAAAAGAAAACAAACATGGTATTCTCTACTTCTCCTCACCGATCTACTAACTTGGGTTAGTTAATCATTACGTTTACTTCCCCATATAATTTCCTTAGATTAATCGTGAGCTTTTAATGATTATTTTCATATTTATCAGCTACGGGTGCAATTCTTAACCCTATCTACTCCGACAATGGCAGCAGACAATCTATACACAAGCTACCCTTATTTATTGGTCCGTAATAGCCCATACACATAAAGAACTAGAATTGCCGATATTGAGTGCTAACTCATACCGCTAACCTGCCTAGACAGCTGTCGACATTGACCATCACGTTCTTAGGGTCCATTCAAGACTATGTACTAATTAACACTTCACTTAGAGTCCTACATGTTAATTTATGAATTACGAATATTAGATTGGCCAGACCTACTATTCGTTTTATTTATTCCTGCCGATCAACGTAGCTGTAGTGAATCCTAGTTTAGGTTTTCTAAAACATGCCTCGGTAAACCGGTATAGACCGCCGGGTTACCGGGGGTGACTTTTCCTAATTTCTGGATCTACATTGCTCAGTACGATTAAAATAAGTAAATTATGGGGTTGTTAAACATGCAGATGAACTAAAACACATAAATATTAATAGATCTACCATATTGAAGACAAAAAGGAACGTTCAATGCTTCATACCTTCAACAATGGAGATCTAGCTCGATCTACTCAAGCTAGAGATGATGGAAGAAGGGAGGAAACCGAAAACAACTCTCCAAAGCTCAAGAAACTTTATTTCATAATAATAAAATTGAATATAATTGAGTGCCCATGAAAACTTATGCAATAATCTGTAAATGCAGCCTTATATAGATACAATAACCGACTTAAGACTCTCTAAATCCCTAACCGACCTAGATAATACGGCAGAATCAATTTCGTGTTCCACAAGACGCCGGTTTACCGGGCCTAGTCTCTGGGTTACAGGGCTTACTTTTCTTCCTTTTCTTCAGCAGGTTTCTTCTTGGGCTTCTATCACTTGGCCCAATGTACTTCTTTTGGTCCAAATGCGTTCTCCAATTCTCCAGATTCTGTACATTCTATAAAACACGCAAAACGAGACAAAACAGTACCAAAACATCGGGAAAATAGCATAGATGCAGAATTACGATCCTGGAAACACTCACATAGCATTTAACATATATTCCACATAATAAAGAGCCTATCTGTCCTCTCTTGAACAGAATTCAGGGTGAATGTAGGTATAATTATTACTACCATTTAGAGCGTTATCAACTACCCCCCACTTAGCTTTTGATCATCCCGAGCAAAAAGACAAAAAGAAAATAACACTCTGATCAGTATACAAGTTAATTAAAAACAACTATGCCTCACAAAGTCAAGATCAAGATCATGCATATTCATCATTAACACATTAAACACTATTCACATCATGAGCCAATGTGTGTGTGCAATAACTTTCACAACAGCTTAGAAATGCAGACAATTTCACATTACATCAACCCGTAGTCGAACTAACCAGTCTCAAACATGTATTTGTTAATTAATTGAGCTGGCAAGGCGGATCGAGAACCGTGCATATATCACTCTTAGGCTCACGTTTATCGGTCTATGTAAAAGTCGTGCGTCTTACGCTCCATCGACTAAGATATTGCCAAAAAGAATATAGATGTATATGTTTCAACGCACTTCTCTTTCTTGGCGGGTGAACTCTCATTGATTTAACTATCCTCACGGGCTCACTCATGATAAACTACCGAATCTGAAATTCCTTTGCCTTTTAAGCGTAAGTGAAGCATGATTCGTGATGAAGCCAGGGTCAACTCTAGTCAAAGCAATATGCTATCGACTACACACCAAAGGAAGTGAGTTATACGTGCTTAAAATGGTGGCTCATTACAGAATATGCGCTTAATACGCCACTACTTCAGAAGTGGACACTTTCTGTTACTCGTACAAAGTAAAACAAAGATGAAGTGAATTAACTCGTAAAGATCAAAGATATCATATTTTTTTGAAATTCTGTCAAAAGGAATCAAAGTATAAGTGGTGAATCGTGCATCAATGAGAATCAAGATATTCACGCAATTCATGAAATATTATGCTAAAAAGCTAAGTGACGTTCCTCTACCCCCCACTAAATAGAAACATTGTCCCTAATGTGTAAGATGGAAAATAAAAATGAAAAGGAACTTAGCTTCGGTTAAGGGAGGAACCAAAGAAGAATCGGATCATCGTTTAAATCATCGGGCTCATGTAAGTAGTCCATGAAGAATTTGCGCTAAGTAACTCAAACAAACCAAGAAGAATAGTTGTGACAAGAAACTGTATAACAAAAGAGCGGCAGTAAAAGAGAAATTAATATAACTCCAAAACAATTTAAGCCGACAAAATCATTATATTATTCATATTCCACTACATCAACTAAATAGGAAAAGAAAAAGAAATAAAATCATAAATAAAAACAAGAAAATGGAAAACAACAATAAAAAGAAATAAAAGCTAGTCATCATCAGAATAACCCTCCCAGTCGTCTCTAGGCTCAAAACCGGGAGGCGGTGCAGAACTCGAGGCGGCGGCGGCGGAAGAGGATCCTCTATGACGAGGGGCAATCCTAGGTGGTGGGGTAGCAGGAGGAACTCCTAAAAAGTCAATAATCCGATCCATCTTGCTATGTAGACTCACAATATGTCGCGAGTGCTCCTCAAGCAAGGCTCTTTGAGTCCTTGGTGCACCATGCTCTGGAGTACGCTGCCTCTCTGCTATAGCCCGTCTCTGTACTCTCGAGACTGACTGTGAACTGAGCTGCGGCTCAGGATCTTCCCAATCATCACTGCCGAGCATCTTCACCTCGGCCTCTAGAGCAAACATATCAATCATCGGTTCGTATGGTAGCAGCTGTCGCTCCGAAATGGCGGCAAAATCATGAATACGGCTATGCATCAAAAGACCGATGTTGATTGGGGCCCCCGTCTCTAGATAGAACATCAACTCTGCCTTTGTAGTGGTGATAGAGACCGTGTGCTTCGTCGGAAGAAGGCGAGCACAAACAAATCTGTTTACCATCTTCCGGTCCCAGGATAGCTCATTCTCTAGGAAGATGGTGAGGGCTCCAGCAGGGTTACGCTTCCATTGCACCCCTAAGAAATTAGCAATCATATCCATCCTCTCGAGGTCGGCAATGTAGCTTGAGGATGTGTACTCATCCGGGCCCACCGGTGGATTTCTAACCCTAATGCTTGTTGATCTGCTCAATCGAAAATTCAACTTTCATACCTTGGACCATAGCAAATGTGGCTCCGGGGTTGTGTGAAACGTAAGCATAAAATTCACTTAACAGCGTGGCATTGAACCGGGCTGGTGCTTCAGCCATATCCAATAAATCTTGTGCTTGCAGGGCCTCCGGAAATATTGACCCGCAATCGTCCAAATCTACCCCTCGTTCTCGAGCCACTAGCCTTGCGTTCTAATGGCCTCAGAACGACTCGCAAATAGCTAATGAATGGAACTGCGCAACCATGTCTATCAATGGATTGGCATCTCCATATACAGTCTGGTAACCACTTGGACGAACAGCTGACCGTTGTCGCTTAGGACCCATCCTGAATAAATACAGAAATTGGAATAGAAGCTGTTTCTGAAAAACAACCCTCGGTAAACCGGAGGTAGGGTACGGTTTACCAGACTGAAATTTTCTGATTTTCTTCTGGGACTGTGCTTCTGGTAGTGGAAGAATAAGAACTGCAACACTTCATTGTTGCAGCAACAAGACAAATCAGCAACAGGGGTGTTGGATTTGGTGTTTAGGGTTTGGAAAAATGGAAGGAAGTGGTGGTGATGTGGGCCGAATTTAGATGAAGAAGAAGAAATGGGAGAAGTTTGGTGAATGAAAGAGGTGTATTTGATAAGAATGATGATATTGGTGATGAAGGGATGGTTTAAATAGGAAGAATTGAGTGAAGGTGGAAGGATTTAGTGGGATTGTGGGTAGAGAAGTTATTACGGTGAGGGATTTGAGGTGGTGATTGATGGGATTGAGGTGGAGTTATGGTGGAGTGTGGGAAAGGATGAAAAATTTGAAAAGAGGGGAAAATGGTTCAGTTTTTGCTGACTGACCGTATCTGGTGCAACGTGTGTCCTCCACGTGTCTCTAAAAATTCAGCTTTATAAACTGACGTTCAGAAATCTGAAAATCAAGCCTCGGTAACCCGGAGGTTACCCTCGAGATACCGGGGGTATCTTTTCCCCAGATTCTTTATCTACCTTTGCTGCACTTCTTACTCAACCTTTCTGCTCAATTCTGACATCAAGCTGACTACCCTTTTATTCGTCAATTGTTATTTCCGACTCAAAACCTAACCTACTTCACTAGAATCCGCAACGAGGTAAAAAAACCTTTCCACAACCATTCGGTTTCAAGACTAAGTTTGTGGTAGGATGAAAAAAATCTCATCCCTTCATCTGGCTACTTTTATTCAATCTAAACTACCTAAGGGTTTGAAGAATTAGTTCTGAGTTTATAGTTGCCATCTCGACTTTCTTCAGATCTCCGATCAATCAAGGGTTGGAGCTCTAACTCGCCAAACTTTCGCTCCAGAGGCTTGTACCTTCACAGAACCATTTTGAGCTCTCTTCCTAGCACTTATTTCTCTTTTAGCTTGCGTGCTAGGTCTGCCTCTGCGTCGAGATTTAGATTTTAGACCCAAGGACTCCACATTTTCTACTTTCAGCTCAACTCGTTCACTACGCAACACGGAATGACTAGCTTCCATGAGCATCTTATTATGGTCCTTATCTTCTTTCTCTCTAAGAATTAATCTCATAAACTCTTGCTCAACGGTTTCTATGACAACCTCTCTATGATTATGCCCTTAGATCTCCATAATTTCTACCTTTCCTGAAGCATACGTCATCTTGCAGCTCTCCGGTCGGTTTTTTAGGGGTTCTAGGATCTTAAAAGATACAACGTCATTATTCAGCCTTAGAGTAATCTCCCTCTTATAAAAATCCATAACCGCCCTGCTCGTTCCTAAGAAAGCTCTTCCTAAAAGAACTGGGGCACTAGGGTCCTCGGGTACATCTATGACCATGAAGTCAATAGGATATATGAACCCTCCTGCCTTTATTGTGCATTTCTTAAGCAAACCGGCAGGCATGTCTCTGGTTCTATCTAGGAAGGTCATGGTCCTGGTTTGATTCATTACGATTGGAAGCTTGATCTTTTGACAGAGGGAAAAAGGTAGAATATTGCAACTCGAGCCAGAGTCGCACATACCTAATCCTATTGATATTCCATTAACAGAAATCGGGAGTCTGAACGTGCCAGGGTCTTCTAACATCACCACGGTGTCTGAGTCTAGGTAATCCTCAGGCTCAGAAAACATCATGTCAGGGTCCTCTTCAGGATCATCAGAATCATGATCCGAAGATGATATATCAATTAATTCACAAGGGAACTCACCTGGGGGATACGTGCTATACTCCTTTAAGTCATCTTCAGGCTCTTGCTTGATTGCTTTTTCCTTTTTTTCCAACCGTTGCTTGACAGTGTCATAATGCTCTCTTGCTTCAGATCCAGGGTACATGGAAATCGGTGTGATATTCAATATTGTCCTAGGCATTTTGCTTGACTTGTTTGCTCTTTTTCAACTCAAAATTTATCAAATTTTTGAAGAGTTTTGATCGTTAGCAAGTTCTGATCATCCTGCGAAAAGACAAAATAAAACAAAAAAAAGGTTAGCAACTTCCGTTCAGCTGGGTGTGATCCCAACTGTTGCGGACCTACTAATAGGACTGTTCAGAAATTGATTTTTCAGGCCTCGGTAACTTGAGGGTTACCTTCGGGAAACCGGCCCTAAAATTTCTCTTTCTAGCAGTTTAACATGTGCAGGTTTGATACAGAACGACTCAAGACTCATAATAAAATAAAAGAAAAGAAAAACGAATTTTTAATTAGAATTAAAACGTTTATATTTAAAAATTGGCCATTGTCCCCGGCAACGACGCCAAAAATCTTGATCGCGTGTAAGTCACTAACATCAATATTACTAGCAAGAATACTAGGTACATCGCAGTATAGTAAATGCATGTCAAGGTCGATCCCACAGAGACAATGCAACATAAAGGCGGTCATTGACCATCAATAACATAAAAGAAAACAAACATGGTATTCTCTCCCTCTCCTCAACGATCTACTAACTTGGATTAGTTAATCGTTACGTTTACTTTCCCACATAATTTCCTTAGATTAATCTTGAGCTTTTAATGATTATTATCATATTTATCAGCTACAGGTGCAATTCCTAACCCTATCTACTCCGACAATGGCAGCAGACAATCTATACGCAAGCTACCCTCCTTAATTGGTTCGTAATAGCCCATACGCATAAAGAACTAGAATTGCCGATATTGAGCGCTAACTCATACCGCTAACCCGCATAGACAGCTATCGACATTGACCAGCACGTTCCTAGGGTCCATTCAAGACTATGTCCTAATTAACACTTCACTTAGAGTCCTTCATGTTAATTTACGAATTACGAATATTAGATTGGCCAGACCTACTACTCGTTTTAATTATTCCTGCCGATCAACGTAGCTGTAGTGAATCCTAGTTTAGGTTTTCTAAAACATGCCTCGGTAAACCGGTATAGACCGCCGGGTTACCGGGGGAAAATTTTCCTAATTTCTAGATCTATATTGCTCAGTACGATTAAAATAAGTAAATTATGGGGTTTTTAAACATGCATATTAACTAAAACACATAAATACGAACAGATCTACCATATTGAAGACAAAAAGGAACGTTCAAAGCTTCATACTTTCAACAATGGAGATCTAGCGCTCGATCTACTCAAGCTAGAGATGATGGAAGAAGGGAGGAAACTGACAAAAACTTAATAATAAAATTTAATATAATTGAGTGCCTATGAAAACTTATGCAATAATCTGTAAATGCGGCCTTATATAGATACAATGACCGACTTAAGACTCTCTAAAACCCTACCCGACCTAGATAATGCGGCAGAATCAATTTCGTGTTCCACAAGACACCGGTTTACCGGGCCTAGCCTTCGGGTTACCGGGCTTACTTTTCTTCCTTTTCTTCAGCAGGATTCTTCTTGGGCTTCAATCACTTGGCCTAATGTAATTCTTTTGGTCCAGATCCATTCTCCAATGCTCCATATTCGGTACTTCCTATAAAACATGCAAAATGAGACAAAACAGTACCAAAACATCAGAAAAATAGCATAGATGCAGAATTACGATTCTAGAAACACTCACATAGCATTTAACATATATTCCACATAATAACGAGCCTATCTATCCTATCTTGAGCGGAATTTGGGGTGAATATATGTATAATTATTGGTACCATTTAGAGCGTTATCAATGACAAAGATCAATCACCTTGACGAATCTCTGAGCTTAAACTGGCTTAACTGACTTTGATAATTCCCAATTCAGTTCTCAATTTTGTAAACCTTTCTTTGTCCAATGGTTTGGTAAAAATGTCAGCCAATTGATCTTCCGTTGGGACGTAGAGAACTGTAACGTCGCTTTTCTCAACATGATCCCTTATAAAGTGATGTCTTACATCAATGTGCTTAGTCATTGAGTTCAAAACTAGATTGTCAATTATGGCTATTGCACTTGTATTATCCCACATTATAGGAATAAGTCCTTCTTATATCTCATAATCTCTTAACTGTTGTCTGATCCATAAAACTTGAGCACAATAGCTTCTAGCTGCTATATACTCAGCTTCAGCTATTGATGTCGAAATTGAGTTTTGCTTATTGCTGAACCATGACACAAGTCTATTTCCTAATAACTGACATGTGCCTGAAGTACTTTTTCTGTCCACCTTGCATCCAACATAATCTGAGTCTGAGTAGGATATCAGTTTGAATTGTCCTTCCTTTGAGTACCATATCCCTACTCCTTTTGTGTCTTTCAAATACTTCAAGGTTCTTTTGAACTCTGTGAGATGACTTTCTTTGGGTCTTGTTTGAAATCTGGCACAAACACCAAACTGCAAAGGATATGTCTGGTTTACTTGCTGTGAAATAGAGTAGAATTCCAATCATTCTTCTATAGAGAGTTTGATCCACATCCTTGCCATCTTTGTCTTCATCAAGTCTGATGTTGGTTCCAATAGGTGTTGCAATGCCAGCTGATTTCACCATTCCAAACTTTTTGATCAGTTCTCTTGTATACTTAGTTTGGAGAATGAAAATCCCATCATCCATTTGCTTAACTTGTAATCTGAGAAAGTAATTCAGTTCTCCCATCATACTCATTTGAAATTTGCTCTTCATCAAACTTGCAAATTTCTCACAGAGTTGTTCATTTTTAGATCCAAAAATAATATCATCAACATAGATTTGAACTAGGAGAGTACTTTCTTCAACTTTCATTCTAAACAAGGTTTTATCAATGGTTCCTTTTATAAAATCATTATCCACCAAAAACCGAGACAGAGTTTCATACCAGGCTCTTGGTGCCTGTCTCAGTCCATAAAGTGCTTTTCTCAGTTTGAAAACTTTGTCAGCTTGATCTTTGATCTCAAATCCAGGCGGTTGTTGTACATAGACTTATTCTTCAAGTATCCCATTCAAAAATGGACTTTTAACGTCTATTCGGTATACTTTGAATTTCTTGTGAGCTGCAAAGGCAAGAAATAACCTGATTGCCTCTAACCTTGCTACTGAGGCATAAGTTTCATCGATGTATATCCCTTCTGCTTATGAATAACCTTTTGCTACAAGTCTGGCCTTATTTCTGACAATGTTTCCATCTTCATCAAGCTTGTTTCTGAATACCCACTTAGTGCTTATTATGTTGACATGATCGGGTTTATCCACCAATTCCTAAACTTGATTTCTCTCAAATTCATTGAGTTCCTCTTGCATGGCTAGAATCCAATCTGGATCATTTAAAGTTTTTTCAATTTCTTTTGGTTCAGACTGAGATAGAAAGCATGCTATCATAGCATCCAGATGATGTCTTGTCCGAACTCCTGCTTGGAAATCACCTATCACCTGTTCTTCAGGGTGATCTCTCATCCATTGATGTACTGGTGGTCGCATCAAAGGGTCTTCATTTTGTTGAATTGGTTCTTCTTGAGCTTGATCATTCTATGTTTGATTAGTTTCCGGTTGTTGTTCATCTGTAGGTTCTGTCACTAGAAACTGAGACTAATCCTGATTTGAAGAATCTGAGATCCTTAATCTTCCAATATCTATAAAATCTGGTTTTGGAGTCTTTTCTGACTGAGACTGAGAAACTGGTTCTTCTTTATCTTCAATTGTATCTCCAGTGAAGTTTGGTTCATTAAAAACCACATGTATTGATTCTTCATTATTGAGTGTTCATTTGTTTAACACTCTAAGAGCTTTACTAACACTAGAATATCCCAGAAATATTCCTTCATCAGCTTTGGGCTGAAAAACCTTAAGTTGATCCTTCCCATTGTTATGAATAAAGCATTTGCTTCCAAAGGCATGAAAATATGAGACATTTGGTTTTCTTCCGTTCCAAATCTCATAAGGTCTCTTTTCATGTCTTTTGTTTATAAGAGCTCAATTCTAAGTGTAGTGTATTCACAACTTCTGCACAATATCTTTCTGGCAGTTTTGATTCACAAATCATAGTCCTTCCTACTTCTTTGAGTGTTTTATTTCTCCTTTCAGCTACTCCATTCTGCTGAGGTGTTGCTGTAGCTACAAGCTGATGTAATACTCCATTTTCTCCACAATAATCAATGATTATATTGTTGAGAAATTCAGTTCCTTTATCTGATCTGATCTTGACCACTGTAACTCCTTTCTGATTTTGGAGTCTCTTGAGAAGTTCTGTGAGCTGTTGCTTGGTTTCACTTTTCTTTGACATGAAGATAACCCATGTATATCTTGAATAGTCATCAACTACCACCAAGGTGTATTTCTTTCCACTAACATTGATTGGTGTAATTGGTCCAAATAAGTCCATATGCATCAGCACTAAAACTCTGTTTGTTGAGTGCTGAGACTTAGTCTCGAAACATGCATTGGTTTGCTTTCCTTGTTGACATGCATCACACAAGCTGTCCTTCTTGTATGACATCACTGGTAGTCCAATCACCAAGTTCTTCTTGACTAGTAAGTTGATATCATCAAAATTGAGGTGACTCAGTTTCTTGTGCCACAGCCAACTGAGTTCTGACTTGGTGTGCACAATTAAACAAGTTTCTGAAACTACGGCAGACCAATCTACAACATACATATTCTCTTTCCTTTTCCATGCAAGAACTACTTGGAATGCTTTTGTGTATCCTGGTTTGTCCTTGCTTCCAAAATTTACTCTTAGTCCATCTTTGGCCATAAAATCAACTAGATAGTCCTTGCTCCTTGTCATATGTCTTGAGCATCCACTGTCAAAATACCAAATATCATGCAAGACAAATTAAAATATTTTAGGTACCAAACTCTGTTTGGGTCCATAGGGGTGAGTTGTTAGTACAACTCGGGGGATATTTCCATATGGTATTCTCTGGAAATTGTTGCACTTGTTTTCATATATGTAAGCCACACTTCCATAGTATCTTCTTGGATTATGCCTTATTTATATGATTTCTCAAGTCTTTGGCTGAAACTGGTTTCCATGTTGCTTCCTATTATTGAAGACTGATTAATAACTATCATTCCATTTGTACTGAGGTCTATGTTGACTTCGCATCGAGGCTTTCGAGGACCTAGGGTAAGTCCTTTGCTGAGTCTTGGACTGAAACTTATGATAAGTTTTCTGTCTAGAATGATTGTTCCTATCAGTTTTAATAATGGGTTCAGAGAAATTCCAGTCATCATCTGTGGGGTATAGCCTTCCTTTCCCACTGACTGTGCGAATCTTTGAATGATTAACACTTCTAGATTTATGCTGAGTAAATTTTTTTCTGGTTCTTAACATGATCATCTTTTGTAGTTCTGGCAGTTGATCTACTCTTCATGTTTTCTTGATGTCCAGCTGATTTACCTTTAGATCTGCTTTTGTTATTGAACGCAACTGACTTCTTGGGAAACTGATGCTGAGTTGATTCACGTAGAATTTGTTTTACTGGTTCAGCAATCTTCTCAGTTTAAGGAAATTGCTCGGCTAGGAACTTAACGCCAGTTGTGACATTAGGTCAGCAGCTTTGCTCGTTCCTTCCTTTAAAGTTTGTTGTGTATCAAATCGTAAGCCAGTTCTGTATTCTTATGGCTCTCCGGATTTGAATCTAGTAGCTGAACTTGATTGAGAAAAAGATTCACTTGCTGCTGCTGATGTAGTAGGTTGATACTGACTCTTTCCCTTGTCAGTTCTGGTCATTTTCAACGTGTTCAATTCAGCTTTCAATATTTCAACTTCAAGAATTAGAGATTCTTTTTCATCTTTAATTGACTCATAACCAGCTTGTATAGTCACCAGATGATTCATCAATTCATCAAGAGTTTCTTCTAATTCTGGATTTCATGGATTGGAGTCAGCAGTTGAAGAACAAGCATTTTGCATGAAAATCTATACTGAGCTATACTTAGTGTTAGATTCACATGCTTCATTTTGATCTTCCATGTGAGCCATTAGAGCTGTACATCTGATAGTCTTTCTGTGTCAGCTTCATAGTCTGACTCATCTCCAACTAGGCGAGCTCTTCTGCCAGGCCTTCCTTGCTGAATCTTCTTACCAGTCAGCTCTGGACATTCAGCTTTGTAGTGTCCAAGATTCTTGCAGCTAAAGCAGAGATATTCATCATCTTTTCTCTTTTCAGGAGACTTCTTGATGTACTTCTGAGTGACTAGGTGTCCACTCTTCATTCTTTGAATTCTGTTCATCATTAGAGCCATCTACTCTTCCATCTCATCTAACTGTTAGAGATTGCTAGAGGATGTTTCTTGAATATAATTGGATGTTGCTGCAAGGGCTGGTGTCTTGGGCTCCTCCAAGGCTTTGATTATTGCAGTTGTGCTTGTGAAATCGTCACTGAATTCAAAAGCTTTCAAGTCAGAGAAGATTTTGAAGGAATCTTCTATATCTAGTCTTCTTGACTCCTCCTTTTTATTTTTTATTTTAAAACTTGTAATTTTATTAAAAGAGTCTTCTTGACTCCTCCATTGCTGTAACCTTCATCTTCCAGAACATAGTGTTGATTTCTTTCTTGGTATATTCAATCTTGAGTAGTGCTAGTTCGTCCATGATAGCACTGAATCTTGTTTCCATCTGATCGATGTTTTCACCTGACTTCATCTTGAAATTTTCAAATTTCCGTTTGGCAACTGAGAAATTGTTTTCTTTGATGGTGGTAGTTCCCTCACAGACCAGCTGAAGTTTCTCCAATATTTATTTTGCAGTAGTGCAATCCTTGACCTTCAAATACATATTGCTGTCGAGAGTTCTGAGGATGATGTCTATGGCAACATTATTCATATTGATCCTTTTTCGATCATCGTTGTTCCATTCTCTCTTGGGCTTTGGGACTCTAACTTGGTCACCATTGATAGTTTGCATGTGAGTGATTCGGATAGGTCCGTCAGTAAGTACGTCCATCATCTCATCATGAGTGGCTGCTAGAAAAACTTGCAAATGACGTATGTATTCATCAAATCTATCCATGTTGCACATCAGCATCTGTCTGGAATACTGATTGTTATCCATTGTGTGAGTGAATGAGAACTGGATTATGCTAAGACCGAAACTCAAAATCGATCTTTTCGGAGAACAACTAGAGGAGGTAACTAGAGCAAGTGAATTTTTAACAATAGCTTGTCAATGAACACTGCTCCGATACCAATTGTTGGTCCCTTGGAAAGGCTAACACAAGTTTGAAGGGGGGGGGGGGGTGAATAAATTTGTCAACAAAAACTAGATCTAAAACGATTAATGTTCAGTTTTAACTTGTATGGAGTTAAGTTGAGTCTAAGTCAAACTGACTTATAACAGAACTGAGTCAACCGGCAGTGGATTTAAGTTTTAGCCTTTATCTAGATCTTGTTGTTTCTAAGAAAAGGCTGAGTATGCTAAACTGAATTCTGGTGAATGTCAGTTTGTGAACTGTGAGTGAGTATAACAATCAGTTTCAGTATGCCGTATAAACAATAATAAATGCTGAATAAGTAAATAACAGAATGTAAGCGCGTAAAGTAAATAGAGCAAGAATTATAGTGGTTCCAGCTGGTGTAATCCTGTCAGTCCACTCTTCCCCTGTGATGTAGGAGGAAAATTCCACCAGAACTCTTTGAGGTATGTTGTTACAAAAAGTCCTAAACGATAGTCCCTGACTAATCCTTGAAGGGTTGTGTTGCCTCTTCACCAGCTACCACCAAAAACACACTACCTGACTGCTACAACTATCATTGGCAAATCCTTGACCGGATTTCTTCACAGTCTAAACTTTTGATTGAAAAATCAAAGTTGACCCGAGAATCAATAAATTGAATCTTGCTTGTGGATCTTCTAAGTGTCGAATTCTGGCTTGATTCTTTGTAGCTTGAACACTTAAAGAAATCTAGATATGATTTTGTTGAGCGCATAGAGTGATAACAATTCAGATGAACTAGACTTGGGCACAATAACGCTTGTTAATTTGTGTATTCGGTGTTTGATCTTTTATGCCAAGTCCTCTATTTATAGTGTGAGGTCCAATGTTCATCTTGCTTGAATTTGAATTCTATCAACGTCTATAATTTCAGATGTCTGGTGTCAGTGACCGTTTTGACATGTCAGTCCTTCATCCAATAGTATTGCTTGATTTACAACGTTCGAATGTACTTTCACTTGCTTGGATGGATGACTATAAAACTGAGTATCCTGATCAGTTTTACACTAAGTATGTTAGTTATCAGCTTGTTAACTGACTTAGAGCGTTAACTGAGTTTTTACTTTTCGTCAAAACTTAGTACTCTATTTATCTAATTTTGTATGATTTAATCAGTGTACACCATTCCTTTAACTAAATTATCTAAGATATAATTGTCCTTATAATTCTTAGGTCTTCATACAAGATCCATAAAGTCAGTTCAGGCCATCACAGACTTACCTGAATTCTAACTTTACAGTCTCGGCTTTAATCTTCATAACCAAGTTTGAACCCTCAGTTCTTCAATCTTCTCCAACTGAGTCCGTGTCCCTCAGTTCATCATTTACTGAGTTTGTTCCCTCAGCCTTCCGTTCTAGATAAGTCAACCGACTCTGTGTCCCTCAGTGAACTTACCTTTTTCAGTTTTGAGTAAACTTCAGTTCTTTGTTGTGAGTGACATCTTCAGTTTTATGTCATGTTCTAGCTTTCTAAATGATTTCCATTTTTTCAGTTTTACGACACTTCTATCTATAACAGTGCTTGTCTGATGTAACCTATACAATTGTCAGACTCTAGTAAAACCTATACATTCAGTTCTAGACATCTTTTAGCTTCTCACTATAACAACTTGTTTCAGCACTTCATCAATGGGGTGCAAACAAATGACTAAATAAGTTGAATCATCATCAAAACTAAAATTTTATTTCCAACACAATAACATGGTTAGCAAATTTCCGCTTCAGTTGGGTTCAGACCCAACTGTTGCGGACCTACTAACTAAAAACTAACAAGGATTAACACAGAAACACCGGGAATCGATCAAAAGTGAGCTTCTAGGTTCTTGCTATTGTGAGGTGGCTGTCGCAATTGCTGGGCCAGTTCTCTTTCCTCTGATCGTAATACAATACCAGATTATACGGAAACAACTCAAGACTTTGAAAATAAAATAAACGACATATAATGGAAAGTTCTTATTTAAAATTATCAAATTTATTATCAATATTGGCCATTGTCCCCAGCAACGGCGCCAAAAACTTGATCGCGTGCTACTGATGAATTACTAGCAAGAGTACTCGGTCAATCGTAGTATAGCAAGGGCGATCCCACAGAGACAACGCAACATTGATAATAAACGTAGTAATATAATGAAGAACACATATAACGGTTTTTGACCAACATAAAGACATAAAATAAAGTTGGTGTTCCCCCTCCTAACCGATCTCATAACTTGGTGTAATTAATCATTATGTTTACTTTCCCCCTCAATTCCCCGATTCAATCAAAACTTATGTTTTAATTCAGTTTAGCTACGGGTGCAATCAGTTGGGATATTATTGTGCCCACAATAATCCATAATTGGTTTGATTAATTTTACAGTACCTTAATTATGTGCCATATATTATTTTACTGTCACTAACCCTGCCAAGAAGTCGTATGCAAAGGCATTTATTTGTTTTGCAGGTACCCTGAAATACACCATAAATGATTAAAACAAAATATGTGCATGATAAATATGTTTATCATCAATTTTAATATGATATGCTGTTGATATGGTGTTTATTGGGTTCAACATTATTTTAACTACACGGACCAGCATCCCTTCGGATTAGCACATTGGATATTACAAAATTAATAATAACATTTTTACCCAGCCTGTACTCACCCCTTCACCCCATTTATTTATTAAAAACAAAAGAACCCTACCCGCATAAGCCCAAACCTAATCCTGAAGACCCATTCACTATACAGCCGCCTCCCTTCTACTTCTTCTTAAGGCACAACTCTTCTCTATTTCTCTCCCTCATTCAGACATAAGAAATTCTCCTTCTCAATTCCTAAAATCCTTTGTCCTAATTTCTTTTCTGCTCGTATATCGTTCTTGCTCCTCTAATCACTAACACTTCATCCTCATATCCATTGTGTTCATAAATTGACTGAGATAATCTATAGTCAGAAAACTCTCAAAAGACTTAGCCTTTAATGAACACCAGTTCGATTAATGATGAAATAAATGGCCTCTATTGCTATAAATTACTGAATCACGGTTTGATCAAAGAAAAGATGTATTTTCTTCTCAGTTGTATCACAGATCTTTTTGCATCAAAGAAATTACGATCTACACTTAGGTAAGGTTCAGATTCGTTTTATCTGGCTCAGATTTTTTGATTGAAACTTTCTCTTCATCTGTATGCATTACGAGTCAAGTCCATGGTGAAATCATGTTTTGATTGATGATCCTAGTCCGATTGATGAGTCAATATGAGTTTCATGCCAATTTGAGTTTGTATTAATCAAACATGAGGCATTTTACTAAAGTATTATAATGAAATCAGACTTTTTCTGGTTAACGAGCTCTGATTAATCAGCCATCTATGTCTACATTAAGATTTGATTAAATCGTTAAAGTTTTGTCACTAGTTATGTGTCAAATTTTTTGATTGATATATTTGGGCAGATTTACTTTGGTTCATTAGTCAGAGTTATCTTCTTCTTAAAATCATGTCATCTTTTCCTTTATTGACGGTTCAATCTGAGTATTATGCAAATTTGTGTATATGATAGTTTAAGATGAAGCATTTTACTATAAAGAATGATAAAAACAAATTTCGATCTATAAACCCTTTAGTCAAACTTGATGGATCAATGAGTTTATGTTTTGATTGATCACTCTAGGTCATTAGATTGATGAAATCAGGATATGTGCTATGATTGTATTTTTATCAAAATCCTGATTGATGACTCATTAGCTGTTGCATCACTTGCATGTCCCATTCGGTTGAAGATTTTATGAAATCTTATGATTTATGAATCAAATCCTGAGTATTGATCTTATGAAATGATGTACTCTATGCTAATCTGCTATGAATTCAGCATATAGCTATGATGAAGCATATTTCGGGTTGCCTGTACCTTCGGATTTGGTGTGGTATGAACGTATATGTATATTCTTAACACACCTATACTCTTTTTACTGCCACACTGAGAATTCTCTGCGTAAATTTATATACTTTAATTAACTCATCTTCTATGTATATATATATATATATATATATATGTATATAGATATCAGACATAAATAAATATGTTTATGTATTCATAAAAAAAACCGAAATAAAATTGAGTCAATGAAACTGTTGGTGTTTTCCATACACTGCATTAATGATAGTTTATTATCAATGTTGACTGCTTGCATCTGAAAAGTTTTTCTATCTTAAACAACTCAACAGTCTTTTTGAATACATTAACTATACTCTATTTTCAACTTAATGGCAATCTTTTCCATAATCATTCATTGCATTTCATATTTCGAAAATGATCAAGTAAATGTCTCTACCATTTACCTGGCTATATATTCTCAGTGACACTAAACTGATCAAGCAACAAGCTGATCAAACATTTTCATATTTACCAAAAATATCCTTGTATTTACGAAATTGTTTACTGTTCTTACATCTCAGTTTACATCTATTCTGAGTTGTAAGTTTGTGTTTTGATTCAGATTTATCTGAGTAATCTGAATTGAGACAGGGTTGTGGTGATATCTTCCGGGGATCCAGCTTGAGCTTTAGGATTTCACCAAAGCTTGTTTCTGGCACCAGTCATCTCACATCCTGAACTGTGTGTTCATATCAGTAAGTTCTCATTTTGCTTTTTTGCTTTCAAGTTGCTAACTTTCTGTGTGCATCTTTGAATTTTAGAACTTGGTTAGAAAAATGAAACAAAGGTTGTATCTGTTCTGTTTTATTAATTTTTAGAAAAAGAACTGTATTTGAATCACTATGACTTTGTGTCACTGTTGTGATTGTGATTTAGATATTAAAGTGTGATCTGAAAGATTAATAAGTCAGAACAAGTCTCATTCATCTTGTATATTATTTTCAGTATTGAAAATCTACTGTAATCTATAACCACAAAAATATATAGTGAAATATGTGGATGTGTGCGTGATACTGACATATAGGACTATATGATAGTTTAAACAACTATTAAAATTAGTGTATGTGATTTGGAATCAAATTAGAAACACACTTAAATTCCTACATGCTAATTGATCGGTTTTAACTTGTTAAAATCTTTAATCAAAATTTGATCACAAGAACATTAACCTATATACGTTGATTTTAGCTAGATCTTCCGCCTAGTTTATTATCAATATTAGGTTAATTAATTTAAACTGCAAAAGGCTTAATAAAATTTTAAAAAGCTTAAATATCCTATTCAACCCCCTCTAGGATATATATTGTGCATGCCTGATCCAACAAGTGGTATCAAAGCTTGATTTCTTGTGAATCAAATTCTTATATGCAGCTTCTTTAATAATTACTAAGTTCTGCCTGCTGCATTATTTTGTTAATCTGCTATAACATGATTCTGTGCTAAAGTGATGCATACCTATTGTTGTGATTTTTGGTGCTTATAGCTGCTGCCTGTACTACAACCACTGATCTGTTCACATCTGCAGGTGTTGTACTAAGTTTTTATTTCAAATTAAAAAAAACTGCTAAGTTTTCGTTTCTGACTGAACATTCAGTTTAGTCATTCGTCTTGACTGTGCTTTTATTAATTAAATGGCTTCCATGAACTATAATCAGCCACCACCACGAGAGGGCTTATCTTTGGTAAGACCTCCCTATTTCGATGGTACTAGTTATATTCAGTGGAAGAGAGCTATGCAACTCCATGTAAAGGAATGGACATCCGGATATAGTACATTATAATGGATGGACCCTTTGTCCCTACTAAGGAAGGTAGAGACGAGGGTGTAATTGTGCAAGATAATAAGGAAATGGCTGAATTGGATGATGAGGATTTTTGAAAGATGACCCTCAATTCTAAGGCTACCGCTATCCATGTTAACGCTTTAAGTCCAACTGAGGGAAAATATGTATTAGATTGTAAGACTGCTATATACGGGATCATCTCCAAATGCATCATGAGGGTAATAATCAAGTTAAGGATAATAAAATCAACCAACTCATGTTTTCATATGAATCATTTAGGATGGGTTCAAATGATACAATTAGTGACATGGATACCAGATTCACTGATATGATCATTACACTTTCTGCACTAGGTAAAACCTTTAAATCCAAAAAGATTGTGCAAAAGATCCTTGGAAGCCTGCCCTAAGAATGAGATTCCATGGTTACAGCTATACAATAGGCTAAGGATCCGTAGACACTCAAAAAAGATGAATTAATCAGTTCCTTGCTTGTGCATGAGAGCATGCTGACCTCTCGCCAGAAAACGAAGCCTGAGACTAAGGGAGTAGCATTCAAGGCTAATTCCCAACCTACCGAGACTGAGACCACCACAAGTGAGAGTGATAATGAAGATTACTCACTTATGGTTCGTAACTTCAAGGAATTTTTGAAGTTTAATAAATGATCAAAATCTGAGCCTAAACCTCAAAAAGGCAAAGCCAAAAGGAGTTCCGATGTCCGTTGCTATGTATGTCAACAAAAGGGACATATAGCCAATGAATGTCTAAATTGCAAGACTAAATCTGAAAAGAAGTCCAAACCAGTTTCTGATAATAAAAAGAAATCTAAACCTGCTCCAGCCGCATGGTCTGATAGTTTAGACAACGACGCTGTTGATTCTGACTCTAAAAAGAGTGAGAAATCAAATGTTGCTCTTATGCCATATTCTCAGACCACCAATGACATAGATGAGACTTTGTCTAATCCATCATTCACAAATGATGAATTGTATGAACTAAATAAAAAACTTTCTATTGAAAACTCAAACATTAAAGGCAAAAATGAACACCTACAAGAAATTATTCTGTGAAATGAGGATCAAATCCTCAATTAATTAATTCTTTAAGTGCACTTGAGCTAAAGTACAAAGATCTTTAGTTGGAAAATGCTTCTCTAAAAAACCGAGTGTATTACACTTAAGAAAACCATTCAAGGGTTAGAGAAGGGGCTAATAGTCAGTGGGTATGAGGATTCCTACAAGGAGACTCTTCTCAAAGACTTGAAGCTCAAAGAAAAGATCTTGGAACCAATCCCAATTACCTTAAAGAACATCAAACTCCTTTCCCCCAAACATTTTTATAAACAACACACGAAAGCACCCAAACTTGCATACAAGTATGACCAGAGGTACTCAAGGAGTCCGAGTCGACAGAATACCTCTCCTCAAACAAATGATGCTCCACGTATGCACCATGATTATGGGGTACATCAAGCACCTAACTGCACCTTTGTTAGACAACGAGTGTCCTATAATTCATATAATAATTTTCAACCACAGTATCACTATGACCAGCCCCACTATCCATATGGGTCTTATTTTGGCTTTTATGATCAGCCCTCTAGTTCCTATGGATCTAAACCTACACATAAACCCAAGATTAAGAAGATATGGCTACCCAAATTTAAACAAGTATGAGTGAGGAAGGTTTCCACAAATACTAACCCTTAAGGACCCCAAAGACTAAAGGGGAACTCAACTACTCTTTGGTTGCAGGATTGCCCTAAACTAAGACCATAAGAATCCAGATAAATGGGTGATAGACAGTGGCTGTTCTAGGCACATGATCGGAAACTTCACACTTTTTCGATCATATGAACCAAAATCCAAAGGTGGCTCTGTCACTTTCGGTAATAGCTCCAAAGGAAAGACCCTTGGTGAAGGATCCATTGGTAACCCTGAATCGCTCATAAAAAACAACGTGTATTATGTAGACAACTTAACTCATAACCTTTTAAGCATCTCCCAACTTAGTGATTCTGATCTAGAGATTACATTCGACAAAAAGACATGTAGGATAAAAGATATGTCTGGCAAGCTTCTTCTATTCGGTCATCGTGAGGACAATATATATATGATTGAACCAGATAAGCTTCCGGATTGTCAAATATCATGTCTTGTCTCTGAGAACGACAATTCTAATCTCTGGCATCGACGTCTAGGACACGTTGGTATCTCCACCATGTAGAAATTAGTTAGCCAAAATCTAATTTGTGGACGACCAAAGTTTGACTTGAAAGACTTCAAGATTTGTGAACCTTGCATCAAAGGCAAACAAACAAAGACTTCTTTCAAATCCAAACATGACATCACCACTACATGCACACTTGAATTCTTGCATATCGATCTATTTGGCCCAAGTCGTGTTCAAATCCTTGGAAGGAAGTCATATGTCCTCGTAGTTGTAGATGATAACTCCTGATACACATGGGTTCTGTTCTTGAGTCACAAGAGTGACAGTGCTACGTCATTTGAAACTCTAGTGAGGCAATTATAGAATACTTTTGATATATCGGTTGTGACTGTCCGGAGTGATATAGGCAGAGAATTCATTGATGAATTACTCACTGAGTTTTGTGAATACTCCGGCATTCACCATGAGTTTTCTGCTCCTAGAACTCCACAACAAAATGGGGTTGTTGAACGTAAAAATTGCTCTCTCAAGGAGTCGGCACGAATGATGCAAAATGAGTTCAATGTGCCTCGATTCCTATGGGCCGAAGCGGTTCCTTGTGCCTGCTATATTATTAACAGATTATCTATTCGAAAGACTTTGCACAAGACTCCCTATGAGATTCTTAGGAACCGACCACCCAAAATAAACTATTTCCATGTTTTCGGGTCAAAATGTTTTGTATTAAACGATAAGGGAAACTTGGATAAATTTGCATCTAAGTCCACCGAATGCATATTCGTGGGTTATTCCGAATCCTCATGGGCATATATATGCTATGATCCGGTTTCACGACGTGTTTGAGAGTCCATACATGTCTCATTTTATAAATCAAATTCCATGACTAACGCGTGTATTAATATGGAAGGAATTGAAGAGTTATTAGAAAAAGCTAAGCATACAGATTGTTCCGAGTTTGAGTTTCTTCCTCCGGCCACAAATGAAGTAAATCCGGAGATTTCTGAAACTCCTACTCCTGAGGCTCCTATTGGTGAAAACAGACCCATGGGTGATGACACCTTAGCAAATGGTGAATCCTATGGTTAACAACATACTGAACACAATGAGCAGCCTGCTCCTACCCGACAACGCACTTGGGATAGAGCTCATACTTCGGATCTAATCATGGAGATCCCACTGCTGGTGTATCCACTCATCGGTCCACTCTTCCTCCTCCTTTTACTACTCTAGTATCTTTACTTGAACCTAAAAATTTAAAAGAAGCATTAGTAGACATGGATTGGGTGATAGCCTTGCAGGAAGAGTTACATCAATTCGAAAGAATTGATGTATGAGAACTAGTCCCTTTACCTCCCAAGACACACACTATAGGAACCATATGGGTCTTAAAAAATAAAATGGATGAAAACGGGGTAGTCATTCCGAATAAAGCCCGACTGGTGGCACAGGGGTATTGCCAAGAGAAAGGCATCGACTACGATGATACCTTTGCTCCAGTTGCTCGGCTTGAAGCCATTCTCCTACATATAGCGTTTGCATCCGCTTTTGACCTAAAGCTATTCCAGATGGACATTAAGAGTGTTTTTTTGAACGGTCTTATCATGGAGGAAGTGAATGTTCACCAACCTCCGGGTTTTGAAGATACACTTCACCGAGATCATGTTTACCATCTCAAGAAGGCACTTTATGGCTTAAAACAAGCCCCCGAGCCTGGTACGACTGACTATCATCTATGTTGCTGGAACATGGTTTCTCTAACGGTAGAGTAGATAATACTCTATTCATTAAGAAATCTGGTTCAAATATCCTGATTGCTCAGGTGCATGTAGATGATATTATTTTTGGCCCCACCAATCCTGACCTATGCACCAAGTTGAGACTTTGATGAAGTCTAACTTTGAGATGTTGGCCATGGGAGAGCTCACTTTCTTCCTTGGTCTACAAATCAAACACACTCCCCTAGGGACACATGTTAGTCAAACCAAGTAAATTAAAGACATGCTCACAAAATTCAAGTTTGATACGCTTAAGCCTGCAAGCACGCCAATGACCTCATCTATCAGGCTGATTACGGATGAAGATGGCCAACCATTTGACCAACACCTTTATAGATCCATGATAGGCTCTCTACTTTATTTGACTGCTTCCCGACCCGATATTATGTTTGCCATTTGTCTATGTGCACGATTCCAAGCAAATCCTAAGATGTCACACTTTCGAGCAGTCAAACAAATTTTTTGCTATCTGAGGCACACCCTCACATTGAGTCTCTTTTATGCCACGTCTACACCATTCACACTACTCACATAAAGTGATGCCGACTATGGAGGTTGCCGTGTGGAACGTAAAAGCACTAGTGGCACGTGCCAGTTCTTGGGCAATAACCTCGTCTCGTGGTTCTTCAAGAAGCAGCCTAGCATTTATTTGAGCACCACTGAGGCCGAGTATGTTGCTCTAAGTAATTTTTGTGTCCAGCTTTTATGGATCAAACATCAGCTTGCTAATTTTGGTATTACAATACCTTGCGTGACAGTCTACTGTGACAGCACTAGTGCCATAGACTTGTCCCGCAATCCGGAATTGCATTCTCATGCCAAACAATAAATATCCGTTATCACTTTGTACGATACCATGTGACCAATGGTACGGTATCTATAGAGTTTGTGCCTACTGTGCGGCAAGTCACTGACATTTTCACGAAGCCTCTACCCCAGGCTTTGTTCAAAAAGCTGCGTAGTGACCTATGTATGGTTCCTCTTTAGACCCTTATTTTGATTTCTTTTTCAAAATAAAGGGGAGAGATGTATATGTGTAGGGGGGCTGCAACTTAGGGGGAGCGTAAGTATTTTGTAAAATTAATCAAAAATGGGAGAAATGTTGGGATATTGTTGTGCCCACAACAATCAATAATTGGTTTGATTAATTTTACAGTACCTTAATTATGTGCCCTTTATTATTTTACCCTGCCAAGAAGTCATACAACTTACAAAGGCAATTATTTGTTTTGCAGGTACCCTGAAATACACCATAATTGATTAAAACATAATATGTGTATGATAATTTTTTTTATCATCACTTTTTATATGATATGGTGTTGATATGGTGTTCATTGGTTTCAACATTAATTAACTACATGGCCCAGCTTCCCTTCGGATCAGCACATTGGATATTAAAAAATTAATAATAACATTTTTACCCAGCCTGTACTCACCCCTTGTTACCTCTTTTCTTTATTAAAACAGAAAATACCCTACCCACATAAGCCTAAACCTAATCCTGAATACCCATTCACTATACAACAGCCTCCCTTCTTCTTCTTTCAGACACAACTGTTCTCTATTTCTCTCCCTCCTTCAGACATAAGAAATTCCCCTCCTCAATTCCCAAAATGCTTTGTACTAATTTCTTCTCTGCTCTTTTACCGTTCTTGCTCCTTTAATCACTAACACTTCATCCTCATATCCATTGTGTTCATAAATCGACTGAGATAATCTATAGTCTAAAAATTCTCGAAATACTTATCCTTTGATGAACACCAGTGTGATTAAGGATGAAATAAATGGACTCTTTTGCTATAAATCACTGAATCACGGCTTGATTAAAGAAAAGATTCAATCTTTTGTTCTCAGTTGTATCACAGATCTTTTTGCATCAAAGAAATTACGATCTATACTTAGGTAAGGTTCAAATTCGTTTTCTTTGGCTCAGATGTTTTGACTGAAACTTTCTCTTCATCTGTATGCATTACGAGTCAAGTCCACGGTGAAATCCTGTTTCGATTGATGATCCTAGTCCGATTGATGAGTCAATAGGTACTATGCCGATTTGAGTTTGTATTAATAAAAGATGAGGCATTTTACTAAAGTATTATGCCGAAATCAGACTTTTTCTGGTTAACCAGCTCTGATTAATGGGTCATCTATGTCTGCATTAAGATTTGAATAAATCGTTAAAGTTTTGTCACTACTTATATGTCAAAGTTATTAGATTGATATATTTGGGTCAGATTTACGTTGGTTCATGAGTTAGAGTTATCTTTTTGTTAAAATCGTGTCAGCTTTTCCTCTATTGACGGTTCAATCTGAGTATTATGCAAATTTGTGCATATGATAGTTAAAGATGAAGCATTTCACTAAAAATAATGATAAAAACAAACTTTGATCTACAAAACCTTTAGTCATACTTGATGGATCAATGAGTTTATGTTTTGATTGATCACTCTAAGTCATTAGATTGATGAAATCAGGTTATGTGCTATGATTGTATTTTTATAAAAATCCTAATTGATGAATCATTAGCACTTGCATCACTTGCATGTCCCATTCGGTTAAAGATTTGATGAAATCTTATGATTTATGAATCAAATATTGAGTATTGATCTTATGAAATGATGTACTCTATGCTGATCTGCTATGAATTTAGAATATAGCTGTGATGAAGCATATTTTGTGTTGCCTATGCCTTCGGATTTGGTGTGGTATGAACGTATATCTATATTCATAACTCACTTATACTCTTTCTGCTACCACACTGAGAATTCTCTGCATAAATTTATATACTTTGATAAACTCATCTTTCATGTAATATATATATATATATATATATATATATATATATATATATATATATATATATATATATATATAGATGTATATTGATATCGTATATAAATAAATATGTTGCTGTATTTATAAAAATATCAAAATAAAATTGAGTCAATGAAATCTGTTGGTCTTTTCCATACACTGCATTAATGATAGTTTATTGTATCAATGTTGACTACTTGTATTTGAAAAGTTTTTCTATCTTAAACAACTCAATCTTTTTTGAATACAACAACTATACCCTATTTTCAACTCAATGGCAATCTTTTCCATAATCATTCATTGCATTTCATATTTCAAAATGATCAAGTAAATGCCTCTACCATTTACTCCGCCTATATATTCTCAAAGTGACACTAAATCGATCAAGCAACAAGCTGACCAAACATTTTCATATTTACTAAAAATATCCTTGTATTTATGAAATTGTTTACTGTTCTTATATCTCAGTTTACATCTATTCTGAGTTGTAAGTTCATGTTTTGATTCAGATTTATCTGATTAATCTGAATTGAGACTGGGTTGTGGTGAAATCTTCTGGGGATCCAGCTTGCGCTTTAGGATTGCACTAAAGATTGTTTCTGGCACTTGTCATCTCACATCCTGAACTGTGTGTTCATATCAGTAAGTTCTCGTTTTGCTTTTTGCTTTCAAGTTGCTAACTTTCTTTGTGTGTCTTTGAATTTTAGAACTTGGTTAGAAAAAGGAAACAAAGGTTGTATATGTTCTCTTGTATTAATTTTCGTAAAAGAATCAGATTTGAATCACTGTGACTTTCTGTCACTGTTGTGATTGTGATTCCGATACTAAAGTGTGATCTGAAAGATTAATAAGTCAGAACAAGTATCATTCATCTTGTATTTTATTTTCAGTATTGAAAATCTGTTGTAATCTGTAATTATATTGACACAAAAATATGTTTTCCTAGGACTGTATGATAGCACAAGTCCTATGTGTCGATAGCTTCCTATTGTGAAATCTGTTTTCCTAGGACTGTATGATAGTTTAAACAACTATTAAAATAAGTGTATGTGATTTGGAATCAAATTAGAAACACACTTATATTCCTGCATGCTAATTGATCTAGTTTTAACTTGTTAAAATCTTTAATCAAAATTTGATCACAAGAACATTTACCGATATACGTTGATTTTAGTTAGATCTTCCGCCTAGTTTATTATCAATATTAGGTTAATTAATTTAAACTCCAAAAGGCTTATTAAAATTTTAAAAAGCTTAAATATATTATTCACCCCCTCTAGGATATATACTGCACATACTCGATCCAACACAATCTCCTAACCTTGTTTACTTCCATGGGACGGACAGTAAATGTCTATGTGTAGTTAACCTCCTTCGTTGATTGTATTATACCCACATACAATAAGTTCTAGATTGTGCCGGATCAAGACCGAGAACCTCCATAGGAAGCTATCGACACCGACTTGCACGTTCGTAAGGATTGATCCAAACTATGTCCTAACTAACACTTCAACTTGAAAGTTATTCATGTTAATTTATTTAAGTATGACAAGTAGATTGGATAGATCTAACCTCATCGTGAATTAAACTCGCCGATCAACATAGCTGATGCTGAATCTCAAGATTTAGGGTGACCTAAGGGTGCCTTACAATTGTGATATAGGCCGTCGGAATTGCGAGCACGGCGGTGTAGACATATAAAAATACGTAACAAATTAAATTGTTGCGTGTCATATTTGTTCCAAATATAAGTTAGTTGATATTTTATCCTCCTAAAATAATTGGAGATAATGTCAAAAGTTTATTCTTATTATCCATTGAAAAAATAAAATAAAAAAGATAATTAAATAAAATATTATCTCTTAAATAAAATTATAGGAGGTAATTAATACTTTAATTATCTTTTTAATAAAGCTAGAAGATAATTAAGAGTTATATTATCTCTTTTAATAAAATATAAGAGATAATATTAAATTGGATTTATTATTATCTTTTCAATAAAAATATATAAGATAATTAGAAATTCAAGAAGGATAAAATAATTCAAGTTGATTATCTAATTAAATTAATACAATGAGATAATCATTGTAGGCCACTCTACACCTATAAATAGGGAATCTTGGTCATTTTCAAACCACCAAGAAAAATATCAAGAAGGAAAATCAAGAGAGAAATTCAAGAGCAACAACAAGAAGTCAGAGAAAAAGCTTCAAGCAACGCCGAAGATTCTATCAACCTTGAAGAACTAAGAATCCACAAGCCTTCAAGTTATTCAACCAACATTCAAGTAAATCTAAAGATTCAATCAACCTTGGAGATCTAAGAAGCCAAAATCCTTCAAGTTCTTCAAGCAACATTCATGCAAATATGAAGATTCAATCAACCTTGAAGATCTAAGAAGCCTCAAGCCTTCAAGTTCTTCAAGCAACTTTGGAGATCTACGAAGCCAAAATCCTTCAAGTTCTTCAAGATTCAACCAACAACATAAAATCCTTCCGCCAAATCCGGAGTTCTTCAACCAACGTTCGAGGGTCAACCGCTACATCCGGAGATCTTCACCAAACAAAGGCGTTCTTCCCAACAAATCGGAAGAATATCACCAAGATCTGAGAACAATCCTCCGCGACCCTTGGAACCAAATCAAAAGGAGAATCAAAGGCATCCCGTAAATATAGGGATTTTGCTAGAGATTGTAACTCATATTTCTTGAAATAGATAAAAACATTTGTTACAGTTTTCTTGTCTCTCCCTTTTATTTAAATTGCAGGACAATGAAATTTGTGTTACAGACGGTTCCTAATTCTTGAATATCATTTTTTCGTTCTAATTAATTCTGGTAAATTACAGTTCTTTTAAACTTGCAGATTAATTAAATCACATTAAATAATGCTAATCTACCATAACGAAAATATAAAGGAATGTTCAAAGCTTCATACCTTCAACTATGGAGATCTAGCTTGATCAACTCAAGCTAGTTGAGGGCTTGGAGGAGGAAACAAATAGAAAAACTCAAAGCAATAACCAAGTTACTATTTATTTCTTAAAACTAGATAATAATTTGAGTGTGTGTTACAATGGAACTGGTACATGCTTTATATTGGCACTGTAACCGACCTAGGTGCTCTAAACCCTAACCGACTTAATGCAAAATGCGCAGCTTATGTTTTCGTGTTGCTCAAGTCTCGCAATTGGGAGTGGGCCTCCGCAGTTGCAGGCCTGGCTTCAGCCTCAGTGATCTCAGTAGACTTCCTCATGCACTCCCTTGTCTAGGCCCAATGACTTTTTATAGTTTAGATTTATCTTTATTGCTCCAGAATACGGTGTACCTAAAAAGTATGGAAAATGAGGCAGAATAATACCATGTTTGGGGAATAAATATGTAAATACAGAATTAATGACCAAGGAACAAGTACTAAGAAATAGACACGTATTCCATACAATAACCGAACTATCCCTTATCAATCGAGCACGATACATGGTAAATATTAGTATAGTTTATAGTATTAATCAGTGGCACTCAGCCACCCGCAGAAGATGCTGCACCATATGAAGCTATAACAATATAATGAATTGATTGAAACAAAGAAGCCCCAGACCGAAAAAGCTAAACTTCTAGGGGGTTCAAGCCAAATGAACATGGTTAGAGAGCTCGGCCCTACCAAAGTTGAGTTTGACACCTTATAAGTCCGGGATGAGCCCAATTTATATGCTGATGACGAGCTGATCAAAGTCGTAATAAATGAGGCGTACCTTAAACGGAAATTCAAAATAGGAGCCTATTTATCTGAGTTAGAAAGGGAAAGGTTGATATCCCAACTCAAGTCCAACCTAGACGCTTTTGCATGGGTTGTGACAAACATGGGGGTGTTTATGGGAACATAAATGGTTTGTTTGGTCCGTAATACAAGGATTTTGAGAGTTCATATATGGGGGGTGAATGAACTCTCTTCTTTCAGAAACACTTCCTCGTGTATCGACTAGAGAGTATAAAAGACTAGTCAAACTAGTCGCTTGTTCTACTTGGTCGGGTCTATTTCTCGTGAGTGTGTGCAGCGGAATAATGATTTGAAAAATCCTTGGCATGGTTTTAAGTGTTATGTTGTGTGTAGTGGATTAACTAAATACTTAAAATAAATTACTGAAAGAAAATGAGTCAGAGAGTTTTTATCGATCTTCAGAGTGGTGTAATCTCCTATATGGTCGTTTCTCCTGTGAGTTAGGAGGTATCACTATTGTACTCTGTGATAGTAAAATAGGCAAGTGTCCTTGACACCCCACAGATGCATCACACTTTGAATATCCAATCCTTGAAAGCCTCCAACTGCATCAATGGTCTATTCTCACGTAGCTCGTTTGAAGATATCCTTCTTCAACGACTTGCTAGATCTTTCTTCGACATTCGATTTGCAGCTCTTTTGATCTAGTAGATCACTAGATATAACTTGGTGAGTGACTTTGATGGTCTTCTTGATTTTCTTGATGTGGAGTTGTAAGCTTTGAAGATGATGAACTTGTTCTTGATGATTCAGAGAATTCTAGTTCTTTGAATATCTGAATGCTCATTTTTTCTTGATTCTCTATGTATGTTATTTTTATCATCTGCCTTGAATTTATATCTTCCCAATGAGTAGATCAACCATTGGGAAATGAGTGGTCCTCATTTAATGCCAACTTGCATTGATTCAAAATCCTATCAGCTTTTCGACCGTTGGTTGATATACTCGGTACTGAACAGTTTTAGATTGTAGCTTAGAGTCTAGCATTAAATGTAATTTCCACTTATAATACTTCGTAGACATTGATCCAAGAGTTGATCGTATGGATGGCTACACTCCTTATAATTTATCATATCATGTGTTACTTAGTCACTTGATGTATCATTGTGGTTGGCTTCATTACTCGTCCGTTTGACTTGTATGTTTGTATTGCTTGTCTGTTTTCATGACTCGTCTGTCTAAATTTTGCTTACTTTATTTGTCTATTTGCTTTTGCTGAAAGTAGTCTTTGATGGAAGTCTGGTCTTCAAGTCTTTTGATCTTCTGACTTAGACTATCCTATTTTATTCTATCTTACACAAGACTAAGTCTAACTAAACCTATACAATTCGCATGTCAGAATACTAAGCAAACTTATACTTGGTTACTAGAAAAACTATTTTGGTATCATCAAAGTTTCTAACTAGTAGGTACCTAACATGGTTGGTATTTCATTTCATTTTCGAGATTACTTTCTATAAAGATACACGCTTTTATTATATGTTTGATGTTGTTTTAATAATTTGAGGAAAACAAGCTTTAGAAAAGTGTTTATATTAGTGGAAGAATTGATTATAAAAGACATGAATACAGAAGGAAAAGTGGAAAATGGTATGATCATACCATTACATAAAAAGGGGCCCCACTCATCTCTAGACAGTCTCATCAGACTAAAATTCCTCCCCACAGTCCTCAACCCCTGTCTACACCTCAAGTAGTGATAGTCCATCCATTGAAATGCTCAATCCTTGCCTTCTTGACATCTAAGAACCGTCTAACCTCATCATGTTCCTCATCAACAACAAGGGTGGGTCCATGGGTGCATGGTGATGGGTAGGTTCCCTAGGTGTAGGATAAGTCGGTGGTGCTAGAGGTGGTGCCTGAGGGGGTATTTGAGATGGTTGAGGGTAGCCTTATAGCTGATGAGCTGGTGGGGAAGATGCGGGGTGAGGTGTATATAGCCCTAGGGTCGATTCATATGTGGGTGGTGGGGGGTAAGATGCCTGTGGAGGATAAGCTTATGGTGGTAGTGGTGGATAGTATTGTGGTGGCTGTGGGTAATATTGTGGTTGTTGTGGATATGGCATGTAGTAAGGTGGAACAACAGACGACTGTGGAGTATAGTTCAGTGGTGGATAGAAAGTAGGATGAGGTATATGGGATGAGTGATGAGTGGATATAGCTGTGGATGCATTAAGTGTGGTAGTAGGTGGGGTGGTAGAGATATAGTGATCTCTTTTAAGGTAAGCGTAGTAGTGGCGGTAGGTGCTACCGATTAGGTTAACACGATTATAACCTCAGATGTAGGAACAATAACCTATAAGGTATCTTCCCCCGAATTCTTCTAGGGCAATCCATGATTATTCTAACCATTCAACTGTCCTTGATTTTCATGAGTCAACCCATGACTCGTCTCCATCTACTCAGAAACTGACAAACCCGACTTCCCTGACCTTCACTTGAAGTCCCATCACTGGTTCTCCTCGTAGTCTTCTTAACCATCTGAAAGCAAGAAGGGTCAGCTAAGTTGCTAGAGAAACTTATAAAATTCAACTTAAGCTACAAACTTAGACGTAAGATAGGAACTTCTCTCTGATACAGACTGTGTTGCCCCGTCCCGGATAATGAGTCCTTATCCGGAAAGAACGCCAGACACGTATATATTTTATTTTTAAATCACAAAAGTAATATATATGTAAGCGTCGTAACAATCAACCGGAGTAAAGCGGAATAACTTAAAACTAAAGATAAGCTCGGAAAATGTGAAAAGACGACAAAACAGATCGACAACCCTGATCTACGTCTAGGAAAACTGAAAAGACAAACAATGAATAGATGTTGTTCAACTTATTACATCCTAAACGAAACAAAAAAAGATATAAACTCTATCTCGCAAACTAATAAAAATGCATAAATAAAAGTCCACATGATCGTGATGTCTCGAGCTCACACATCACCTCCGTCAACACCATCATCATAACCATAGTCATCATCACCCTGCCAGTCACCTTCTCGGGGAGGGAACAATAAAATGGGGTAAATACATACTATACAATAAGGGTTGAAGAAATGGTTACACAAAATTATCATATATAACATACATATCAGAATATGATCTACACACACAACCATATGGGTTGTAATTGAGATCACACTCACCCTCTACTAGATCATATAGTACATACTTGCACAAGTAAGTTTGTTACATCAAGATCAAATGACACATCGCATGGTGAAGACTGCACCATGACACGGGAAAAGCACCTCTTAAGGGCATGGACGTAGGTCGCCGTGTGGGCGTTTCACTAGTCCCTTGACACCAAGCCAAGTAGGGTGTAATATTCCTCATACTAAGAAATTGAAACGTGCCTCACCAATGAAAATGATGTTTTAGCTTTTAGACACACACATATGTCATTTAAGAGTTAAATCTAACCACCTAGTTCATTCACATAAAAAGGCTTCTTATGGACATCTAGTCCTAGACATTCTAGTTACACTACCTAGCATGTTGTAAAGAGATTGTTGACTACTAAGTCAACGTCCTACAAGGCTTAAACAAATGCTTTCCGGTGTTCCCACCTTTTCCCCGCAGAAGGTCTTAGTTGTGGTGCTGAGCTGAGGCTACCAGAAGTCAAAGTTAGACATTGCAACATAACATAGAATGTCCTCAAAGACATGCATACCAATTCTATCATATTGAACACAAGAAGTTATCCAAACAAGGTGATTATACACCTTTTGCACCCACCAAGGACTCATTGGCATCCTCCAAACTTTCGCAGTACATAGCATACCATTCATCCCCACTCCTGGCGTCCGCCAAACCTTCTTGGCGTCCGTCAAACCTCCTTGGCGTCCGCCAAGAGTGAACAGAGTCACACTGCTTGCTTTTGGAGCCCGTCAAACCCCTGTTGACGTCCGCCAATATTTTCTAGGACAACTTGTTAACCTAATACACCTTGTTGGCACCCGCCAAAGCCCACCGTAGTCCGCCAACATCATTGGAGACAACCAATCAACCATTGACGTCTACCAAAATGAAAAGATTCATCCTGTTTCTTTCCTGCGCATGTTAGCGTCCTCCAAAACCATTATGGAATCGGCAAACCGATGGAAATAGGCAGGATCAACCTGTTCCAAGGTGAAACCTACTGGAAATTCATACATAACAATTCCCAACCTTATTACTGATAGCAAAATACTTAACCTCTAACTTTCACCGACGGAGTATCGGGTCAACGAGAGTATAATGGTCACAAGGTCGTATCCACAAGGAGTAATGTCTAAGTACCAAATCTGACGTAGAACTTAGTTCAGGCCAAACAAAGGTGGAAAGGTCTTATACTAGTGCAGAAATAAAGATTAAACTACCGGATTTACTTCTAAGTATTAAAAGGCATAGCCGAACTATGATCCCACGAGCTACTTTTGCACCTTAGGAAGGACTTAACAGGTAGCGTCCCTTAACCGACCTACCTATCCTTTGTAGTTTAACGACATCCACGTGTGCCAACTCCTAATTCTAATGATTAGACTAAAAAACTCGATTTAACCACCCTATGTGAAGCTAACCGACTCTCCCTTTAGAAAACCGATTACCCTAACATGATTAAGGTCTAGAGTTGCTTGAACAACGATGACAAAACTCTGTATTGGAAACTGTCCTAACAACTAGGCCGAATCTACGCAACGATCCCAAAACCCCTTTTCCCACATCTCACCACAAAATACATCTATAAGTTCGATGTGTGTGACAGTGAACTAGGTTATCAATCTAAATCAAAGCTGTTATAATAAGTTTTAGGACGTGGATTAATTGTTGAAACATTCAATTAAGCACTGCACTACTCTCTATCTCATCCCCCTTAGGGTTTTCACTCGTTTTCACATAATTCGGCTACACAACTAATTAGCTACAGATGATTATGCTAACAACGGAATTAAGAATTGAAATTAAACTAAGAACAATGAAATAAATAGGAGTCATTACCATAAAAACGCTAGAAATCTGATCCATAAAATATCGAAGTGAAAACCCAATCTAAAAGTTGAATCTTTTGAAGTAATATTGAAATCTAAGCTATAACAAGTGTTTAGAATCGTCCGGTGTTATCTAGGGAATCCACGGATCAATGTTTGATCAACCTAAACTAAAACCACACCAAGATCACCCAAAAAGTGTATAAAGTCGGCCAGGGTTATTAAAAGTGGTGAATGAGCTGCGTATTTATAGTGTAGGATCGAATTTTGCTGTTGTCGAGCGCAAACGAGCGTTTGCCTCATGGTGAACGCTCGTTCGCCTGGTAATCCAGATCTTGATTAGGGCTTGTTCTTCAGTGAACCAGCGTTTGGATTCTCCGAAACGCTAGTTCATGGATCATGTCTTGAGGGCAAACGCCCGTTTGGATTGTCTTGAACGCCCGTTTGTTGAATATGAGATCAGTATTTGAGCTGAACCCATCCAAACGCTAGTTTGGGGATAATTTTGACGCTCGTTTGTCTTCTACGCCAACTTTCAGTATCAATTGCTGACTTGTCAAATGCTCGTTTGGAATGGGCCAAAACGCTCGTTTCGCTGATATCACATTATCCATCTTGAACGTTTTCCATGGGGAAAACGCCGCTCGCCTAATTTCCTTCCAAACTTGCATTTTCTCTACTTCAATGCTACGTTCGTGCCTTCCGGTCCTCGAGTCACCTAAGTCTTGCAATAACATATACGAACAAAACACCATGCGTAATTCCGCAAGACAAAAGTGCTCGAAAAAAGTAAATATCATCGTCAAAAGGCGGAATATACTATCGATATGACAATTTAACTCCCCGTGCGTATAACTCTCGATATTACTCTCGAAACGGTCTATATCTACCCAGAACATGCCAATAAGGTGATAAACGGGGGCTATATCACATACAAAAGTGCAGTGAAGTTGACTCCCATCAACCACCCCACACATAGCCTTTGCTCGCCCTCGAGTGAACAGGCTTATTAAAAGAGACCAAGGGATCAAAGAGACAAACGCATATAAAATCACTCACATCGTCAAGGTAAAAGACAAGTAAAATATTGAATGCAAACAACTTGACTCAATCGTTATCAGACAAACGGAAAGTGTGTGTGACATAGCTTCAAAGTCATAAACCAAATTCACCGGTCTAGATTATAGTGTTAGGTGTGATGCCCGAAAGACAATTTTGTAATTGTTTTATTTAATAAATGAAATGATATTATTATTCATATTTATTATTCTCATATTCACCGATGTGACAATAGTATTTACACTACAGAAAACCCAAAAGTATATCGTTTATGTAATCACTTAACTCAGTGTATGGGATATACATGGGAGGATTGAGTTAGTGAAGATGTACTTAAAATACAATTAGCCCATAGTGAAGTTAATCGAGAGTGTCGGGTCTCTCCTTTAACGTGCTATTAATGCTTGAGAACACAATAGGTGTGATTGTCTTATCCGGACTTTCGGTTAAGAGAACCTAGTGGGGCATTTATATGTGATAGATCTATCATATGTATTTGGACCGATTTGATTAGAGTTCACGATATAATTCCGTAATCGAGAAGTCTTATCGAATCAATCGATGATCATATTTATGGATATATCTTAATCCTGAGGTGATCACAGTCATTGCTTGAATCAGTATGAGGTTTGACTTGACGGTTAAGGATTACAATCGAGTCGTGATCCGAATTACCCCATCTTGGCATTGTACTGGATTGAGTGAGTAGTCTGTGTTATCACAGATACGGAATCCATTCCTTCCATTTATGGAAGTAGATAGACAGTTCCCTTATTTGTTAATCCTAGAAACTGATCGATCGCGCAAGTTCAGTATTACATCGATTAGCTACCGGTGAGTTGTATGAATTAATTGATCACTAGGGGTTAATGGTAAATAAGGATAAGAGGTTCTAAAAGGGTTAACGGTAACTTCCCGATTTAGAATGAATTGTCTATGGAGGATTAATCCATATGTAATGATTATATCAATGGACGCTTATTATTATTCTCGTGAGAGATAAATATAATATCATAATCGGAGAGTGCGATCACGGGATTATGGTGGCATATTCTCGTGATTGATTTATCAAATATAATTATTCGATCGTAAGATAATTATTTATTTGATTTATCGGAGCCGCTGATTATTAGTCCATGGTCCCCGACGTGCCTCCTATATAGCATAGCTATTCTCGGACGTTGAATCATAATAATATTAATTTATTTCTTGATGGACTTTATTATAACGATATGTGAATTAATTGTTTAGTAGACTATTAAATTAGTTGGGCTAAATAATTAAATATGTGAAAAAGACTTTTTTCATAATCTTGGCCCAAATTTAATGTGTTAGTTGAAAATCTTAAGTGACTAGGTCACAATATAATTTTCGGCCCCAAGGCATGTATTTTAGGAAACAAGAAATTGTTTTAAGACATGTGCACAAAATATTTATTGGATAAATATTTATGGTAAGAAATAAAGATAAATATTATTCTAGATTTGTTCTAGAATATTATGGGATTATTTTTATTTATTGGATTTATTTATTTGCAAAATAAAAATCCTTGGAGGTCAAGGATTACTCTCCTATATAAAGAGAGTTCTCCCAAGCTTAATACACAAGCATAATTTCGACTTCACCTCTTAGAGAGGAGAAGAAATATTTTTCAGCCAAGGGGGAAAAAGAGGGAAAATCTTGGAGGTTTTTGCGGGTAGCATATCGGAAGGATTCGAGACGAGGATTTCCTTCCACTGGGAGTTGCTTGGATCACACGTACAGAAGATCGTGGTGCTCTTCACACCTTTGTTTATTCTTTCTATTGCGGTTCTTCAACTTGGGTTTTGAGATCCAAGAGGTATGTTCTACAACCCCCTTGTAGAGTAGATCTAGTTATTTTATTACGTGTAATTTATAGATCTAGATCCTAAATCGCTTCCATTGCGGATGATATTACTAACAGTGGTATCAGTCGCCTGGTGATCTATATTTATACGTATAAAATATTAGATCTAGGAGTGGTAAACATGTAGATTTTTTTTGTCCCAATTTTTGATAGGGGCCGAAAATTTGTTTTTATTTTTTTTATGTTGCGATTGTTGTGGTTTGAAGAGATGGATTGGGGTTGATATTGTTTACTCGTTATATCTATTGTAAACTCATATAAATTCGTTTATATGAGTATAGGAAATTTTGTAATTTTAGTTTCCTAGAAGTAGATATGTTTTGTCTATGTTCGTTTTTTTATTTATTCCCGGAGATTGAGCTGTTGAAACGACAATCAGTCCGGTCATAATGAAGAATAAAAGTTTATGATCAATCCCTCAAACTTTGGTGTCGATCGGAGTCCGTCTCGATATCAGATCGGTGCAATAAAGTTATTGCTGAAACAGAAAAGCACAGCAGCCGTAAAAACCCTAGCTGTGAGTTCGTCGAATTTCTGGAAGAGTTTGGAACGTTTAAACATTGATCCAACCGTTCAGATTGACTATCATGAAGTTATAAACAAGCCCTAAAAATTTCAGGTCGATCGGGTTTTGTCTTGATGCCCGATCGGCCCCGGGAAGACACTGCTGCGCCGCAGTTATAAACAGATACTGTAGTTGGATCGGGGGCTTACTGGGATCAATTGGGCCGTCAAAACACAGATCCAACCGTCCATATTCAAGTAGGAGGAGTGAAGAACAGGTCCAAAATGTTTCGTGACGATCAAAGTTCTTTTGGATGTCCGATCATCGATAATACGCAGCAGCAGCAGATCAGAAAATTGTAAACCCTAGTTAGGGTTTGTTTGTGTTTTTTTTAATAGGTTAGATACGGGGGTACCAACGATCCATCTCGGTGTTTAAATTTTACGCAATTTATTTTTTATGTGTTTGATCATAAAATAGATATAAAATCAGAATTGCCATGACATGCATCATATCATAAATCCACTCCATGCATACATGTAGAATTTTAATTTTGGTAATTAAAATAGGCTTGTATACAAACTCGCGTAATTAGTTGAAATTTAATTAATACGTGGTAATTAATTAATTCAGTAACTAATTAAAGATCCGAGGACGGGTTATGAAATCGTTAAGCCTTTTTGGTGTGTGTTCTCGGTGAACCGCCTTAAAAGCCCAAACGAGATCACGTTTTCGATTCGTAGTGTATACGAAATTGAATGATGGTAAAAGAACAATAAATCTTGGATAAAAACGGTTCGCTTATAGGTTGGGTGGTCAACTGAGCTAGGCTCGACCGACTTAACCCTCCTAGTGTGATATATGCACGGGGGTCCGGCAAGACTAAGCTACACCGGAGAGCAGAGGGGTGATTCATTCTTATCTCAACGGGCCGTCTTGACCCGATTTCGTCCGATCGTCACATATGTTCCAACGAATAGGACGGGTAGGCTTGCCTACGTTATCGACACCATTCGAATCCTTGTTTTGATGTGCTTTTATGTTAACATCAAAAGACGTGGTTAGTTAACCCACCACCACTTCCAAAATATTGAGTGGGAGCGGGGAGGCGACAACCAACCCCACGGCCTCTACTATAGATACAAGTAAGTGAGAGAAGGGTGACGCCTCGCGCTTTGATTTCGTCCCCCTAAGGATGTTGTTCACCCCTATCAACATTCATGGCTTGGTCTCCAAAGGATAGGATTTCCGGTACTCGTCGGGTCACTGACCTATCCTAAGACGGCACACTCGGGGCGTACCTAAGAGATCCGATATAGTGGGTCACACTCATAAAGGATATTCTTGATAATATCTAGGCTAAAAAAGGAAGGTAGTCAATGAATAAAGGGATGTTCGATTCTCGTGGGATGTTCGATTCTCACAAGTTATTCATTGATGAGATTGTCTCGATTTAACCGTCATCTCTTTGACCTACCCTAAGCGGCATCGAGATGTGAGGTTAAAACCTTGGAATGGTAGAGTAGACTTAATTTTAGTTTACAATTCCTAAAATAAACTTATATTGTAGTGTTAAACTTGAATTAATATATGTCATTTTATTTACAGCATTATACCCTTTACTAAATTGCTTAAATTAATAATTGACTAGTATTGACTTCCTTAAAAAGTGGAAAGTAAGTAGGACGTTGAACTAGTTAATCGATAATGCAATTCTTTTTCGAAAGAGATATTTTCTCTTAAGCCTTTTAAAAACCAGAGTGACATATAGGTATGTCACTAGTGTCATTCGTGTCAAACGGAAGACAAACTAGTTTGATCAAAGGTGATTTCGGACTTTGAAATTCTTCTAGTGAATTTTGAGTGTGAACACGAGTAATTTTCTAATTGAAAAATCGGAAAATCATGAAGTGTTACTAGTTGGACGATATTTGGAATCGTTGAACTAGTGGGAGCTTTATGATTTGTTGTTTTTCTAGAACATTAGAAAAGTGTAACTAACTACACACGTAACCGTTCTAATTGAAAAACTGGAAAGTCATGAAATGTTGCTAGTTGGACGATATTTGGAATCGATGAACTAGTGGGAGTTCTATGATTTTTTGTTTTTTCTGGAAACATTGGAACTATGTACGAAAGATTTTCTAATCGAAAAAATCGGAAAATCATAAAAAATAAAGCACTTCTCGTTAGACGGTATTTGAAACCGATAAACTAGTGCGAGCTTTAATGTTATGATTTGTTGTTTTTTTCTGGTATGTTAGAAAATCCGAGAAGTCCCGACGAGTAACGCTCGAAATAGACATCCCACGGTTCAAGTGTAGTGTCTACTCAAACGAACCGCTGGTTCAAGACTGTTTCCATTCACGGAAAGAATGGGTGAATATGTCTAAAAGTGTTAGTCATCTAAACTGAGAAATTTTTTAAGGTTGAACCGAAAATTAATTAACTGAAAATCATAGGATAAGGACAGTGATTTTGAATCACCAACCTATGAATCCTTGGCGATTTTCTCGAGCTAAGTTCTTTGGAAGAACAAGGTAGCGGTGCATTTAACGATTAAAAGAGTAAACAACGGGCAGTTAATTTTAGCTAGAATAGTGGGAGTGATATAAGGAAATGAATCTCGGATTCAATCCTTGGATATCGCGGAAAAATTATTTTCTGTTTAAGATTCGTTGGAACGAAAGGATTTACCTTCTATTTGATAATTTGTTTGTCGTATAGAAAGTGAATATACCATTTGTAGTACGAATCCAAGACTCGGATTTTTGTTTGATAAAGTCAAAACCACTTAGAACTGCTGAAATATGTATACAAAACACATCTTAACAAATATTAAAAGCATTTGGTTTCTATATTTAGATAAACGCTTCTTCATATTCCATAGTTAGTGCATAGTCCCTAAAAGACAAGACTTGAAGACTGGCTCAGGGTGATTCCTTTCTCCTAGTCTGGGTATATTGTCTCAAAGGTTCAATGACTAAGTTTCATTTCAATCGGGAAAGGATAATGGTTATAAAGAAGTAACATAGCTTGTTCATGACGACCTTCGGGGTCTGATAAAAGATACAAGCTAGTAGGAGCTCCCGAGTAGTGACTTCTTGTCTGATAACTATTCAAACACTCTGGAAAGTTTATCCAAAATATTTTGAGGTTTCTCTGTTTTCAACAGAGACAGAGTATTCTATACTCGGAATAGGCCATTCATAGTCCTCGAGACTGATGCTCAGCCTGCCTCATTGTGACATGTTCTCACTAATTGAGAAACCGTTAAATTGCCTTACATAGTTTTAGATGTGCTACAATACCCATCTTAACTCAATAAAGATATTGGAAGCGAAATAACGGTTTACATTGAAATGTAAGACCGAGAAGTCTACCTAGAATATGCATTGGAATTTACGGATAAGGTGTGGATTCGGTTCACCCCACTTCCGTAAATATAATCATTTAGCACACGGTGCTTGAAGGTAAGACTGGGAATTTCACGCATACGTTCGGTCAATGACCATTCGTGATATATCTTTTAACCAATTGTGTATAAAGGTTAGATATAGGATTCTTGAAATCAGGAAGAGACAGTTATACTGTTGCATCCTTTCTGACAGAGTCCATGAACAGCAAAACCTTGAACCTTGAAGTATGTTTACTCAAGGTAGTTACTAACTGATTAAAATCAGACCACATCCAACATCGGTTGTCGGTGATAACACTAAATACTACTAAACTAGATCAGAATTTCGATCCACCCAGTAAGTATTGGGAGTATGGTTTATCCATTACCCATTACAGGTTCTGCGGGACTTTGTAGCCTGAGGATCGATTGACCTATGGCTCTTTTGTGAGCAGTATAGGATTCTGATAATAGAGGTTGGTTTAATAGCGATAACCCTGTCAATGGAGTTCGGTACTCTAGTTCTGTTCATACTCTTGTAGAACCACCTGAGCGTCTCAGGCCCAGTGGGAGTAATTGGATCCACACGGAAAAGAGTATAATGAATAGGAAAGTTTATCTTTCAGAGCAAAGCTTGAGTGGTCTAGGGGTAATTCCCTAATAAGTAGAGTTAATCAGACCTTGGACTCTCTTACCACTTAGTATTGCATGATTTCGTTCAAAAGCAGAAAATAGGGGTGATTCCCTGAGATTTTCTTGCCAAACAAACGGAGTCTGGATTCATTCGAAACAGAAGGGTATTTCTTTATGAAATTATGACAGGATGAATGTCGAGGCTTATGTCCTTTGTGGATAAAAAGCAAACCTCTCGGTCATTGGAAGTCATATATTTCTACAATATGTGGATTTGACCAGAATATTGATAGGTCTTTTGTAGACTGGATATCAATTTTAGTACAGTAGTGAATAAATATATTAGTGTTTGTGAAGGATAACACTGCACCAGTTGGAATCAACATGGGTGTGTTATCTGAAGTCAGAATCTGACAATGCCATAATTATCTGCAACAGAGATTTGGACAACATCCTAAAGAGTTTGACTCGGTCGAATTCATTAGAATCAGCCACTGGTTTCCCATCCATCTTATTGGTTAAGATGATGCATCTGTGTATGCAACATTCAACGAGGAAGTTCTACCCTATGCCTCAGGAATGACTCTCTAAATCTTCGGATCAAGAGAAATGGGATAGATTCTCTTTCTAGTAAGAGATGGCCAGGTTATTGAACGTCAACTTTGATCGAATCTTAGATTCGGCGGTTAACAAAGCAAGTTTAGTATGTCCTTTACTATTTTGAGAGAACGATGAATAATATGCGGACATATTCATGTGTGAACTTGGATATGTGTGATACACTGATTTTGATTTTAAGTCAGATTGAGGATGATCGTTAAGTCGATCTCAGGCTCAGTGTTTACTCTTGTGTTGAAGCTATTGCCTGGAGGAATCCAGCAACGCCAACTCGACTTTAACTAGTTGGGTGATTAGCGGCTTTTGTAGTACCTAGAGAGGCGATATAGCTTAAGGATTTCCTTTTCATATATGGGAGTGATTCTAGATTTGGAAGCCGATACCACATCATTGTGCAAACGATGAAGGGGTAGCTTATAAGGATTTTCGAAATCACTAGAGGTCAAAAGCATATTGGGAAAGTACCACATGATTAGATGGAACGGTAACGTTTCGATTCTACGGATCGTCTCGAGCCAACAACCAGACAAATCATTAAGACCCATGATATTTAGATGTAGGTACTCCCCGAGTCACTGACCTATCCTACGACGGCACACTCGGAGTGTACTTTGTCATCTGCAATGGTTACTAGAATATGGGATGAGTCTCCATTGATTTAGAGCAAGTGGGAGATGTAGTTTGTTGTAGTTTAAATAATAGGGTGTGCTCTAAAACAATTAATCACATGCTTTCGTGCAAGTTGGAGATTGTTAGGTGTGATGCCCGAAAGACAATTTTGTAATTGTTTTATTTAATAAATGAAATGATATTATTATTCATATTTATTATTCTCATATTCACCGATGTGACAATAGTATTTACACTATAGAAAACCCAAAAGTATATCGTTTATGTAATCACTTAACTTAGTGTATGGGATATACACGGGAGGATTGAGTTAGTGAAGATGTACTTAAAATACAATTAGCCCGTAGTGAAGTTAATCGAGAGTGTCGGGTCTCTCCTTTAACGTGCTATTAATGCGCCCAGAACACAATAGGTGTGATTGTCTTATCCGGACTTTCGGTTAAGAGAACCTAGTGGGGCATTTATATGTGATAGATATATCATATAGGGCTGGACCGATTTGATTAGAGTTCACGATATAATTCCGTAATCAAGAAGTCTTATCGAATCAATCGATGATCATATTTATGGATATATCTTAATCCCGAGGTGATCACGATCACCGCTTGAATCGAGTGTGAGGTTTGACTTGACGTTTAAGGATTACACCGAGTCCGTGATCCGAATTACCCCATCTTGCCATTGTCTTTGGATTGAGTGAGTAGTACGTGTTATCACAGATACGAAATCCATTCCTTCCATTTATGGAAGTAGATAGACGATTCCCTTATTTGTTAATCCTAGAAAGCGATCGATCGCACGAGTTCATATTACATCGATTAGCTACCGGTGAGTTGTATGAATTAATTGATCACTAGGGGTTAATGGTAAATAAGGATAAGAGGTTCTAAAAAGGGTTAACGGCAACTTCCTGATTTAGAATGAATAGTCTATGGAGGATTAATCCATATGTGATGATTATATCAATGGACGCTTATTATTATTCTCGTGAGGAGATAAATATAATCTCATAATCGGAGGAGTGCAGTCACGGGATTATGGTGGCATATTCCTGTGATTGATTTATCAAATATAATTATTCTGATCGTAAGATAATTATTTATTTGATTTATCGGAGCCGCTGATTATTAGTCCATGGTCCCCGACGTGACTCCTATATAGCATAGCTATTCTCGGACGTTGAATCCTAATAATATTAATTTAGTTCTTGTTGGACTTTATTATAACGATATGTGAATTAATTGTTTAGTGGACTATTAAATTAGTTGGGCTAAATAATTAAATATGTGAAAAAGACTTTTTTCATAATCTTGGCCCAAATTTAATGTGTTAGTCGAAAATCATAAGTGACTAGGTCACAATATAATTTTCGGCCTCAAGGCATGTATTTTAGGAAACAAGAAATTGTTTTAAGACATGTGCACAAAATATTTATTGGATAAATATTTATGGTAAGAAATAAAGATAAATATTATTCTAGATTTGTTCTAGAATATTATGAGATTATTTTTATTTATTGGATTTATTTATTTGCAAAATAAAAATCCTTGGAGGTCAATGATTACTCTCCTATATAAAGAGAGTTCTCCCAAGCCTAATACACAAGAATAATTTCGACTTCACCTCTTAGAGAGGAGAAGAAATATTTTTCGGCCAAGGGGGAAAAAGAGGGAAAATCTTGGAGGTTTTTCCGGGTAGCATATCGGAAGGATTTGAGACGAGGATTTCCTTCCACCGGGAGTTGCTTGGATCACACGTACGGAAGATCGTGGTGCTCTTCACACCTTTCTTTATTCTTTCTATTGCGGTTCTTCAACTTGGGTTTTGAGATCCAAGAGGTATGTTCTACAACCCCCTTGTAGAGTAGATCTAGTTATTTTATTACGTGTAATTTATAGATTTAGATCCTAAATCGCTTCCGTTGCGGATGATATTACTAACATATAGATGCCTAGCTATTGCGACTATGCTAAAGCTCATATTAATAACATCTACACTAATCGGGACCAACCAAAGCTAAACACGGACCAGTAGGACTTTAAGGGTTATAACGTTAAGCTTGGGACAGGGTTAACCGAATGGAATTTTGGGAACTGGAGAAGAGAAAAATACGAGTAAACCTAATCATCATGTGTATCTCCTCCTCAAAACCATGTAGACTACACCAACACTCATTTGATCAACATTTACTCGTGTTAACAACTCCGAACTCCAACATCACATAAATATAAGCACAAAATGAGTCCACTACGGCTTTCTTTGGCTCACCACTTATTTAACCTTTGTTCATTTTTTCTTTCTTTTCATCTTTCTTATGCTTTCAATTTTTTCACTTTCTTTTTTTTTCAAACTTTATTTCTTTCTCGAACCAAAAGCCTAATCAATGGATAACTCAAGCTCTTCCCCTTCAGAATACTAGCTCGTACTAACCAACTCTTCTCGAATTACGCACCACCTCCCACCCCACACTTGCTTCAGCAAGTGTGTCTAAAGTAACAACTAAGTCCACTCATAGGGTGATCAAAAGAAATGTGACCAATAATATAGCTCCGGGTTAGGATAATATAAAGTACCCAAACGGCTTATTTTCAGACGGTGGTCAGACCTTCCTATTCAAGGCTTAGAGGGGGTATGAGGAGAAAATGTTGGGATTTTGGATTATTTGGCACTAGTCGGGTCAAAGAAGCTCCAGGACTGTCATCCCGTGTCTTACCAAGGTTAATCCTTCTATTTCGCCTCGAATTTACAATATGGGATCTAGGCAGTCGAATTGTGCTCAAGTCTACCATAATCGTTCACTAGATCCTAAGGCCTATGCATTTGAAGCTAAACGTGCGATAGAAATTCCATTTATAAGATAAATCTAGCGCCTTGCTATAAACATTCAGTATCTCGCTAAGTCGTTTACTAAGCAAATGTGAGAATTAAAACATACAGACGGACGTTGAATCCTTGGAAAATATTAAAAATCTGACTAGAAAACGGACACATACTAAGTATATCACAAAATTGGCACATATGACAAATAAACCATCAATACAAAGCTAGGTCGTATCCACCCCCACTTTGAATGAAACACTGTCCTCAGTGTGTGAATGAGAGAGAAAAGAAGACTTGGCTTTAGACCCGGCAGAAAGGTGCTATCGAATCCCGTGACAGCCTCGTATAAGCATGCCCCGAATCCCTAAAAGAATAACAAAAAACAAGGCAAAGCAGGCACGGGACATGGTCCTTGTGCCAAAATAGGCAATATGGGTATTGGAGTATAAAAGTAATAAGGCCTTGTCACGTCAGAAAACTCGACACGCAATATCTCACACATAAAATAGATCGCTATAGATGGATAAATAAACCCAACGGGTAAAGCATATAACATCTAAGCATAATAGAGAGGCCACAGAGGCATAAAATCAGATAAAACATCAACGTGCGTAGGCATACATAATCAAAGGTGAGTACAAGTAGCGCATACTCAAAAACCCCTAAATCACCTTTTATTCCAAACAGTCTTATTATGGAGGGGTTGCCTCCCCCCAAGCACGTTTGTTTTACATCGTTGGCTCGACCGGGTGACTCTTAGCAGACTCCCATCAAGACGAACTTAAACGACTCTAACAAACCGGCATCACCTAGCACATAAGCACGTAATCAACTCAGCCAAATTCCGTACTCATCAGTTTAAGCATGCTCACAGATATACCAAGTACAAACATCAACATAGTAGAGCTAATGAACGGCATACCTCGTTTAGCTCGTGAAGCTACCTCGGGCCATCCCGCAACATCTTTCGTATCAACATGCACTTCCTCCAGCATTAGGATCAACGGTAAGACGGGCGATCCCGATTCATTCTCTGTCTCGATCTTTCTCTCATCGACGACATCATGTGAACTCACCGCCTTCCCTTTCATTGGGATCTTGCTTTCCTACATGTTAGTATGATCCACAACACAAGATAATATAGACTCGGCATACAAGCATTCATCATGTGTAACTTTACAACCTCTATCATTTTAAACATTCAGTTTCTCTCTCTCGCCTCCCACGCCAAATGAAATATCTCCAACCTTCACCTAATGTGATCATCGCTCGTGGTCAAAAAGGGCCGACCAAGAAGGACAGATATTCTAGAGTCCATTTCCATGTCGTGGATCACAAAATCTAGTGGGAAAACAACTTACCTACTTGCACCACCAGGACATCTTCCGCTACCTCCATAGGTGTCCTCATTGACCTATCAGCCATCAGAAGGGTCATTCCCGTATGCTCTAGTTCTCCCAACCCTAACATCTTATATAATGCTCTAGGCATCAAGCTCACAGAAGATCCTAGATTGCATAAAACATTCTCGATCACAGTTTTGCCTATGGTGATAAGGATGGTAAAACTGCACGATCTCTCATTTTTGGGGGTATCTTACTATCATACACCGCCAAGCACTCCTCCCTCAGCTTTACTACTTGATCCATATTCTCTCACCTCGATAACGCCCCTTTCAAACACTTATATTATGCCGGTACACTAGCGATCACTCTAGCAAAGGAACATTAATCTCTACCTTCCTAAGAATGTCTAGGAACTTATTTTCACTATCAGTGAGAAAGTTCTTCCCATGACCATTAGGTGGATAAGGCAGTGTACTCTCATCAAAATCAGGAGGGGGAGGAGGCATAAAATCATTCTTACCTCGAGCTTTTGGCCGCGACGGTACGGTTGTAGCCTCTTTCCTGGCAGGGGTGCTCGACTCTTCCTCTTTAATATCTTTCACTATGAAATCCCGCTTGTTTGCTGACTCTTCCTTCTTTCTCTGAGCCTCTAGCTCTTTCTCCATTTCCATCTCTCTCTCTTTCCTTGCAATTACTAGATCTCTCTTGACTGCCGCCAACTCTCTTCTCATTGCCTCTAACTCATTTTTGACCCTGCCTCTTTCCGAATCCTCAGACTCATCTTCTTCATTCAGATAATTCTCTGCTTCGGTCACTTTATCTTTCTTTGACAAATCAACCCCAGATCTCTGCTACTTCTAGTAAATACTGCATTCACTTTCCTCAGATTCTGTTCAGTATTGCTAGGGAGGCCACCACTCAAATTATTCTTCAATGTATTCTTGATTTGACCCACTTGGGTTTCTAAGTTCCGGATAGCAGAGTGGGTGGCTACCTTTTGCTCCACAACATTCTTATTCAGCTCAGATACGCTCCTATCCAACTTTTCTAGGAGCATATCTGTGGAAGACTTTTGAGCACCAGAGTTATTCGATTGCTGATTATTTTGGTTGTTCTGGTGGAGATGAGCATTCGGATGCTGATAGGTACTAGAATTATTGTTTTTGGTCGGCTGATTTGCTTGCTGATTACCCTGCTGGCCCTTATTCTGGTTCCATCCCTGATTCTACCCTCAATTCTGATTCTGCAGTTGCTGTTGTCCTTGTGATTGAGATTGCTGATTCTGGTTGTTCGGATAATTGCCTTGGTTATTCTGGTAGTTCTGATTTTTGTCCTAAGGTCTATTGGATGAACCTTGACTTGGCCTAAAACTTTGACCCTGATTGGAATTGTGGTTCCAATTATGATGGTGGTTTTGATTCCAACCTTGACCTTGTTGATTCTAATTCCAATTACCCCCACTGCCTTGTCCAACATAGCTCCCATTATACTGTTGTGACTCATCTCCTATACCATACTCCATTGGCGGCCCTTGCTGATTGTCGAAATTCTGATTCCACTGTTGCTGACCATAATTCTGTTGATTTGTATTTATCTGCCCCATTGCATACACATTCATCTTTTGCTGATCATTCTGATTCCCAAACTGTTGTTGTGCTGGAGTAGGTGTCAACTGTTGTGGGTAAGTGAACTTTTTCGAGGATGTACACTCCAATGCTGAGTATCCATCCCTAAAATATTGGCATTGCTATGCCTTCTTTCTATCCAGCTCCATTTGGTCCATCTTCAGTACCATTTCTTGCATCTTGTCATGCATGGCTGTCTTTCTATTTAACTCTTCTTTCAAAGACTTCACACTTTCCATTGGAGCCTTCTTCTTCTTTCTAGATGACCTCCATTGCCCTTCTTCATAAGCCATATTCTCAATTTGTCTCATAGCTTGATCCAGTGGAAGATTCATAATATCTCTGCCACTCGTGGCTTTCAGCTTGTTCTGGTCCACTGGCTCTAATTCTCTAAACAATATGATTACCTGCTCAACCGTGGAAAAACCGTGTGGAGGGCATCTCTTCAGCAGACCCTTAAATCTCTCATATGTCTCCTTCGGTGTCTCTCCCTCGAGACCATCAAACAAATATATTTCTTCTTTCAAATCCAAAATCTTTGCCGGGGGAAAGCACTTCCTTAGAAACACACTAACCACATCCGCCCACGTATGTAACGAATCATTAGGCAATGAATCGTACCAATCCTTAGCAGCTCATCTAAGTGCAAACGAGAAAAATATCAGCTTTATCGTCTTGTCACTTACCCCATTGTATTTCACCATCCCACAAATCTGAAGGAAGTGAACCAAAAAGCTATTTGGGTTCTCAGTTGACTTCCCGTGAAACAAGGCATGTTCCCCCAACATATTCAAGATGTTTTGCTTTATGTCCATGTTGTTGGCATTAATAGGGGACACTCTGATTGGATTGTGCCCTGTAACTTCCTTTGGTGTAGTGACGTAGTCATGACAGACTCTCGGTTTCTGAGCTTGCAGTATTATCTGTGGCTGATAATTCTGCTGTGGTTGCTATTGATTAAACTACTTCATAGGTGCTTGCTGATTATTTGGGTTTTGGAACACCTTTGGTTCCCCTGATTCCTAAGCATTTGCAGTACAAGGTTTACAGTAGCTTGGTCAAATTCTGGTTCAAAATTCTGGGCATTCTGTCTTTCCCTGTTTGTCCAATCCATGTTCTTTGATTAAATTGCCGGGTGATCAACTGCTGTAACACTGTATCGTCTCCCTCTAACTGTTCTACACGAGGATCTCTCGGTGGAGTTTGCAACGGCTGTGCTGTATTACCACTAGTAGTGTTCGAGGTTTGCCCTTGTTCATTATGTTCAATGAAGGGATCAATGGTATCTCTACCATTCATTATATCATCCATTTCTTTAGATGATTCTGAGATAGAACTTTCTACTACCCCTTCTTCTTCAAACAGAGGGTTCAGACTAGCATTCAGGATTTCTTGTCGGTGTTGACTGTTTCTGTGGCGAGCAAAAGCTTCAAATCTCTTCAATCAGCTCGATAAGAGGTTGTTCTGAAGATCTGGTCATGCACTGTAAAATAGGAAACAACAAGGAAATGAAATAAAAACGACCTAAGCCCAAGCTTTCGGTCAACTTAAAAGATATCCATGGGAGAGTATCGGGTCCTTGTGGAGTATAGCTCGAACAATGATGAGAAAACTCTACATTGGAAACGGTCCTAACAACTAGGCCGAATCTACGCAACGATCCCAAAACCCCTTTTCCCATATCTCACCACAAAATACATCTATAAGTTCAATGTGTGCGACAGTGAACTAGGTGATCAATCTAATTCAAAGCTGTTATAATAAGTTTTAGGACGTGGATCAATTGTTAAAACATTCAATTACGCACTACACTACTCCCTATCTCATCCCCCTTAGGGTTTTCACTTGTTTTCACATAATTTGACTACACATGGAATTAGCTACTCATGATTATAACTAGAACAATAAAGGAAAAAGTATTCAATACCATATAATCTGACAAAAATCTAATCCACAAAGTATTGAATAAATACTTGCTCAAAAAGTCGAATCTTTGATCTTGAAACGAAAATCTAAGCTATAGAAAGTGTTTAGAATCAAATGATGACTAAGGAATCAACGGATCAAAGTATGTTTATCCTACTCCAAAACTGCACCAAAATTGCCCCAAATATGCCTAAGGTCGTAAAAACTCCTGTATGAAAGAATAGGGCAGCGTATTTATAGTGCTAGGTTAAAATCCGCTGCTGTCGAGGGCAAACGAGTGTTTGCGTCATGGTGAACGCTCGTTCGCCTGGTAATCCGGATCCTGATTAGGGCTTGTTCTATAGTGAACCCACGTTTGGATTCTCCTAAACGCTAGTTCATGGATCATGTCTTGAGGGCAAACGACCATTTGGATTGTCTTGAACGGCAGTTTGCTGAATATGAGCTCAATATTCGAGATGAACCCATCCAAATGTTAGTTTGGGGGTAATTTGGCCGCTCGTTCTTTATCTAAGCCAACTTTCAGTATCAAATGCTAACTTGGAAAATGCTTGTTTGAATTGGCCAAATGCCAGTTTGGTCAACGTGTCATTAACCTTGCTACAAACGCCAGTTTGGGTAGAGCAAATGCCCGTTTGCCTTGATTTCACTCCAAACTTGATTTTTCTCCACTTTCATGCTACTTTCATGCCACGACATGTTTCTCACTAAAAAATATCGCCTTTCGGGTCTTCGAGTTGCCTATGTCCTGCAATAACATATACGAACAAAACACCACGCGTAATTCCGCAAAAAGAAGTAAATATCATCAAAAAGGCAGAGTTTACTATCGATATGACAGTTTAACTCCCCATGCGTATAACTCTAAATATTACTCTTGAAAGGGTCTATATCTACCAAGAACATGCCAATAAAGTGATAAACGGGGGCTAGATCACATACAAAAGTGCCGTGAAGTTGACTCCCATCAACCACCCCACACGTAGCCTTTGCTCGTCCTCGAGTAAACATGTGTATTAAAAGAGATGAATGGATCAATGAGACAAATGCATGCAAAATCACTCACATAGTCAAGGTAAAAGATAAGTGAAATAGTGAATTTAAACATCTTGACTCAATCGTTATCAGACAAACGGAAAGTGTGTGTGACATAGCTTCAAAGTCATAAACCAAATTCACCGGTCTAGATTATAGATGCCTAGCTATTACGACTACGCTAAAGCTCATATTAATAACATCTTCACTAATCGGGACCAACCAAAGCTAAACACGGTCCAGTAGGACTTTAAAGGTTATAACTGGAGAAGAGAAAAATACGAAGAGAAAAATACGAGTGAACCGAAAGGTTATAACTGGAGAAGAGAAAAATACGAGTGAACCAAAGCTAAACACGGTCCAGTAGGACTTTAAAGGTTATAACTGGAGAAGAGAAACATACGAAGAGAAAAATACAAGAGAAAAATACGAGAAAAATATGAGAAAAATACGAAGATAGGGTTAACCGAAAGGAATTTTTGGGAACTGGAGAAGAGAAAAATACGAGTGAACCTAATCATCATGTGAATCTCCTCCTCAAAACCATGTAGACTGTACCAACACTACATTGATCAACATTTACTCATGATAACAACTCCGAACTCCCAAATCTTATAAATATATACGCAAATGAGTCATGATAACAACTCCGAACTCCCAAATCATATAAATATATACGAAGAGAAAAATACGAGAAAAATACGAGTGAACCAAAGCTAAACACGGTCCAGTAGGACTTTAAAGGTTATAACTGGAGAAGAGAAAAATACGAAGAGAAAAATACGAGAGAAAAATACGAGAAAAATACGAAGAGAAAAATACGAAGACAGGGTTAACCGAAAGGAATTTTTGGGAACTGGAGAAGAGAAAAATACGAGTGAACCTAATCATCATGTGAATCTCCTCCTCAAAACCATGTAGACTGTACCAACACTACATTGATCAACATTTACTCATGATAACAACTCCGAACTCCCAAATCATATAAATATATACGCAAATGAGTCCACTCAGGCTTTCTTTGGCTCACCACTTATTCAAACCTTGTTCATTTCTTCTTTCTCTTCTCTTTTTTTATGCTTTCAAATGTTTTCATTTTCTTTTTTCTCAAAATTTATTTCTTTCTTGAACCAAAAGCCTAATCCATGGATAACTCGAGCTCCTCCCCTTCAGAATACTAGCTCGTACTAACCAACTCTTTTCGAAACACGCACCATCTCCCACCCCACACTTGCTTCAGCAAGTGTGTCTAAAGTAACAACCAAGTCCACTCGTAGGGTGATCAAAAGAAACGTGACCAATAATATAGCTCAGGGTTAGGGTAATACAGGCTAAGTAACCAAAACGGCTCATTTTCGGACGGTGGTCAGACCGTCCTATCAAGGCTTAGAGGGGTACGAGGGTAAAATGCTGGGATTTTGGCTTATTTGGCTCTGGTCGGGTCAAAGAAGCACCAGGACTATCATTCCGTGTCTTACCAAGGTTAATCCTACTATTTCCCCTCGAAGTTACAATATGGGATCTAGGCAGTCGAATTGTGCTCAAGTCTACCACAATCGTTCATAGATCCTAAGGCCTATGAAATTGAAGCTAAACTTGCAAAAGAAATTCAGATTATAAGATAAACCTAGCGTCTTACTATAAACATTCAGTATCTCGTATCAACCCCCACTTTGAATGAAACACTGTCCTCAGTGTGTGAATGAGAGAGAAAAGAAGACTTAGCTCTAGACCCAGCAGAAAGGCGCTATCGAATCATGTAACACCCTCTGTATAAGCATGCCCCGAGTCCTTAAAAGAATAACAAAAAACAAAGCAGAGCAGGCACGGGACATTGTCCTCGTGCCAAAATAGGCAATAGGGATACGGGGGTATAACAGTAATAAGGCCCTGTCATGTCAGAAAACTCGACAAGCAATATGTCATGCACAAAATAGATCTCTATAGATGGATAAATAACCCCTACGGGTAAAGCACAGAACATCTAAGCATAATAGAGAGGCCACAAAGGCACAAAATCATATAAAACATCAACGTGCTAGGCATACATCATTAAAGGCGAGTACAAGTAGCGCACACTCAAAAACCCCTAGATCACCGTTTATTCCAAACAGTCTTATTATGGCAGGGTTGTCTCCCCCCAAGCACCTTTGTTTTACGTCGTTGGCTCGACCGGGTGACTCTTAGCAGACTCCAATCAAGAAAAACTTAAACAACTCCAACAAACAGGCATCACCTAGCACTTAAGCACATAATCAACTCAGCCAAATTCCGTACTCATCAGTTTAAGCATGCTCACAGATATACCAAGTACAAACATCAACATAGTAGAGCTAATGAACGGCATACCACGTTTAGCTCATGATGCTGCCTCGGGCCACCCTGCAACATCTTTCTTATCAACATGCACTTCCCCCAGCATTCGGTTCAACGGTAATACGTGCGATCCCGATTCATTCTCTCTCTCGAACTTTCTCTCATCGACAACATCATGTGAACTCACCGCCTTCCCTTTCAATGGGATCTTGCTTCCCTGCATGTTACTACGAGCCACAACACAGGAAAATGCAGACTCGGCATACAAGCATTCATCATGTGTAACTTTACGACCTATGTCCTTGTAGACATTCATTTTCTCTCTCTCACCTCCCACGCCAAATGAAATATCTCCTTCCTTCACCCCAATGTGAGCATCACTCGTGGTAAAAAAGGGACGACCAAGCAGGATAGATGTTCTAGAGCCCATTTCCAAGTTTAGGATCACAGAATCTACTTGGAAAACAAACTTACCTACATGCACCAGGACATCTTCCGCTACCCTTATAGATGTCCTCACTGACCTATCAGCCATCAGAAGGGTCATTCCCGTAGGCTCTAGTTCTCCCAACCCTAACTTCTCATATAAGGCTGTAGGCATCAAGCTCACAGAAGCACCAAGATCGCATAAGACATTCTCGAACACAGTATTGTCTATGGTGATAGGGATAGTAAAACTGCCACGATCTCTCATTTTTGGGGGAATCTTGCTATCGTACACCGCCGAACACTCCTCCCTCAGCTTTACTACTTGATTCATTTTCTCTCGACTCGATAACGCCTCTTTCAAACAGTTATAGTACGCCGGTACACTCGCGACCTCCTCTAGCAAAGGAACGTTAATCTCTACCTTCCTAAGAATGTCTAGGAACTTATTTTGACTATCAGTGAGAAATTTCTTACTAGGACCATTAGGTGGATAAGGCAGCGTACTCTCATCAAAATTAGGAGGGGGAGGAGGCATAAAATCATTCTTACCTTGAGCTTTTGGCCGCGACGGTACGGCTGTAGCCTCTTTCCTAGTAGGGTTGCTCGACTCTTCCTCTTTAATATTTATCACTATAAAATCCTACTTCTTCGTTGACTCTTCCATCTTTCTCTGAGTCTCTAGCTCTTTCTCCATTTCCATCTCTCTCTTTCTTTGCAATTGCTAGATCTCTCTTGACTGCCGCCAACTCTCTTCTCATTGTCTCTAACTCATTTTCGACCCTGCCTCTTTCCAAATCCTCAACCTCATCTTCTTCATTCAGATAATTCTCTGCTTCGGTCACTTTATCTTTCTTTAGCCAATCAATCCCCATATCTCTGCTACTTCTAGTAAATACTGCATTCACTTCCCTCAGATTCTGTTCAGTATTTCTTGGGAGGCCATCACTCAATTTTTTCTTCAATGTATTCATGATTTGACCCACTTTGGTTTCTAAGTTCTGGATAGTGGAGTGGGTGGTTGCCTTTTGCTCCATAACATTCTTACTCAGCTCTGATACGCTCCTATCCAACTTTTCTACGAACATTTCTGTGGAAGTCTTTTGAGCACCAGAGCTATTCGATTGCTGATTATTTTGGCTGTTCTGGTGAAGATGAGCATTCGGATGCTGATAGGTGCCAGAATTATTGTTTCTGGGCGGCAGATTTGCTTGCTGATTACCCTGCTGGCCCTGGTTCTGGTTCCATCCCTGATTTTACCCCCCAATTATGATTCTGCAGTTGTTGTTGGCCTTGTGATTTAGATTGCTGATTCTGGTTGCTCGGATAATTGCCTTGGTTATTCTGGTAGTTATGTTTCTGGTCCCAAGGCCTATTGGATGAACCTTGACTTGACCTAAAGCTTTGACCCTGATTGGAATTGTGGTTCCGATTCTGATGGTGGTTTTGATTCCAACCTTGACCTTGTTGATTATGATTCCAATTACCCCCACTGCCTTGTCCAACATAGCTCACATTATACTGTTGTGACTCATCTCCCATACCATATTCCATTAGCGGCCCTTGCTGAGTGTCGAAATTCGATTCCACGATTTTTGGCCATAATCCGGTGATTTGTATTTGTATTCATCGCCCCATTGGATACACATTCATCTTCTGGCGATCATTCGGTTTCCAAACTATTGTTGTGCTAGGGTAGATGTCAACTGTTGTGGGTAAGTGAACTTTGTCGATTATGTACACTCCAATCTTTGAGTGTCCACCCCACAAAGTTGGCATTCTTTGTGCCTTCTTTTATCCAACTCCATTCGGTCCATCTTCAGTACCATTTCTTGCATCTTGTCATGCATGGCTGTCTCTCTATCCAACTCTTCTTTCAAAGACTTCACACTTTCCATTGGATCCTTCGTTTTCTTCCTAGATGACCCCCATTGCCCTTCTCCAGCAGCCATATTCTCAATCTGTCTCATAGCTTGATCCGGTGGAAGATTCATAATATCTCCGCCACTTGCGGCGTTCAGCTTGTTCTGGTCCACTGGCTCTAAGGCTCTAAACAATATGATTACCAGCTCAACCGTGGAAAAACCGTGTGGAGGGCATCTCTTCAGCAGACCCCTATATCTCACATACGTCTCCTTCACTGTCTCTCCCTCGAGACCATAAAATGTAGAGATTTCTTCTTTTAGATCTAGAATCTTAGCCAGAGGAAAGTACTTCATCAGAAACACTCTTACCACATCCGCCCACGTATGTAACGAATCATTGGGCAATGAGTCATACCAGTCCTTAGTAGCTCCTCTTAGTGCAAACGGGAAAACTATCATTTTTATCGCCTCGTCACTTACCCCATTGTATTTCATCGTCCCACAAATCTGAAGGAAGTGATCCAAAAAGCTATTCGGGTTCTCAGTTGAATTCCCGTGGAACAAGGCATATTCCCCCAACATACTCAAGATGTTTTTCTTTATGTCCATGTAGTTGGCATTGATAGGGGGCACACTGATTGGATTGTGACCTATAACTTCCTGTGGTGTAGTTACGTAGTTTCGGCAGACTCTCGGTCCCTAAGCTTGCTGCATTCTCTGTGGCTGATAATTCTGCTGTGGTTGCTGTTGATTAAATTGCTGCATAGGTGGTTGCTGATTATTTTGGTTTTGAAACACCTGTTGGTTCCCATGACTCCTAAGCATTTGCAATACTCGGTTTACAATAGCTTGGTCGAATTCTGGTTCAAAGTTCTGGGCATTCTGTCTTCCCCTGTTCTGTCCAATCCCTGTTCTCTGATTAAATTGTGGGGTAATCAACTGCTGTAACACTGTATCATCTCCCCCTAACTGTTCTACACGAGGATCTCTCGATGAAGTTTGCAACGACAGTGTTGCATTACCACCAGTAGTGTTCGAGGTTTGCCCTTGTGCATTATGTTCAATGAAGGGATCAATGGTATCTCTACCGTTCATTATATCATCCATTTCTTTACAGGAATCTGAGATAGAGCTTTCTACTACCCCTTCTTTTTCAAACTGAGGGTTCGGACAAGCAATCATGATTTCTTGTCGGTGTAGACTGTTTCTGTGGCTTGCAAAAGCTTTAATCTCTTCAATCGGCTCGATAAGAGGTTGTTTTAAAGATTGGTTCATTCACTGTAAAATAGGAAACAACAAGAAAATGAAATAAAAACAACCTAAGCCCAAGCTTTCGGTCAAATTAAAAGATATCATACGTTACTCCCCGGCAATGGCGCCAAAATTCTTGATTGCAAAATACTTAACCGCTAACTTTCACCGACAGAGTATCGGGTCAATAGGATTATAGTGGTCATAAGGTGGATATCCAAAAGCAGAGTAACATCCACATATCCGTTTAAAAGAACACCCCCTTACCTTTTAAGCAATTTTATTGTAAATCCAAAACAAAAGTTGAAGCAGCCACGTGAATCCTTTGATTTACGACGACTGCAAACAACCTATGATCCATAAACATTTAGTATGAGTAACACACCTTCTATTATATCAAAACTCAAATTTTCCTCAAAAACGACAGAGTATTGGGTCAACGGGAGTATAGTGGTCACAAGGTCGTATCCACAAGGAGTAATGTCTAAGTACCAAAGCTGACGTAGAACTTAGTTCAGGCCAAACAAAGGTGGAAAGGTCTTATACTAGTGCAGAAATAAAGATTAAACTACCAGTTTTACTTCTAAGTATTAAAAGGCATAGCCGAACTATGATCCCACGAGCTACTTTTACCCCTTAGGAAGGACTTAACAGGGAGCGTTAACCGACCTACCTATCCTATGTAGGTTAAAGACATCCACGGGTGCCAACTTCAAATTCTAGTGCTCAGACATAACAACTCGATCTAACCACCCTATGTGAAGCTAACCGACTCTCCCTTTAGAAAACCGATGACCCTAACATGATTAAGGTCTAGAGTTGCTAGAACAACGATGAAAAACTCGTATTGGAAACGGTCCTAACAACTAGGTGAATCTACGCATACGATCCCAAAACCCTTTTCCCACATCTCACTGCAAAATACATCTATAAGTTTGATGTGTGTGACAGTGAACTAGGTGATCAATCTAATTCAAAGCTGTTATAATAAGTTTTATGATGTGGATTAATTGTTAAAACATTCAATTACACACTACACTACTCCCTATCTCATCCCCCATAGGGTTTTCACTCGCTTTCACATAATTCGACTACACATGGAATTAGCTACTCACGATTATACCAATAACATAAATAATGATTGAAATCATAACTAGAACAATAAAGCATAAAGTATTCATTACCATATAATCTGACAAAATCTGATCCACAAAGTATTGAATACTTGCTCTAAAAGTCGAATCTTTGATCTGGAAACGGAAATCTAAGCTATAGAAATTATGTTTTTAGAACCAAAGGATGTAAACTAAGGAATCAATGGTTCAAAGTATGTTTATCCTACACCAAAACCGCACCAAAATCGCCCCAAATATGCCTAAGGTCGTAAAAACTCCTGTATGAAAGAATAGGGCTGCGTATTTATAGTGCTAGGTTAAAATCCGCTGCTTTCGAGGGCAAACGCCCGTTTGCCTCCTGGCGAACACCCGTTTACCTGGAAATCTGATTCTTGATTAGGGCTTGTTCTTCAGTGAACCAGCGTTTGGCTTCTTTGAACGCTCGGTTGATGGATCATGTCTTGGGGGCAAACGGATGTTTGGATTATGTTGAACGCCCGTTTTCTGAATATGAGCTCAGTATTCGAGCTGAACCCATCCAAATGCCAGTTTGAGGGTAATTTGGCCGCTCATTTGTCTTCCAAGCCAACTTTTAGTATCAAATGCTAACTTGGAAAATGCTCATTTGAACTGGCCAAATGCTAGTTTGGTCAACGTGTCATCAACCTTGCTGTAAACGCCAGTTTGTGTAGAGCAAACACTCGTTTGCCTTGATTTCACTCCAAACTTGATTTTTCTCCTCTTTCATGCTACTTTCGTGCCACGACATGTTTCTCACTCCAAAATATCGCCTTCCGTGTCCTCGAGTCTCCTAAGTCCTGCAATAACATATACGAACAAAACACCACACGTAATTCTGCAAGACAAAAAATGCTCGGAAAAGAAGTAAATATCGTCAAAAAGGCGGAGTTTACTATCGATGTGACAGTTTAATTCCCCGTGCGTATAACTCTCGATAATACTCTCGAAACGGTCTATATCTACCCGGAAATGCCAATAAAGTGGGGGCTAGATCACATACAAAAATGCAGTGAAGTTGACTCCCATCAACCACCCCACACATAGACTTTACTCGTCCTCGAGTAAACAAGCGTATTAAAAGAGACCAATGGATCAACGAGACAAACGCATGCAAAATCACTCACATATTCAAGGTAAAAGATAAGTGAAATAGTGAATGCAAGCATCTTGAATCAATCGTTATCGGACAAACGGAAAGTGTGTGTGACATAGCTTCAAAGTCATAAACCAAATTCACCGGTCTAGATTATAGATGCCTAGCTATTGCGACTACTCTAAAGGTCATATTAATAACATCTCCATTAATCGGGACCAACCAAAGCTAAACACGGTCCAGTAGGACTTTAAGGGTTATAACGTTAAGCTTGGGACAGGGTTAACCGAAATAAAGTTTGGGAACTGGAGAAGAGAAAATACGAGTGAACCTAATCATCATGTGTATCTCCTCCTCAAAACAATGTAGACTACACCAACACTCCTTTGATCAACATTTACTCGTGATATCAACGGCTTTCTTTGGCTCACCACTTATTTAACCTTTGTTCATTTTTCTTTCTTTTCTCTCTTCTTTCTTATGCTTTCAAAATTTTCCATTTTTTTTTCTAACTTTATTTCTTTCTCGAACCAAAAGCCTAATCAATGGATAACTCGAGCTCCTTCCCTTCAGAATACCAGCTCGTACTAACCAACTCCTCTCGAAGTACGCACCATCTCCCAACCCACACTTGCTTCAGCAAGTGTGTCTAAAGTAACAACTAAGTCCACTCGTTGGGTGATCAAAAGAAACGTGACCAATAATATAGCTCAGGGTTAGGATAATACAAGCTAAGTAACCGTCCTAGCAAGGCTTAGAGGGGGTACGACGATAAAATGTTGGGATTTTGCCTTATTTGGCTTTGGTCGGGTCAAAGAAGCACCAGGACTGTCATCCCGTGTCTTACCAAGGTTAATCCTTCTATTTCACCTCGAAGTTATAATATGGGATCTAGGCAGTCGAATTGTGCTGAAGTCTACCATAATCGTTTACTAGATCCTAAGGCCTAAGAAAATTGAAGCTAAACGTGCGAAAAAAATTCCGTTTATAAGACAAACCTAGCGTCTTGCTATAAACATTCAATATCTCTCTAATCCGTTTACCAAGCAAATATGAGAATTAAAACATACAGGAGGACGTTGAATCCTTGGAAAATTTTAGAAATCTGACTCGAAAATGGACATAGACTAAGTATATCACAAAATTGGCACATTTGACAAACAAACAATCAATACAAAGCTAAGTCGTATCCACCCCACACTTTGAATGAAACACTTTCCTCAGTGTGTGAATGAGAGAGAAAATAAGACTTAGCTTTAGACCCGGCAGAAAGGCGCTATCGAATCCCGTAACAGCCTCGTATAAGCATGCCCCGAATCCCTAAAAGAATAACAAAAAAACAAGGAAAAGCAGGCACGGGACATGGTCCTTGTGCCAAAATAGGCAATAGGGATACGGGAGTATAACAGTAATAAGGCCCTGTCATGTCAGAAAACTCGACACGCAATATGTCACGCACAAAATAGATCGCTATAAGTGGATAAATAACCCCAACGGGTAAATCACAGAACATCTAAGCATAATAGAGGGGCCACAGAGGCACAAAATCATATAAAACATCAACGTGCATAGGCATACATCATCAAAGGTGAGTACAAGTAGCACATACTCAAAAACCCCTAGATCACCTTTTATTCCAAACAGTCTTATGATGGAGGGGTTGCCTCCCCCCAAACGCATTTGCTTTACGTCGTTGGCTCGACTGGATGACTCTTAGCAGACTCCAATCAAGACAAACTTAAACGACTCTAACAAACCGGCATACCTAGTACTTAAGCACGTAATCAACTCAACCAAATTCCGTACTAATTAGTTTAAGCATGCTAACAGATATACCAAGTACAACCATCAATATAGTAGAGCTAATGAATGGCATACCTCGTTTAGCTCGTGATGCTGCCTCGGGCCATCCCGCAACATCTTTCTTATCAATATGCACTTCCCCCAGCATTGGGTTCAACGGTAAGACGGGCGATCCCTATTCATTCTCTATCTCGATCTTTCACTCATCGACGACGTCATATGAACTCACCGCCTTCCCTTTCAATGGGATCTTGCTTTCCTGCATGTTAGTACGAGCCACAACTCAAGAAAATATAGACTCGGCATACAAGCATTCATCATGTGTAACTTTACGACCTCTGTCCTTGTAAACATTCAGTTTCTCTCTCTCGCCTCCTATGCCAAATGAAATATCTCATTCCTTCACCCCAATGTCAGCATCGCTCGTTGTCAAAAAGGGCCGACCAAGCAGGACAGATGTTCTAGAGTCCATTTCCATGTCGAGGATCACAAAATCTACTGGGAAAACAAAATTACCTACTTGCACCAGGACATCTTCCGCTACCCCCATAGGTGTCCTCACTGATCTATCATCCATCTGAAGGGTCATTCCCATTGGCTCTAGTTCTCCCAACTTAACTTCTCATATAAGGCTCTAGGCAACAAGCTCACAGAAGCTTCTTGATCACATAAGACATTCTCAATCATATTATTGCCTATGGTGATAGGGATGGTAAAACTACCACGATCTCTCATTTTCGGGGGTATCTTGCTATCGTACACCACCGAACACTCCTCCCTCAGCTTTACTACTTGATTCATTTTCTCTCGACTCGATAACGCCCCTTTAAAACACTTATAGTACGCCGGTACACTCGCAACTGCCTCTAGCAAAAGCACATTAATCTCTACCTTCCTAAGAATGTCTAGGAACTTATTTTGACAATCAGTGAGAAAGTTCATCCTAGGACCATTAGGTGTATAAGGCAGTGTACTCTCATCAAAATCAGAAGGGGGAGGAGACATAAAATCATTCTTACCTTGAGCTTCTGGCCGCGACGGTATGGCTGTAGCATCTTTCCTAGCAGGGGTGCTCGACTCTTCCTCTTTAATATCTATCACTTTGAAATCCCGCTTCTTTGTTGACCCTTCCTTCTTTCTCTGAGCCTTTAGCTCTTTCTCCATTTCATTCTCTCTCTCTTTCCTTGCAATTGCTAGATCTCTCTTGACTGCCGCCAACTCTCTTCTCATTGCCTCTAACTCAGTTTCAACCCTGCCTCTTTCCAAATCCTCAGCCTCATCTTCTTCATTCAGATAATTCTCTGCTTCGGTCACTTTATCTTTCTTTGACCAATCAACCCCCAGATCTCTGCTACTTCTAGTAAATACTGCATTCACTTCCCTCAGATTTTGTTCAGTATTGCTTGGGAGGCCACCACTCAAATTTTTCTTCAATGTATTCGTGATTTGACCCACTTGGGTTTCTAAGTTCCAGATAGCGGAGTGGGTGGCTACCTTTTGCTCCACAACATTCTTACTCAGCTCTGACACTCTCCTATCCAACTTTACTAGGAGCATTTATGTGGAAGTCTTTTGAGCACCAGAGTTATTCGATTGCTGATTATTTTGGTTGTTCTGGTGGAGATGAGCATTCAGATGCTGATAGGTGCCAGAATTATTGCTTCTGGGCGGCTGATTTGCTTGTTGATTACCCTGCTGGCCCGGTTCTGGTTCCATCCCTGATTCTGCCCCTAATTCTGATTCTGCAGTTGTTGTTGGCCTTGTGATTTAGATTGCCGATTCTGGTTGTTCGGATAATTTCCTTGGTTATTCTGGTAGTTCTGATTCTGGTCCGAAGGCCAATTGGATAAACCTTGACTTGGCCTAAAGCTTTGACCCTGATTGGAATTGTGGTTCCAATTCTGATGGTGGTTTTGATTCCAACCTTGACCTTGTTAATTCTGATTCCAATTACCCCCATTGCCTTGTCCAACATAGCTCACATTATCAACCGTGGAAAAACCGTGTGGAGGGCATCTCTTCAGCAGACCCTTAAATCTCTCATATGTCTCCTTCAGTGTCTCTCCCTCGAAACCATCAAATGAAGATATTTCTTCTTTCAGATCCAGAATCTTAGCCGGAGGAAAGTACTTTCTCATAAACACTCTTAACACATCCGTCCACGTATGTAATGAATCATTAGGCAATGAATCGTACCAATCCTTAGCAGCTCCTCTAAGTGCAAACGGGAAAACTATCAACTTAATTGCCTCGTCGCTTACCCCATTGTATTTCATCGTACCACAAATCTGAAGAAAGTTATCCAAAAATCTATTCGGGTTCTCAGTTGACTTTCCGTGGAACAAAGTATGTTCCCTCAAAATATTCAAGATGTTTTTCTTTATGTCCATGTTGTTGGCATTGATAGGGGCACTCTGATTGGATTGTGCCCTATAACTTCCTGTGGTGTAGTGATGTAGTCTCGACAGACTCTCGGTCCCTGAGCTTGCTGCATTCTCTGTGGCTGATAATTCTGCTGTGGTTGCTGTTGATTAAACTGTTGCATAGGTGGTTGATAATTATTTTAGTTTTGGAACACTTGTTGGTTCTCTTGATTCCTAAGCATTTGCAGTACTCGGTTTACAGTAGCTTGGTCGAATTCTGGTTCGAAGTTCTGGGCATTTTGTCTTCCCCTGTTCTGTCCAATCCCTGTTCTCTGATTAAATTGCGGGGTAATCAACTGTTGTAACACTGTATCGTCTCCCCCTAACTGTTCTACATGAGGATCTCTCGGTGGAGTTTGCAACGGCAGTGTTGCATTACCACCAGTTGTGTTTGAGGTTTGCCCTTGTGCATTATGTTCAATGAAGGGATCAATGGTATCTCTACCATTCATTATATCATCCATTTCTTTAGAGGAGTCTGAGATAGAGCTTTCTACTACCCCTTCTTCTTCAAACAGAGGGTTCGGACTAGCCATCAGGATTTCTTGTCGGCGTTGACTATTTCTGTGGCAAGCAAACGCGTCAATCTCTTCAATCGGCTCTATAAGAGGTTGTTTTAAAGATCGGGTCATGCACTGTAAAATTGGAAACAACAAGAAAACGAAATAAAAATGACCTAAGCCCAAGCTTTCGGTCAACTAAAGATATCAGACGTTACTCCCCGGGAACGACGCCAAAATTCTTGATTGCAAAATTCTTAACCGCTAACTTTCACCGACAGAGTATCGGGTCAACGGGAGTATAGTGGTCACAAGGTCGTATCCACAAGGAGAAATGTCTAAGTACCAAAGCTGACGTAGAACTTAGTTCAGGCCAAACAAAGGTGGAAAGGTCTTATACTAGTGCAAAAATAAAGATTAAACTACCGGTTTTACTTCTAAGTATTAAAAGGCATAGCCGAACTATGATCCCACGAGCTACTTTTACCAATTAGGAAGGACTTGACAGGGAGTGTCCCTTAACCGACCTACCTATCCTATGTAGTTTAACGACATCCACGGGTGCCAACTCTTAATTCTAGTGATTAGACTGAACAACTCCATCTAACCACCCTTTGTGAAGCTAACCGACTCTCCCGTTAGAAAATCGATTACCCTAACATGATTAAGGTCTAGAGTTGTTCAAACAACGATGACAAACCTCTATATTGGAAACGGTCCTAAGAACTAAGCCGAATCTATGCAACGATCCCAAAACCCCTTTCCCACATCTCACCGCCAAATACATCTATAAGTTCGATGTGTGTGACAGTGAACTAGGTGATCAATCTAATTCAAAGCTGTTATAATAAGTTTTAGGACGTCGATTAATTGTTAAAACATTCAATTATGCACTACACTACTCCCTATCTCATCCCCCTTAGGGTTTTCAGTCGCTTTCACATAATTCGACTACAAATGGAATTAGCTACTCATGATTATACCAATAACATAAATAAAGATTGAAATCATATCTAGAACAATAAAGGAGAAAGTATTCATTACCATATAATATGACAAAAATTTGATCCACAAAGTATTGAAGAAATACTTGCTCTAAAAGTCGAATCCTTGATCTTGAAACGGAAATCTAAGCTATAGAAAGTTTTTAGAATCAAAGGATGTAAACAAAGGAATCAACGAATCAAAGTATGTTTATCCTACACCAAAACCGCACCAAAACCGCCCCAAATATGCCTAAGGTCGTAAAAACTCCTGTATGAAAGAATAAGGATGCGTATTTATAGTGCTAGGTTAAAATCCGCTGCTATCGAGGGCAAACGCCCGTTTGCCTCCTGGCGAACGCCCGTTTGCCTGGAAATCTGATTCTTGATTAGGGCTTGTTCTTCAGTGAACCAGCGTTTGGCTTGTTTGAACGATCGGGGTTGATGGATCATGTCTTGGGGGCAAACGCCCGTTTGGATTATCTTGAATGCCCGTTTGCTGAATATGAGCCCAGTATTCGAGCTGAACCCATCCAAACGCCAGTTTTGGGGTAATTTGCCCACTCGTTTGTCTTCGAAGCCAACTTTCAGTATCAAATGCTAACTTGGCAAACGCTCCTTTGAACTGGCCAAATGCCAGTTTGGTCAACGTGTCATCAACCTTGCTGCAAACGCCAGTTTGGGTAGAGCAAACGCTCGTTTGCCATGATTTCACTCCAAACTTGATTTTTCTCCACTTTCATGCTACTTTCATGCCACGACATGTTTCTCACTCCAAAATATCGCCTTCCGGGTCCTCGATTCACCTAAGTCCTGCAATAACATATACGAACAAAACCCCACGCGTAATTCCGCAAGACAAAAAATGCTCGGAAAAGAAGTAAATATCGTCAAAAAGGCGGATTTTACTATCGATGTGATAGTTTAACTCCCCGTGAGTATTAATCTAGATATTACTTTCGAGACGGTCTATATCTACCCGGAATATGACAATAAATTGATAAACGAGGGCTAGATCATATATAAAAGTGCAGTGAAGTTGACTCCTAACAACCACCCCACACTTAGCCTTTGCTCGTCCTCGAGTAAACATGTGTATTAAAATAGACCAATGGATCAACGAGACAAACGCATGCAAAATCACTCACATCATCAAGGTAAAAGATAAGTGAAATAGTGGATGCAAACATCTTGACTCAATCGTTATCAGACAAACGGAAAGTGTGTGTGACATAGCTTCAAAGTCATAAATCAAATTCTCCGGTCTAGATTATAGATGCCTAGCTATTACGACTACGCTATAGCTCATATTATTAACATCTACACTAATCGGGACCAACCAAAGCTAAACACGGTCCAGTAGGAATTTAAAGGTTATAACGTTAAGCTCGGGACAGGGTTAACCGAAAGGAATTTTTGAAACTGGAGAAGAGAAAATACGAGTGAACCTAATCATCATGTGTATATCCTCCTCAAAACCATGTAGACTACACCAACACTCCTTTGATCAACATTTACTCGTGATATCAACTCCGAACTCCAACATCATATAAATATAAGCACAAAATGAGTCCACTACGGCTTTCTTTGGCTCACCACTTATTCAACCTTTGTTAATTTTTTCTTTCTTTTCTCTTTTTTTCCTTATGCTTTCAAATTTTTCAAATTTTCTTTTTTTTTCAAACTTTATTTCTTTCTCGAACCAAAAGCCTAATCAATAGATAACTCGAGCTCCTCCCCTTCAGAATACCAGCTCGTACTAACCAACTCCTCTCGAAATACACAGCATCTCCCACCCAACACTTGCTTCAGCAAGTGTGTCTAATGTAACAACTAAGTCCACTCGTAGGGTGATCAAAAGAAACGTGACCAATAATATAGCTCAGGGTTAGGATAATACAGGCTAAGTAACCAAACGGATCATTTTTCGGATGGTGGTCAGACCGTCCTAGCAAGGCTTAGAGGGGGTACGAGGATAAAATGTTTGGATGTTGGATTATTTGCTCTGGTCGGGTCAAAGAACCGCCATGACTGTCATCGAGTGTCTTACCAAGGTTAATCCTTCTATTTCGCCTCAAAGTTACAATATGGGATCTTGGCAGTCGAATTGTGCTCAAGTCTACCATAATCATTCATTAGATCCTAAGGCCTATGAAATTGAAGCTAAACGTGCAGAAAAAAATTTTGTTTATAAGACAAACCTAGCTTCTTGCTTTAAACATTCAGTATCTCGCTAAGTCGTTTACCAAGAAAATGTGAGAATTCAAACATACAGACGGACGTTGAATCATTGGAATATTTTAGAAATATGACACAAAAACGGACACAGAATAAGTATATCACAAAATTGGCACATTTGAAAAACAAACCATCAATACAAAGCTAAGTCGTATCCACCCCCCACTTTGAATGAAACACTGTCCTCAGGGTGTGAATGAGAGAGAAAAGAAGACTTAGCTTTAGACCCGGCAGAAAGGCTCTATTGAATCCCGTAACAGCCTCGTACAAGCATGCCCCGAATCCTTAAAAGAATAACCAAAAACAAGGCAAAGCTAGCACTGGACATGGTCCTTGTGCCAAAATAGGCAATAGGGATACGGGAGTATAACTGTAATAAGGCCCTGTCATGTCAGAAAACTCGACACGCAATATGTCACGCACAAAATAGATCGCTATAGATGCATAAATAACCCCCACGGGGAAAGCACAGAACATCTAAGCATAATGGAGAGGCCACAGATGTAACACCCCGCTCCCGGATACTGAGCCCTTATCCGGAAGAGAAGGTTCAGCGCGTATAGCATTAAATAAATCTAATATTATACACAAGCCTCTATGTCGTTGTATCAAATAAAAGCAAACAGAAGATAAAAAGACTCGGGTAAAAATATACATGCTACTAAGAGTAGATACAACCATACTAAAGATGGATAGTTAAATTACAACGATGAAAAACCCATGGACTTATACAATACGAAGACTTAAAAGTAGAAGTACAACAAGTCTAAGAAAAGAAATACAACTAGTCTAGTACAACCTTTATAAGGAAATAAACTAAGCTTCTCCAAGACTTCAATGTCTTCAAAGTCATCGTCTACGCTGGGACAACCTGTTCATCTTCTCACCACACAATGCATACAAACGAAAATGCAAAGGAGGTAAGAACAAAGTACTTAGTAAAAGTGAGAAGCTAATGGATAACTAGGTTATACAACGAAAGGTTATTATTATGATTATTAAGTTATCTTTATGAGACCGACTCAATCTAGGGTTCACTTCATGCCCATCGACATGTCATGACTATACGTTTCTAACTTAGCTTATCTTGGTTACATCATTACTCAAGGACACTATGCATGGCGTTCATCAGCCTGAAGATATACTTGCTAACTAACGGTGATTAGCACCGATTAGCTCCGGGGTCTCCCCAGTATGCATATACGTCCGATGAATTTCCTCCACTACCCTTCAGCCGTTTAAGGCCAGTAGCGTTGTTCACCTTTTATGAACGTATCACATCGCCGATATGAAATAGTGCCTAACCGAGAATAAATGACGTTTTAGCTTTTATCTACACATATGTATTTATTATAGTGAATTAACTAGCCACCTAAGTGTTTTGAAGTAAGCTCTCTCACATCTCCTACTCTCGTACTTAGACCACTAGACACGGACAAGGCCGAGCACATACACAGACATTGATGAACTCTAGTTCATCAAAGCACAAGCCATTTCATGCCTTTCCAACGGATCCGAACTTCAACTCCCTTTAAGAGTACATTCGGTGTTTTAACTGAACGAATCAGAAGTTCAATCGAAGCTTGTTTATGTTTAATTAATGTTATTGAATAAAAAAATAGAAATTTAAAACTCAACACAAATATGCCAAAACATATCACAACTCATTAATTACAACTTAATTAGCATGAATTCTATCACCAAACAACACTAAAACTCACCAAAACTCAACCTATCATTATAAACTATAATTACTCATTAGGAAGAGCCTCTTATCTTAATTTCCAGAAAAACCGATCCAAAACCTTCAAGAAAATGCTGAACTTCTAAGCCTTTAACTTGTAACCTAATTAAACAACAAGTAAACCTAAAAATTCTAACTTCCTGGCAAAAATCGAAATACAAAAGTGTGTGAAATAGAAGATTACCTGGGTTACTTGCTGCGAAACTATTTTTAGAATAATCTAAGCTCCAAGACGATCGTTTCGACTACTCATGGCTGCGAAACAGAGCTACGGATTGAAAGATACGAATTTTTCAAGATCAAACTCAACGGTTACGAAAAACTAGGGTTAAACTGAAAACTTTCGGAATCAGGATATTTTATTTTCCAAAGTTGCGTCTCGTCGCGGTGATCACTTTTCTCTCCTGCGGCATCTTGAAACGATGAATGGATTGGCAGCCCGGTTGAAGATTACGTTCCAGGCATCTCCTGCGTTGTTCTTCTTCTTGCGTCGTTCACTGCCTTTTTTTTTTCCAAAATTGGCGTGAACCATAACGGAGGATTTTGGGGATTATTTCATTTAAATAGTTACTAATTAAAAATCATTTTAATTAAATAACTAAATCCCTTTATTCCTTAAATAAATTTCCAAGACATTAATTAAATCTTTTTAATTAAATAAAAGAATAGGATAAATAATAATTAGGTCGTAGCCCGCATACCCAATTACTAATTTACCCTTTTCTGGAAATTTGGGATGTTACATTCCACCCCCTTAATAGGAGTTTCGTCCTAGAAACTCGAATGTAACTGGGGTGTTCTTGAACTTTGGACTTTGCAAAGCGTTTCGTCTTCTAACTCTTACAGTCTTCTTCTCCTTCCATCTTCCCAACTTTTCTGCTTGTTTTGAGCCAACTTGAGATTGCAACGATCCGCTTCAATCTTCACGTCGTCTTGATGTATCAACTTTGGTCTCGTGATTCGCCGCGCTCACTTCATCCCGTAAACTCGTGTTCTTCTATCTCTATCTTCATCAACAGTACTGTTCCAACTTTTGTACTTCTTGGTCGCTCCGAAAGGAACTGCAATTTCTATCTTATGGCCCCTTACATCACCTTCTTCCTCAGATCTTCCGCATTCGGAACCCGGAGCCGATTCCGATGCCATAGGTTGCCATCTTCATCTAACCCGTGTCCAAAGGCTGGTTGGTCTCCAACCACTCACATGTAACCAGAGACAACTGGATCTTTGTCTTGTTTCTTCACGTACTCATCAACTACCTTGAATCTTGCAATCACCGGTTCAACACTCTTTGCTTGCTCCTGCTGACCTATACCCGGAAAGCTAAATCTTTCCAGCTGAAACCACACTTCTGGCACACTTGACTTCCTTTGATCTCAACTTCCATCATAGCACCGCAAGCTTGCTGAAGGACTGCAAGGATTCTGGTTGTAGGGTTTCTGAGACTTCTTCAGGAGGGGAGAACATGCATTTGCCATCCTTTCTCTCTGACGGTCTGATCCAATTCTTGTGCCAAAAAAAAGAGTTAGCTTGGAGAATAAATAAAATGGAAAAGTGACAAGTTGGGTTCCAGAGTGGTATGTCAACTAGGTAAGCCAAGGAAGGGTACAATGCACTTGAAATAAGAAAGATTTCTTGGGTTACAAGCAAAACAAGATGATTCCGTGTTGGGGAAAAATTTAAAGTTGGTTCTAGAATGAAGAATGAGGCACTGTATCATGATATAAAAGATAGCCTCCAGAAGGAAAGACAAAAGAACACCTTGTAGATGAGATTCTTTTGAGAGAGTGGAATTCTGCAAAATACGGTGGTCTACAAAGACTTCACATGCAACTTGAAAGGATGGTAATAAGCTTTCATATAAGCCTTGAGAAAGTGGAGACGTTAAAGGTAACATCACACAATAGAAATCAAGGCAAAGGTGCAAGGTCGAGCACTAGAAGGACTAAAAGATAGAAATCAAAAGAGAGCAAGAATCTCAACATGAAGGAGCCATGGAGACAAAACGAGCACACCAAAATGTCTTAGAATAAAATAAACACTTGTCAAGAAGTTTCCAAGTTTGCAGTAGTCAAATAGAGGATATTTTAGGATTTAATAGAAATAGAAATTTCTCTCAAGAAATTGTAAGGTAATATCAAAAGTTTGAATAAGTAAGCGGTAAGGAAGATTTTTAAGTGAAGAGGAAACGACACTTAAGAATTGTTGGGTAAGGTTTGATTTCCAAGAATTAATTCGAACTTTCAAAGGAATTTTAAACGATTATTGATGATTCAAATCAAAGATTCAAGGTTGCACTACTCGAGTGGAATAGTACACTGCCAAGGAATAAATGGTCAAGGTTAAAATAAAATAGACTTTCAACCGGTGTAACAAAATTGGAATAGAGCGCCAAACAGATGATCGAAAAGCAAAAGGCATATCTGGCTGTTCATGGCTCTAAATGGCCTGAAAGAGAGTTGAAACTGAATGGTACAAGGTACATTAATCTGGATTGAAATTCAATAGAAGTTTTGGAGTTCAAATGTTGGTTGGCTAGATAGGTTCGGAAGGCATCTTGAAAAGGTCTACCTTCTGCTTGAAACTAGTTTAGCATAAATTGTTAGAAGGTTAAAGATAAGTAACTGAAAAGAAATGTCATGGTAGGCTTAAAAATTGGACCGGCAAAAGAAGATATGCATACCTTAAAAGAACAGGCATCATTAGGTGAAATAGTTACAACATCGACACTACCCTTAGGAGGGGAGCTGAGAATGAACACAAGTAAGAAAAATGTTCTGACATCAGAAGGCTTAGTCAAATTTGAGTTTGAAATGAATGATGGGAGTGCAACAATGTAGAATTTTGAAGAGAATTTGTTTCTGAGGTGATTAATGACAACAAGCGGAGAGGATTTGTCGAGTTAAAAAAAAAATCTCAAGTGTGGGATTTCATGAGAAACAAGTTACCAGAAAAGTATAATTACAAAAGGGCACGAAAAGGGTCTGAACATCAAACATGGCATGCTGGAGGATAGAATCTTGGTTCTTATTTAAAACTGCAAAAGAAACTATAACGTTAGTTTTACAAGTATCCTACTAAAAGGTTTAACTCAGAAGGAGATCAAACTTCGAGGAACTCCTAAACATAACGGTCGTAACTTACAACCCTCTTAGCCCAAACCCCAAGTCAAAGAGGTGAAAATCCCTTTAGGTTCTTTGTGTTTGATATTTACTCCGGATCGACATTATCAATTTTTTTTTACTGAACAAACGAAGAGGAATTTGAGCACGGTCCAAAGAGAAACTATTTAGATACTGGAGTTTTCCAGGTGATACAAAAATATTCGAATTTTTTAATGAGAATAATTTGGTCAAAAATAGTTATTTCTGACGATTGCACAAGCAGTCAGAATTTCCAGATTCATAAACACTGAGTTGAATTGCAAATCGAGATCAAAGGAAAAAGAATCTGAGCTTAATTTCAAAAGGAAAACTGTAGATAAAAGTTTTGTCCGCAACATATCAAAAATTCAGATCAATTGAAGGTGTTTAACCTGTTCAAAACGGAAGAAGAAGTGAAAGTGCTACTGCAGATTTTCTGGACAGAGTGTCCGGCATGAACATGAATTTTATGAACAATCCATAATGATTATCGAGTTGATGTAAAAATAGAATTGTACATAAGACAATAATCTACTTTGCTGAAAATTTTCAGAATTTTTGGAACACGGTAAGTTGTTTAACCTGAAGGGAAAACACAGAAACAAAAGCATTCACTCATGTTGGGTAAAGCCAAACAAGAGGATGATGAAAAGTATGTGCCAAAGTAAGAGACCTTTAACACTATTAGTTGAAACGACTGAGGAATACTTGGAAAGAATAGAATTACACATGGAGTTCATGTAGAACCATCTCAAGCAAAGCAAAGGTCAAAGAATTTTTGTAAACATAAACCAAGCGATAGCAAAGAGGCAAAACGGAGGCTTTGTAGAGTCGAGTCTTTAAGCAAAAATTTGTATGTACTAAAACATCTAGTAGGGGATGCATTAAGGGTGATCACTAGGATGCAAAAGTGTGTTGCCCCTAAATAGCTAAACAAGATATGGTTGGAAGGATCTGCAATTGTCAGTTCGAAGGATGAGAAACTTATTTTTCTTAAATCAAGCATTTGACATGAGGAAAACATCTTTAAAAAATAAGGCACATCAAATGAATGTACACACTTGGAAAACAAAACTGCGTAATAAGAGACTTTTACCGAGTTTCAGAAGTTTCAAATGGAGGATTTAACCAGAGCGTGAGTTACAATTAGTATGGATGGGGAAACATTGAAATCGGGATAACCAAGTAGGAAACTAGATGATTATAAAAGAGGATCTTATTAATGAAGACATAAGATTGGAAAATCACCACGCAATCGTTTCTTGCCATCGAGGAGCACTATAACGACAACACCTACTCTCTACCTACCAAACTTCTTATCCTGGGTAACAACTAGCTTAAGAATCAGATAAATCAAAGTATTCTCATCTCCTATAACCTACTACACTATAACCTACAGGGTGAAAGAAAGACATCTATCATTCATTGACCAAAGGACTTAAATGGTTTTGAGAAATTCGGGTGCATACATAAGCCACGAAATAATTGATTTGCACAAAACAAACCGAACTGATTTTGAACATAAGGCAAAGAGAAAATCTGTGAGTATATAAGTTTTACATATGATGCTCAAAAATAAAAAAAAATTTGGGAAGCCATAGGTCGGTCAAAATAATTCTTTTCATCTACTGCTATAAGCTGTCAAAAAATTTCAGGACTTCATCAACTGTCGTGTGTTGCAGATTGTTTTAAAAAAAACAATGAATTTGCACTTGGTTCAAAAACAAAACTTATAGTAAAGGATGTTTTCTACAACATATAAAAAATCCAAGTCATTTGGAGGTTTTTAGCTTATTCAAAACAGAATTATAAGTAAGAGTACCGCTGCAGAATTTTCTGAACAGAGTACCCCTCCTTGTTAAACAATTTGTGAACAATCCATATTGAAAACTAAATTGATGTAAAGAGAGAAATTGTAGATAAGACAACTTTATAAGTGGATGAAAATTTACATAATTTTAGAACAAAAAAAATGATATAACATGACATGTAGAAACGTGAACAAAATCGTTTACTCATTTTGCATAACACCAATTTACAAGGAAGTGATTTGAACCAAATGTATCATTACGAAAGCATTAAAACCTAAAAGAAGGAACATTATAGAAAGATTCGAAGATTTCAAAAGGAAGAGGGATCCTATTAAGGTTTCTCTAAAGGAACAATACTTAAGAGGATCACATAAGAGATGTGAGCTTAAAACTCAACCTTCACCTAAGGAGACTTTTCACTTGGTCCTAGTGCAACTTAACCACGTTCTAAGGATTCCTAATCCTATGAGAATTTACCACCAAGATCAAGAGAGATCAGAAGGTTCTAAAATTTCTAAAGAAATCTTATCTTAGAGGGAAGAAGCCTAGGAAAGAAAGGACGCTTCTCTCTGATACCAACTGTAACGCCCCGCTCCCGGATACCGAGATCTTATCTGGAAGAGAAGGTTTGGCGCGTATAGCATTAAATAAATCTAATATTATACGTAAGCCTCTATGTCGTTGTATTAAATAAAAGCAAATGGAAGATAAAAAGACTCGGGTAAAAATATACATGCTACTAAGAGTAGATACAACCATACTAAAGATGGATAGTTAAATTACAACGACGAAAAACCCAAGGACTTATACAATACGAAGTCTTAAAAGTAGAAGTACAACAAGTCTAAGAAAAGAAATACAACTAGTCTAGTACAACCTTTATAAGGAAATAAACTAAAAGCTTCTCTAAGACTTCAATGTCTTCAAAGTCATCGTCACAACTTGTTTATGTTTAATTAATGTTATTGAATAAAAAAAAGAAATTTAAAACTCAATACAAATATGCCAAAACATATCACAACTTAGCATGAATTCTATCACCAAACAACACTAAAACTCACCAAAACTCAACCTATCATTATAAAACTATAATTACTCATTAGGAAGAGCCTCTTACCTTAATTTCTAGCAAAACCGATCCAAAGCCTTCAAAAAATGCTGAACTTCTAAGCCTTTAACTTGTAACCTAATTAAACAACAAGTAAACCTAAAAATTCTATCTTCCTAGCAAAAATCGAAATACAAAAGTGTGTGAAACAGAAGATTACCTAGGTTACTTGCTACGAAACTAATTTTAGAATAATCTACGCTCCAAGACGATCGTTTCGACTACTCATAGCTACGAAACAGAGCTACGGATTGAAAGATACGAATTTTTCAAGATCAACGGTTACGAAAAACTAGGGTTAAACTGAAAACTTACGGAATCAGGATATTTTATTTTCCAAAGTTGCGTCTCGTCGCGGTGATCACTTTTCTCTCCTGTGGCATCTTGAAACGATGAACGGATTGGCCGCACGGTTGAAGATTACGTTCCAGGCATCTCCTGCGTTGTTCTTCTTCTTGCGTCGTTCACTGCCTTTTTTTCTCCTAAATTGGCGTGAACCATAAAGGAGGATTTTGGGGATTATTTCATTTAAATAGATACTAATTAAAAATCATTTTAATTAAATAACTAAATCCCTTTATTCCTTAAATAAATTTCCAAGACATTAATTAAATCTTTTTAATTAAATAAAAGAATAGGCTAAATAATAATTAGGTCGTAGCCCGCATACCCAATTACTAATTTACACTTTTCTGGAAATTCGGTATGTTACAACAGAGGCACAAAATCAATCTCTTCAATCGGCTCGATAAGAGGTTGTTTTGAAGATTGGGTCATGCACTGTAAAATTGGGAACAACAAGAAAACGAAATAAAAACGACCTATGCCCAAGCTTTCGGTCAACTTAAAAGATATCAGACGTTACTCCCCGGCAACGGCGCCAAAATTCTTGATAGCAAAATTCTTAACTGCTAACTTTCACCGACAGAGTATCGGGTCAACGGGAGTATAGTGGTCACAAGGTCTGTACCAAAGCTGAATGTCGTTGTTCCAGGTCATAAATTTCACAACGACAGAGGTTTGTCATCGTTGTTTGGGCTTTATTTCTGCACTAGTAAAACGACCACATATCCGTTTAAAAGAACACCCCCCAAAACAAAAGTTGAAGCAGCCACGCGAATCCTTCGATTTACGACTCCTGCGAACAACCTACGATCCATAAACATTTACTATGAGTAACACACCTTCTATTATATCAAAACTCAATTTTTTCCTCAAGAACAAATTAAGTATCTTGTTAAGATCAAGCGCTTACCGTTGTACTAAAACCAATTGGTGCCAGTAAAGGCGCAACTTTATTTCTTTAGGCATTCAAGAGTGTGGGCAATCTCTCCCAACACCCCCTCAAGTGTGGGCAATCTCTCCCAACACTTGCACAATTTTTCATTCAAGAGTGTGGATAATCTCTCCCAACACCCACTCAAGTGTCCCACACTTGCACAATTTTTGTTAAATAATGTTCCAACCAGGGTTCGATCTTGTGACCTCTGGCTCTGATACCATGTTAAAGATCAAGCGCTTACCATTCTACTAAAACCAATTGATATTAATATAGGTGCTACTTTATTTCTTATCATTAAGAGTGTGAGGAATTTATCCCAACACCCCCCCCCCCCAAGTGTTTTCGGCCATCACTTGCACAAAATTTTCATTCATTTAATAGTGTGGGCAATCTGTCCCAACATATCTAGATTTTGGGCTAAGATGAAAACTTTCAAATTTACAAATAGTTGGTGTGGAAACGTTTGTCTTCTCGCGGTGATCAACCCTTCCTACTGTGGTCTGCACGAACGATCAACCGATTAGCCACACAATTGAAGATTCCATTCATCCCTTCTCCCTGCTCTAAGCCGTCGCCCTTTTTCTAATTTCTCAGAAGATTTTGCCGTGAATAATTTTTGGGAAGATTAGGGGATTATTTCCCTTTTATACCCATTAATTAAATTCATGAAATAAATACTTAAATATTTTTTAATTATTTTATTTTTGGTTAACATAATTAGTAAAGTAAATAAATAAATTCCTTTTTATGTTTGTACCCTTTTAAAAACTCGGGGTGTTACAGCGAGACCGAAAAAATTTCTGGAATCGTTTTTTTTCTTTCAGCGTTTCGGATCATAATTCGGGTTTTTGTTTGTCCATCATGTGGTATTATAGCCCGGATAAAGCGATTTTGCGAAATTGATTGCATAATAAATTAATAAGCAGTGTAATCGCATTAAAATAAAAGTTGCATCTTATTCATATATATTCGTTGGTATTTGTTTACCCGTTAGATCTTTTGTAGTAGGGCACCACCGTGTAAAATATTGTTGTATTTTATTTTATTTTTTTGGGTATACATAGAATAGATTAGTCATTTTTTGGTGATCTACGATGCTGATAGTTGATGCACGAAGAATGAAGCAGAGACAAATTTCCAAGAGAGCAGCATGGAGCCGGAACACGCAAAAAAAAAAACCTCGTTGCGGTGGCGGTAGTCTAGCTGCAACGAGGGTTATAAAAATATACTTTTTGGCCGAAACGACCCGGCTTGTAGCAGATTTAGTTTTTGGTGTGCCAGTTGCTGACGAAGATGATGACTCTTTTTTTGTTTTTTGTTTTCCTTTGTTAGTCAGGATAGAGTAGATATGAGGGTACCGACCAATCCATCTCAGTGGTTTACTCTTTCGCATTTTTTTCTTTAGTGATTATTATGTGATATAGCCATGTCATACAATTCAATACATCATATTCATGAATTCCACTCCTAGTCATGCATACATGTAGATAATTGATTTTTGGCATTAATTAGACATGTATGAACATGTGATTAATTTAGATTGATTTTTGTAATCAAATTAGATTAATTTAGAAAACGGAATTTTATTTGGACATAAAATTCACATAATAAAAACAAAATATATTGATTTTGGATCTAATTTTTTTTGAGAATTTTAATAATGTAATGGCTACATAAAAACAATTTTAATAATAAAAAATTTAGAAAATCATGAAAGGATTGACATTGGCTAAACGGTAGTTGGAACTGATAAGTCGATGATTGATTTCATGATTTATTGTTTTTCAGATTATTGAAAAATCCGAGATCCTAAATTATTTTATCATGACAAGATTAAGATCATAAAAATTCTTTGGGAATTTAATTATGTATTGATTAAATAGAAGGGAATTTGATAATCTGATAACTGGAAAATCATGAAAAGTCGAAACTAGTTATATGGTATTTGGTACCAATAAACTAGTGGGAGGTTTGAATAAAATTTCATGATTTAATGTATTCGGGTTACTGGAAATTCTAAGATCTTTATCTTGGTGTATTGGCATAAACAAAATTCTTCGTGAATTTTGATTGTGTAGTGTCTACAGAAAGAATTTTGATAAATTCATAAAATTGGAAAATCAGGAATGTAGTGAAAGTAGTTTAGACGGTATTTGGAACCGATAAACTAGTGGGAGGATTAAAAAAATATTCATTACTTACTGTTTTTGGATTATTGTAAAATTTGAAAATCCCAAATGAGAGTACCTATTTTTCAAAATAACGAGTGGGAGTGGGGAATGTGACAACCATCCCCACGTCCTATACTGTTTACAAAAGCACCGTGAGAGAATGGTGACGCCTTGAGCCATTGTGCTTATGGCCCCCTGCGGATGACCTTCACCCCTTTCAAAATTCAAGGCTTGGTCGCCTAAATGATAGGATTTTGGGTACTTGTTGGGTCACTAACCGACCCGGCGGCAACATACTTGGGGTCACACTCACAAGGATATTTTTGAAATATCTTGGCTGAAAAATAAAGGTAATCAACAATTAAATGGAGATGTATGATTCTTAATGGTTTAATTGTTGAGAGACATTGTCACAATTTAATCTTCTCTGTGTTCACATCATCATGGCAAAGAAAGATGTGTTGGAATGATGCACAAACACACTCTAAAGACAGGGTGAATGTATAGTGTGTGGGGTAAACTTATGCCTTTTAAAAACTTTTCAGGCACTTGGCACAAAAATGGGCACAACAGAGTTTTCACAAAAGAGTTCATCGAGATGAGGGCAAAATTGAAAGTCGATTTGCAATCAAATTTTAAAGTGATTAACTGTTTAAAATACCTATGTCAAGTTAAAAAAGTTTGATTGAAACACATATAGGCATATCATTACAACTTGGTTAGGTGAGTTTTATATCCATGCAGGTTCAATTCAGATGGGTGGAAATAAATCCAATACATAATTGAAACAAGCGGATATGATATGTGAATGAACTGATTTCAAATGAATTTTGCAATACTGTTGGTCCCAGATAAGCGTAGAAATATAGTGTGGGGGGTGAATGACTATATTAGGAGTTTAAAAACTTTTCTTAATGAAAAGCTTTTGTGCAGCGGATTAAACCCTTCAAAATAAATCTTTCAAAGTAATTAAAGCACACACAAATAAAGTAAACTACAGAAAGTAAAGGCTGAATGTAAAGTGTAGAAAGTAAATAAACACAAAGATTTATAGTGGTTCCGGGTGGTTTAATCTCTTAATCCACTCTTCTCTTATGATGATTGGAGGAATTCACTATTCTTTTCACCACTACAATAGTTAGATTGTCCTTCACTACACAAGTTTCACAATCTACAGATTATCACTCCCTGGCTACAAAAGGTTTAGTGATTTAATCTTCAACACTGCTTCTTTAGAACAAATCTTTCAGCGGTTATCACACTGGACATAACTCCTTCTTAGATTCCTCTGATTCAGTTGCTTGAGATAGGTGTGAATTTGATGTATTCACAAAACTGATCAAGTTCAGACTTGATGATGAAGCTCTTGATAATTATGAACTTGAATTTCTGGGTGTGTTCTTTTAAGGTCAAGAAGAAGGCTTGTGAAATTGATAGAGTTTTGGCACTTAAAAATTCGTTGATGTTCTTGTTGTTTTTCCTCTCTGTCAATGTCTTCTATTTACAGCCATGAATCCTTTGAATTTGAATTTCCCATTCGTTGGCTAATTAATGTGGAGAATAACCCTTGATTCTGTCTTAATTTGATTCTTCCTTGATTTCAGTGATCCAGATTTTAATCAAATGTTCATCATAAAATCCGTTCTTGATTGATTATGCATTAAATGCATTGTCTTCCACATTTTCCATGTTTTTAGAATAAGTACAAACCACTTCCTTTACTTGGCTGTTTTACCTCCCCATAACTTCCCTGGTCAAGTGACTGCTTCACTTGGTTGTTTCCTTTGTTACTTCACTGGTTAAGTGACTGCTTTACTGGGCTGATTGAGTTTAACTCTGTTATTGCTTATGTGCTATTGTTTATCAGCCAAAAGAGGTTTACTTCACTGATCCATAGTTTTGTGTGAGATCAGTGTACACTATATTATAGAAAATTGATTCCCATAACTTGACTGATATCTTAGATTTACCCAAGGTCATCATAGGCTTCCTTGGTTGTAAGTCAGTCCATAGGTCTTCACTTCACTGTGCTGGTTCCTTGACTATCTTACTCAGTTGGTCTTCTATTCTTCACTTCACTGAGCTGCCCAACCAGACTAGTATTGTGCTTGTCTGACTGAACTTACAAAAATATCAAAATTCTACATAAAACCTATACAATTGATTCTAACTTACTTCAGGCTTGCTATAATTGCTAGCATGGACATCATCAAAACTATAAAATCTTTCTAACAAGTTCCCCCTTTTTGATGATGCAAAAAAGCTCTTAATCCTGAACATAAGTACTTATATGAAACTAATTTGAACAAACATGAAATCATATTTTTATTATTCATCCATATAGGGAAAAAGATTCAACAGAAATAAACAAAGTATTACAACTACAATTTCTTCAAATTTTCCTTGTACCTCTTGAACTTGATAGTCTGAATCCATTCTATATCTTTGAAGTGAACCTCTGGACATTTCCATTTCCAAAATTCCTGAGCAGTTGAGTGGGTCAAATTCACAAAGACATTTCTGTTGAAAAGCAAGTTGAAATCTGGCATGGTTTCATGTGCCTGGGGTTTCCCAAAATGTTCTGCCAGCTTGGATTTAGCTACAAAAATGTGTGAATCGCCAGCCAGATCCTTATACATTGTCTATTGTTACAGAGATGTTAATCGAGGCATAGGTTTGAAAATCTTAACCAAGTTGTTGAATTCCTCTTGTCCCTCAACTGTCAAGTCATCATGTCCCTTTGTTGTTATGGGTACTGATTGATTTCCTCGGCTAGTGGATCCAGATGCTCCTCAATCGCTCATTGTCTTTGGAATGTATAATGTCTTTTCATTTCATTATACATCTTGTCTATGTCAACTCTTAACTTATTATCCTCAGTAGTCCTAGCCGATTTGCTCCACGCTTCATCCCGTGATAGATTATGATATACACAATCATAGGCTTGGAAAAACTCTCGGACAAATCTAACTACTGTGATCTCTTTCCTCCTTATTTCTATAGATGGGGGGTGCTTCTTCTTTGGTGTTCATTGGTGGAGTGTCCGCCGGTTGAGTGTCTAGACCTGGCCGTGTGTCACTTCACTGCCGGAGCCATTTCTCTGCTGGCTACTAGTCCTTTGTCGATTCCAGATCCGTGCCTTTGCAGTTACGATCGTCCCCTCGTCATCATATCTTCTCAGTATTGGATGGGGAAAACCAATATAGGGTTCATTTATGGCCTTTTCCCTTTCCTTTTGGGCCATTCTTTGTTATTCTACAACCTAAGCTCTAACTCTGATCTCCCTGTCTCTCTCTCTCTCCTCTGTTTTTTAGTAAATTGAGGTCTGATAGAACTTGTAGGCTTATCTCCTTCCCTCTATTTGGTAGCATCAGAAGGAAGTTGCAGCACGATGTTGTTAGTGGTTTCAGCTGCTGCAATAAGGCTATCCAGTTTGGTCTCAATAGAAGTTATCCTTTCTCATTGTGCATTCAATTTTTGTACAACTAGGGCCATTCTGGTGCCAATTGCTTCTATCATAATTTTATTCTCTAGTGAAATATGGTTCTCTAGTCATTTGCATTTGTTCATAAGGTTTGTGTTCATGACAATCATCTTGTTTGTTTCGTGATCATCTGATTATGCATGTCAATATATTTAGACACAGCTTCAATTATATTGCTCAAGGAAGAGTTTTCATCCCTTAGAGCACCCTGTAGGTTTCTCAGGCTGAAAGCTTGTTTCTCCAACTCATCCACCATAGCATCCATAACAGATTGAAATGATTGATCAGATACACCAGTTGGAATTTGAGATATGGCTTTCCTTATATCAACTGGTGGTACATGTATATCCTCGGCTGTGTCCTGTGCTGGCAATGTGGGGGATGCCAATACAGGTGTTGTATCAACTAGTTACGTCACTGCTGACTGATTTACATCTGCCTCACCTACTCCTTCTTCAAGTACTAGATTAGTGGTGACATATTTTGCTGGCTGCTTGTCATTCCCTCTTGCTCTATCTTGGAGATGTTCTCTACCCGCCGTTTCTAGAAGTCGATCCGTGTCTATAATAGGTGTTGGATCTCGCTACTCACGATGTATCAATCGAGACTTTTGAGTGTCCTCGGTGGTACAAGAACCGCCCCTTTGCATCTTTGTCCGCCGCCAGAGTATCGGGTCTCGGTGGTGGAGTGCTCTCACCGGTGCACTCGGCCACGCTTTTTCTTTGTGGCCGCAGTGTTTGCGATCATCGAGTCAAAAAGTCGATTGTCATCATCCGACCGCTTCTCCATCATTTCCACCATTATGACCACCATCCTGGTCATCACCATCATCATCACCATCATAATCATGATGTTCATACTCTTCCCTATTATGCAGAATGTGCCAACCTTGCCTTGGCATTTTCAATCATTTCCCATAATGGTTTATCATCCAGAATTCCCACTAAAGTGGTTACTCCAAGAAATGAGAAAATTATGCTTCTTCATCAAACATATTCTAGAGTTTGAAAACTCAATTTTGGAATCTAGCTCCCATCTTCCAATTCAGATATTCTGATACTCTATCATCAATATCCCTCTCAGGGATCTCTTTCATGTTCTCAACTATTTCATCTCTTTGTTCTTATCCTCCATCATTGCCTCATGCTTCTTGAATCTGTTGTATTTCTTCTTTCAATTCCTCAACAATTTCAAGTCTTTCTGCAATTTTCCTTTCCAAGTTTGCCTGGGATCTTGTTCTTGCTTCTTTCTTTGTCCAGAAGCACGTTCATCTGTTTGTTTTCTTTTCTGGACTCTTTTTGATTGTTTCACATATGTGTAAATCACTTTAGTTTGTTGTAAGGTGTGTTTTTGAACAAGTTTCACCTTCAAAGAATCTAACAGATAGTGAAGAGGAATCCCAAAGGATTTCTTCACCCAAAAAATGCCAGATTTCATCAAACCTTTCTCCACTCTCTTTGTTGCAGCATCAATTTCTCCTTGTATTTGCTCCCTGATTCTTGTGAAAATGTTGGTGGCCCAATCAAACTCTAAACCACCATAGATAATCCCCATCAATCTGGTCCTGGCTTCAGTCATAGCATTCATGGACCCCAACTTTCCTTCAGTGTTCTTCCCAATCAACAAACTGAACTCATTGAAAGGTTTCTTGAGTGCCGCCCTCAAGCAATTGAACTTTTTGTTTTCCTGGGTTGCATTCAACCCAATCTCTAGCCAAAAGGCATCTCAGATCTTGGTCAACTTGTTCTACCTTGGCTGGTCCACTATTTGAGAGTTTGAGATATTGATGAAGAAACTTCGCTATTATCACCAAATTTTTGTGGTTTACAGTGGTGAAAATCTTGTCTTCTTGCATCCTACCATCCTCAGTGATGGTTCCATTCACATATTCAGCATTCTTCCAGAAAAAGATTAGATTTTCATATAAAATCTCAGTGTGGAGGATTGAGAAAAGTCTTCAACCCTAGGTCTTCACTTCACTGTGATGGTTCCATGATTATCTTACACAAATGGTCTTCTATTCTTCACTTCACTGAGCTGCCCTACCAAACAAGTACAGTGCTTGTTTGACTGAACTTATAATAATGTCAGACTTCTAAGTAAAACTTAAACAATTGATTCTAACTTATTTCAGGCTTGCTATAACAGCTAGCATGGCCATCATCAAAACTATAAATGTTCCTAACAAATACAATACAACTGATTACAAATGAAAAATCAGTGATCAATAGTTTAGTCAAATATGATACAAATTACAATGATGCAGTATCAAAGTATAGCAGACTTAGGGTATACTACAGTAAGGTATACCACATCAGGTACAAGATTCAACAGACTAGGATATTACAAGATCATGAGGTCTAATGAAATTAGCAGACTAGTAAACACAAGACTCAAAGCAGATACCAATTACAACAGATCAAAAGCTACAAAAGAGTACAAAGACTGAACTATCAGTCAAACTTCAGTAATGATAATCTAGTTCTTGGAACATGATTATCAAGACTGAAATTCTACAAGACTGATTACAGGTTCAAATTTGTAAGAAAACCAAAGCCTAATTACTACAGGATATACTCAGCAGATCAGCAGGACAAAGATAAGTCTCAGCAGGATGCAAAACATAGGGTATAGCAGGCAAGAAAAATGACTTGCAGACACAGTAACAAAAGCATGGGTGTTACTGAGTTTGATTAACAGTATTAGTGTACAGATGATAAAAAATAGTGTTGAAATAGTGTCCTAAACCCAATCAGTTTGGACTGGATCCAACCGGGTCGGATCATTTCTACTATTTCTTTGTGTTTATGCATATATTAAATGGCTTTTTGTTGTCATATATTTGATCATTTAAAGAACCAATTATGAATTGTTATATGATAACGTCCTTAGTGTTAAACTGTGATAGAGAAACCATGATAGGCGATTATGGGTGATGAGATCTCTAATTACTTTAATAAGTTTGATACTTAAGTGTCTCTAGGCTGATGTACTATTAAACAGGGCATTGATAGTATAAACAAGCTAGCACATATTAGAAGTCTTCTTTCTTTAAGGACAGGGATATATCTCGTCTATCGAAGTGCATAGACACTTGGACTGTACGTGGACGTGTATTAGAGAATGCGTACGTTAGACTGACCCACTTATATTAAGTGTCGCACTGTGTGGCAGTTGTGTAATTATCCTTTAGACCGTAGTCTTCATGGCATCACGGTGTGGATTGTCATGCTTTGACACTGTTGAGGTTTCCCCTAGCCACGGGGCGATCATGTGGTAGTATTGGGTGTGATACTGAAGCATGCGGAGTATACATGTTTGGTCGTCTGGGAATAGCGTACCCTATCAGTAGGGGTGAATATCCGAAAGGGCCTTCTTATAAGGAAGGTCTTACTCTCGTGATTCTTTGAAAAGTGGGAGTAAATGAGTTACTTCGAGAGAGCCTGATATCCAGATTATAAGATACGATCGTTAATGTATTGACACTCGAGATACGATCGTATGGATATTATTACAGCGATAGGATTGTAAGTTACACAGTAACTGTTTCACATGAAATGTAGTAGTCATTGCATTTGACTCTTCCGATGATTGGGAGTCACGGTGTGTTGCTAGACGCTATCCCGTGATCGTTAGGAATGAAGGGCATTTTCGTAATTTGCACTTTGTGTCTACTGCCAATATATTCGGAAGCCTATCGGGTCACACACATGAACATCTAGCCGGATTAAAATGTGGTTATAGTTGATAACAAAATAAGGAAAAAATTTATCTCGTACTATAAAGGTTATAGTGGTAAATTAATATGGTGGTATTTATATATTATTAATAAATATAATACAAGACATTAATTATGTTGATTAATTAAATATATATATTTTGATACATATGGGACAGATATAATAGGGTATTATTGGATTGTGCAATTTAATTAATAGTATTACCATTTATTAATATTAGATATTAATATATATATATATATATATATATATATATATATATATATATATATATATATATATATATATATATATATATATATATATATATATATATATATGCTTTCATACGTGACTTGCACATATGATGTGCATGTGCGCATCTTGTAAGTGTATATATATATATATATATATTTGTGATTTATATATTTGATATATCCACATGTGTAAATTGATTAATGGTAATAAGATAAATATAGTAATATAAGATATTGACAATATATTGGAATATTTAATATAAGATATTGAATATTAATGAGATAAATCAATCAAATATATTTTCTTTATTTTACTAGTAAAATATTTTCTTCCTATCTACTCTACATAAGTGGCGCCCCAACACCTAAATAAGAAAGAGGTTGGCTAGCTCTTTTTGTACATCACAATTCCAAGAGCTCATAGTTCTTATGAAAAATAAAGAGAGTTTTGAGGGAGAGAAAAGGCCAGTCTAGCTGCCGGATTTTTCTAGTAGCAATCCAATGGTGGATTCCGGCGGGTTGTTCATGTGGACTAGCGGTAGAAGCCGAATGCTTGGGCGCCTCCATGCATCGCTACTCTCCGTAGACGGTCAAAGCGTCGATATTTTAGATCAAGCAAGGTAACCACCGTTTTTAGCTTATTTGTTTATTGCTTAAACGAAGTCGATCTTGGGTAAAAGGAAATCAAAATTTTGAATTCCGCTGCGTTCCCGCAAAGAGTTTATAACAGTGGTATCAGAGAGAGCTTCGAGCTTAAGCAATAAGCATGTTATTTTGTGTAGTTAATTTTATCGTTTAAATCACATAATTGAAAGATGAAAGATTTTTTATTCGCAAAAGTGATACATGAAAAGAAATAAAAGACCGAGATCGGGTAGTGCTCGCCGATCGGGCGGCCGGTCGGTAGTGGCGGCGCGGCAGGCAACTCGCCGCCGGCGCCGCTTGACCGGTCAATGCTGGCGGATCTCCTAAATTTTGTTTTGTGTATTTTTTGATTCAATATGGTTCATAGTTGTGATTGGTAATTTCTCCTTTGTTTAGTTGTGTCATGTGGCAAACCAATGGTTCAAATAGTTTAGACCATTGGGATGCCACATGACATTAAAATAATAATGGCATTTTCAAACTTTGTTTGGAATAGGCCTAGGTCTTTCCAAATATTTAATTTGGAAAAAGGCCTACGCCTGGGCCACTTTCAAAATTTTGATTTTGGAAAGTGGCCAGGCATATTAACCAAAATATTGGCATTTCCAAATTTTGTTTAGAATAGCCCTAGGCACTTTTCAAAATATTTGATTTTGGAAAAGGCCTAGGCCTAGCCCTTTTCAAAATTTTGATTTCGGGAAGGGCCAAGGGAGATGCCTTTTGGTTTAGGAAACCAAATGCACCCCTTTTGATTAGGAATCAAAAGGAAATAGACAAAAGAGACTTAATTTTAATTTTGATTTATTTTTAGAATAGTTCTAATTAATTAAAATTAAAATTAAATCGTTTAAAATTAATCGTTAATTTTATTTGATTAAAATAATTTAATTAATTAAATGTTAATTAGTTAATTAATTGGATAAAATGATTTAATAGATTAAATGTTAATTGATTAATTAAGACGCAAGTAGTTAAATGTTGATTTATCTTTTTCATAAGTTGTTATTGAATGGATTAGATATAATAGATATAATATGATTATATGGACCCCGATTGATCATGGACTCGACCGATAGGATAGATGTGAATGATTTAATTTTTCTATTGGTTTAAAATTTGTCCTAGGCCGTTATGAAGAATGTGACTTAGTTTATTTTCTGTATTTATCCCGTTCCCGTTGGCTCCCCCCATGTGCGGCGGGTGTATTTATTTTATTAGATAGAATTAAATGTAACAAGAATGGAGCAGAAGATGGAGACCAAAGGAAGAAGAATAAAGATCCCATTGGAGAATGGCGCATTAAAGATCATATTGGCGGTTGCAGCTACGTGCCTTAGATTGTGACATGCGTTTTCGTCAGTTTGTATTCGAAACCGCACCTAGGAAAAGTCCATGATCATACCGGTTACTTTACGCTTTTATTTATTTTGTGCTTGTATTTATTTTATATGATATGATAGATGCATGACTAGGCACGATCTAGATAATGTGTAGGATGTATGTCTATAGAGATAGATATATTTGATGAGACCGTAATTAAATTAATTAAGTGAAATAATTTACGTAAATACTTCCACAACAAAAATCGAGTTATAATATGTCTCCCAATATTATAGTGACGGTGAAGAGCCCTTATTCGGATCCAACTGATCGGCCCACGTCGGGAGTTGACCTACCTCAGGTATATCGTCATTATCAAGAAATGATCGTTATGAGATCTCATGAATACTTGGGTTACGACTCGACTAAGAATCTTGCGGTGATTGGCCCACGTCAGCACCGTCTGATTTTAGAGACATAAGATTGACTATCACATAGTCGATGTGAATTATCAAAGAGTTGACTAGTCAAACCACTGAAAGTCACGTTGGACGCGATTGGTAAGAAGTACCTACCCATCGAAATTGACCCGGTCGATCGGTCCACGTCGGGGATCGTGTCAACTAGATTGGATTCCAGCCACTAAAGAATTTTGAAAAAAATATTGAAAGTCAATTGGGAGTGGTTGACTAGTGGGAGCGAAATCATAAACCAAAGACTATTTTTGATTTTGCGTGTATAAACAACAACACACTTTTATCTTTATTTTTATGTTGTAGTTTTTAGCGAACTTTTATATTTATGTTTTTCTTGATTAGTAAAACCAAATAACGACTGCTTGAGAAACGTTCTCAAGAATGGTTAAGTAAATTTTAGTCCTTTTATAATAAGCAATGACACGAGCAACCCCGTTATAGTAGTTAGACACAAGGATACTACATATTTGATGTAGTACTCCAAGACTTTAATTCTTAATGGAAAAAAGGAAGCTCATGACATTGGATACGATCCAATATGATCATTCAGTCATATGATGACAATTAATTCAAACGTTGGATAAGAATGACCACATCTAATTTTGGAAAGGTTGTTTTCAAAATTATAAGATTTAAGTATCGACTTAATTCTACCATTGCTTAAAGGTTAATTAAGTAGTTAATGTTTTGAATGCGATTTAAAAGGTTAAATAAACTATTTAATAAACTTTAGATTTTCTTTATGAAAGGAAATCGAAGACATAGCTCTTGTGATCTTTCTTAAGTCTTATGAAGATTACACTAAGAAATATTTACAAATGCTTGAAGGATTAAAAAGGAAAGTTAGGGGATGTGCTTAAGTAGAGAACTTATTGAAGTTTCTATTCTAGGCAAGTGAGTTGAAATAAATCTATCTAAGTTCAAAGTCAACTCTAAGATATATGATATCTCACGAGTGTGATTAATTACAAAGATTAAATACAGATATGGAAGGTGAAGCAAACGTTGTAGCACTTACCATATTCTGGATCTAGCAAACTGATAAATGAACTAAATAAACATTATTGTGTTCCGGTTCTTATGAAGAACACGAATTCAGTTATTTGTTAGGATTTAGCAGACATATACAATTGTAAGGAATAAATGTTATTCCGATAAAGTTGAAAGGTCACTGAATCTAAAATATTAGATTGATGTCACTGTATAGTTGATATAGGTGAAAAATCTCAACTAAATATTTGTATGGCTGTTATCCTTGATTTGTGGTTGTTCTAGGCGCAGTCTCTATGGAAGGGAATCATGTAAACAAACGTCATTCTGATGATGTTGAACCAAATGATTATGAATCATGTGGGTTATACGTATCTTATTCAAAGAGGACTAAAACACCCTTTTAAGAAAAGGCTATGAAGATTGACTAGAGCCTAAACATATTGATGTTTGTTGGCTTATGACAATGTATACCATAAACAATTGTCTATTAATCTCTACGATTAATTTTTGAAATAGTCAAAGTGTACTCAGTGAAGTGCATAATTCAGAAAGCCCAAAAAGTTCGAGCTCGTACAAATATGAGGTTGATGAACTGCTTTGGAATTAATCTTCAATTGGATTGAAGCAATTAATATATTTAGGGTGTTTCAGAAAATGTCTGAAATAGAATCAAATTCTCCCTTAAAGGATACCATCTTTGGATACGCAATTAGATTGTGTTCCCAAAATGGAAACAACACTTTATATGATAAAGGTGTGACACAAGCCATGCGAAGTATCCCTTACCCGTTTCGGGAGAGTGCCCTTATACTTAACCGAGTTCCAAAGAATAAAGGTTGACTGAATTCCATATTAGATATGGAAGGGGATATTGTCGAATCTATCTTAACCGATGATTTGAAGTTGTCATAGGAAAAGTCAGAAAGGCTTGGAGCCTAGTACGACATATGCAACTTTGTGGAATATCGTAGCAAGTTCGCTAGATATTCTTTACTTGTCCGTAGAGCAAAAAATGTTTGTCTCCAAACATGCTGTCTTCTAGAAGAAGTGTTTCTTCCAAAAGAAATAGTGGGAGTAAATAAGATCTCAAAGGAGTTTGAGAACCACAAAGATATATTCAACCATTGGAACGTGAGCAGACGCCATATAGTGATGAGGTGTAGAACACTGCTCAATGCACACAAAAGTTCTGTAAGTCCGTGGATAACCTCAAGCCTGAAAAGGATGTTGTATGTTCATCTTGAAGAATGAATGTCTCACGACTTCTGAAGGAATGTTTTAAAGGCAAGCTTGAGAGATATGGCAAGGAGCCATAATATCTGAATTAGATTCCATCAGTGACAACCAGGTTGTGAACCTAGTTTGTCTTACCTAGAGGGAATATCCATGAAAGGCTGACATGAATAGTAATATGATTACCATAAGTCTATAGTGACGGATGAAGGGTACATGGTGTAAACCTTGTAGTTATCTTTATGCTGCCAGCTGAGCCCAGTTCTGTTCAGACTATGCTTGTTATAACTTTGTATCATGGCTATATGATAGTGTTGAAGACGTTGGGTAGAAAACTCAATGTTCATAGACGATAGCATGATTTGTGAGCCCACGAGATCCATTTATGGACTCAAACAAGTTTCTCTAGATGATTTCTTTGTTTGATAATCAAAGGAGTTTGGTTTAGTTAAAAGAAGGATATGCCCAATGTGCAAGATGGATAGTGGGAGTGTGTTATGATTTTTGGGTAAGGTGTTGGATATCTCTCTCGGGAATTATCACCCCATGTCACAGTCAATACACGTTTGGTAGGTCAAGGTCTTTACAAAAGCATTTGAATTAGCAGTTCTTATTTTATAAATAAGAATCTATAGTGATAGATTTAACTGCTGTTAGATTATAGTTTACCTATATAGATGTGATGCTAAAAGAGTTTAGCATAGATCACGACGGGGATACTTCTAGCCAGTGTTCTCAAGATCTATCTATGTTAGGACGTTCGTCCTAAAGATAAGGTGAAAGATGATGCTTATGGAAGGTTTTCTTTGCTACTGTGATAGGAACCATCATAAAAGTAATGCCAGATGTTCATACTTCATGAAGAGTCATGAGAAAGTATGAAAGTAAATCCAGTGAATGTCGAGAACATCCTTAAATAAGTTAAGGATGGTTTCCTAGTTTATCGAAGCTTGGAAGCGAATAAATATAGTTATACAGACGTATATCGTGAGTCTTACGAAGGCAAGTGGGAGCTACGGTCTGGGTTTGCAGTCACCTTGATTAAGTGATACAGTGAGCTGGAAATGTTCTTGGCTATGGGTCACTGTAAATTCTAAAACTAGGCCAAACACAGTTGTGCCTTGGAGGCACAGCAGGATAAGTAAATGGATCTATGAGGTTCATTCCTGAATCTTGTACGGTTCTTCCAACTTTTCTATATAGCTGATATAGTAAGTGGATTCATTGCTGGAAGCAAGGACCGGGGTCTCGTCAAATATTCATGTGTGTGTTGAAGCAGTTCCTTTGGCTTGGTCATTTGGAACATGATATGAAGATAGTCTGAGTCCCCGTGGATAGTGATCCGTTTATGGCTAGGGCTGGTTTCGAGTATTGCATGAGATTCTCGTGTTTCAACTTGGTCTCGTGTGTACGAGTGATTGGTTTTGAGGACAAGTGGGAGATTGTTGAAATAGTGTTCTAAACCTAATCGGGTTGGACCGGATCCAACCGGGTCGGATCATTCCTACTATTTCTTTGTGTTTATACATATATTAAATGGCTTTTTGTTGTCATATATTTTTCTTTTAAACAACCAATTATGAATTGTTATATGATAACATCCTTAGTGTTAAACTGTGATAGAGAAACCATGATAGGCGATTATGGTTGATGAGATCTCTAATCACTTTAATAAGTTTGATACTTAAATGTCTTTAGGCTGATGTACTATTAAACAGGGAATTGATAGTATAAACATGCTAGCACGTATTAGATGTCTTCTGTCTTTAAAGGCAGGGATAGATCTCGTCTATCGAAGTGTAGAGACACTTGGACTGTACGTGGACGTGTATTAGAGAATGCGTACGTTAGACTGACCCACTTATATTAAGTGTCGCACTATGTGGCACTTGTGTAATTATCCTTTAGACCGGAGTCTTCATGGCATCACGGCGTGGATTGTCATGCTTTGACACTATTGAGGTTTCTTGCCACGGGCGATCATGCGGTAGTGATTGGGTGTGATCTATCAAGCACGCGGAGTATACATGTTTGGTCGTCTGGGAATCGCGTACCCTATCAGTAGGGGTGAATATCCGAAAGGGCCTTCTAATAAGGAATATCTTACTCTCATGAATATTTGAAAAGTGGGAGTAAATGAGTTACTTCAAGAAAGCCTGATATCCAGAATATAAGATACGATCATTAATGTATTGACACTCGAGATAGGATCGTATCAATATTATTACAGCGATAGGATTATAAGTTACACGGTAACTGTTTCACATGAAAGGTAGTAGTCATTGCATTTGACTCTTCTGATGATTGGGGGTCACGGTGTGTTGCTAGACGCTATCCCGTGATCGTTAGGCATGAAGGGCATTTTCGTAATTTGCACTTTGTGTCTACGGCCAATATATTCGGAAGCCTATCGGGTCACACACATATGAACATCTAGCCGGATTAAAATGTGATTATAGTTGATAACTAAATAAGAAAAGAATTTATCTCATACTATAAAGGTTATAGTGGTAAATTAATATGGTGGTATTTATTTATTATGAATAAATATAATACATGACATTAATTATGTTGTTTAATTAAATATATGTATTTTGATACATATGGGGCGTACACTTGGATTGTGCAATTTAATTAATAGTATTACCATATATTAATATTAGATATTTATATTTATATATGTATATGCTTTCATACGTGACTTGCACATATGATGTGCATGTGCTAATCTATTAAGTTAAAATATATATATATATATATATATATATATATATATATATATATATATATATATATATATATATATTTATATTTGTGATTTATATATGTGATATATCCACATGTGTAAATTGATTTATGGTAATAAGATAAATATAATCAATATAAGATATTGACAATATATTGGAATATTTAATATAAGATATTGAATATTAATGAGATAAATCAATCAAATATATTTTCCTTATTTTACTAGTAAAAGGTTTTCTTCCTCTCTACTCTACATAAGTGGCGCCCCAACACCTATATAAGAAAGGGGTTGGGTAGCTCTTTTTGTACATCACAATTCCAAGAGCTAATAATTCTTATGAAAAATAAAGAGAGTTTTGAGAGAGAGAAAATGTCGGTCTAGCAGCCGGATTTTTCTAGTAGCAATCTAATGGTGGATTCTGGCGGGTTGTTCATGTGGACTAGCGGTAGAGGCCGAACGTTTGGGTGGCTCCGTGCATGCTACTCTCCGTAGACGGTCAAAGCGTCGATCTTTTAGATCAAGCAAGGTAACCACAGTCTTTAGCTTATTTGTTTATTGCTTAAACGAAGTCGATCTTGGGTAAAAGGAAATCAAAATTTTGAATTCCTCTGCGTTCCCGTGAAGATTTCCTAACAAATAGAACCAAGGATTAGGAGATATGCAAGTAAGACACTGAATCACATTTGATTTGAGAATCAACCTAATCAGAACACTTACAATAGGGTGTAGCTCTACATCCTAATCCACTAGATAGACACAATTAGTACTTCAGGCTAGTGTGTGTCTTGTAACCAGCACCTTGCAGGGGTTAAGATTAGCAGACTTAACAGGACAATGGTGGTTCACACAACTAAACAAACACCATAATGACTCTAAATCAAGATAGACCTCATTCGAGGGTGGAGCAAAGACTTAAAGTCTTGGATCCTTTGAAGACTCAAAGCACAGACAACAGGAGTCACTAAGCAATCTGACTTGGCACTTCAGACCAACCGGATTGATGTATACTACTTTGATCAACAATGATCAATTACCAAAATCAATGCAGCACAAACAGAACAGACATAGACAAAACACAATCAAAACCTGATGTGATCCGTGAACCGAATCAGGTCCGAAAATGCACGTGGATTGACTGTAGGCACCAATCAAACGAGCACCTTGACCCTTGGCTAACCTATAACCAAAAACCTTTGTATAACGGATACCTACAAGGTTCACTCACAACCTTGATAAGTCCGGTTAGGAATCCACCCTCGTGAGAAAACTCACAAAAGTTTGAAGCTTCAAATAAAATATATTTATCTAAACATTTGTCTGTCCAAGAAGAATACAGCTAAAGCCTTTTTATATGCTAGAAAAAAAACATAAACTAATCCCAAAGCAATGTGGACAAAATTATTTAACATAAACTAATCCCAAATGTTTCGTTTGTTGAACCTTTTGGAGGTTTTTCGTACATTGTAAGTTTTTGGAGATTTTGTTGTCAGTTTACATTTCCATCTTTAGTTGGATGTTTCTATTCGTGTTGTTGAAAAAAATATAACCGAGTCTTTTAGCTTCCATTAATACTAAACTCGATATGATGTAGTAGAGGCTTACGTATAATATGGAATTTATTTTTATTATACTTGCCGAGCGTTCCTTTTCAGGATATGGACTCGGTGTCCAGGAACATGGCTTTACAGTAGGTATCAGAGAGAAGCATCTTCTTTTAAGATAGTATTTCTTTAGACCACTTAGTAACGTTCTATTTTTTCTTTGATCTTTCAGATGGTAACAACTAGAAGAGGAGTTCATGGTGTTAAAAGTTTAGGGGTACAACAAGAGAGTCCGATACCAGTGGTTAGCGGTGGGTTTGTGCAACCGAATCCTTCACCTCACCAGAGCCACACCCCATAGCCTCATTAGAGCCCAACACCATGACATCAGTTTCATCAGGAGCCACATCATAATCACATTCCATATAAGCCTGTGGATGAACCCTTAAGAATTACTATAGTAGATGAGATTACACCGGTGTACGTACCCCCAGTGATGAGTGTGTACCCTCCACCTCCACCAGTAAGCCATCCTCACACTCTAGTTATCCCTCCTCATCAGCAGACTTTTTTCCCTCCACGTGTAGGTCGCACAACTCGACCTACCATACCACCTTCACCACAGTTTGATCACCAGCATGGTTTTGGCTACCCAACTTATAGATTACACCAGCCTTACCATACCCCTGCTCATCAACAGAGATACCACCCATACCAAACCGAGCGACAAGTAGTCCCTCTACAACAACCTCAACCAACACCATACCCACCGCAGCGGCATTATCCACCACAAGTATCCTTGAAACACCCCCGCCGGTTTACCCACCAGTTAGACCACCACCAGTTGTTGAACAAGCACCTCCGGTTGACTGATACACCAAGTTGAAAAGGAATAGGGTACAAGACTTTTTTAAGAACGTAGAGCCGTCGAAGGCTGAGGCTTGGTTAAGGAGTTTTGAAAAGGCTTGCAGGAACATGAACATACCCGAGGCAGAAATGGCACATTAAGCAGTTGGTTTTCTTTTGGGTGCAACGGAAGGATGGATAGATGCTATAAAGAGTAGCAATGGAAAAGTTACATAATGGCAAGCGTTCAAGGACCTGTTTTACAAGGAGTACTTCCCAGCTACGGTGCAAGCGGATAATGCGAGCCAGTTTTTGAGCCACAAGCAGGGTCTACATATGACAGTTTCATAGTACACTAACCGGTTCAACGAGTTGGGTAGATTTCACCCTAAGATTATGAGAGTTGAGAAGAGGAGGATGGCACTCTATAAGAACAGTTTGTCTCGTGAGATCCAAGCACGAATGATGAGAGCTACACCAAAAACCATGGCGGAAATGTTGAATAAGGCATTAGAGGTCGAGACCTTCAAGAATAAGCCTTCGGTGATTATTGGTTCTAAGAGAAACTTTGGAACTAGTCAAGGACACGGTCGGGGAGCACCACATCAGAATGCTAAGAAGACGACCACACCTTTGGCAGCTACACCTTTGACTGGATCACTGCTTTGCTCGAAGTGCAACAAGAACCATTCCGGTGAGTGTTGAGCAAATACAAGTGGCTGCAACTATTGTGGAGATCCAGGACATTATGCAAGATCATGCCTAGATAAGGGGAACAAAGGTCAAAGGAGCGGAAAAGGAGGTTTGAGTCGACCTGTTCTAGTTTTTGTTGGGGATGCCGAGATTGCTGAGCCAGACGACAATGCTATTTCGGGTACCTTAGTTTGTTTATTCTATTTTATTAGAGTACTTGTGTAGCATGTTAAATCATGTTGTATTTGTATTGAACTAAATGTTTTTACATCTTAGGTATGATAATATTAGACTACTTAGCAGTTACGGTGCCTTGGTTGATACGGTAGCGTTTAACACCTTTGTGTTAACTAAGATAGCTAAGAAATTGAATCTACTTTCGGAAACCTTAAGAAACACTCTATTGATAACTACACCATTAGGGAATGTAACTAAGGTAACTAGGATGATACCTCAAATGGATGTTCAAGTAGGAGCGTATTGGTGCAAGAGTGACTTCAAGATTCTGGACTTTCAAATTTTGATGTAATTCTTGGAATAGATTGGCTATCCAAGAATTATGTCCACTTAGACTGTAAAGAGTAGAGAGTAACTTTTAAGGTACCCAGAAAATCGTCAAAGTCTTATCAAGGTAACTTCTACAAGCATAGCAAGAACCGTCATCCAATAATTTCAGCAGTCAAGGCGATAAGAGCTTTTCAAAAAGGTTGTGAAGGCTACTTGTTGTATGCAATGGATGTTGAACAAGTTAAGCCTAAGTTAGAGGAAACTCCTATAGCGAAGGTATACCCCGAGGTTATTTCCGGATAAGTTACCTGGAAATATGCCAGATAGGGAAATCGAGTTCGAGATCAAGTTGGTACCGGGAGCAACTCCAGTAGCTAAAGCACCCTATAGGATTGCTCTGGCTAAATTGAAAGAGTTGAAGGCTCAGCTTAAAGATATGCTTGAATGGAATATAATTCATCCTAGTACATAACCATGGGAGCCCCTGTGTTGTTTTTTAAGAAGAAAGAAATGAAGAGCATGAGAATGTGCATAGATTACAGAGCTTTGAATAACCTCACCATCAAGAATAAGTATCCACTACCGCGGATTGATGATCTTTTTAATTAGTTGCAAGGCAAGAGAGTGTTTTCCAAGATTGATCTTAGGTTAGGTTATCACCAGTTGAAGATTAAGGTTGCAGATATACCGAAGACTGCTTTTAGTACTATATATGGACATTATGAGTTCTTGGTTATGCCATTTGGACTCACTAATGCCCCATCTGAATTTATGGATTTAATGCAACGTGTTTTCATGCCTTACTTGGATAAACTCATAGATGACATCCTTGTCTACTCAACGTGTTCATAGATGACATCCTTGTCTACTCAAAGGATGAGAAGGAGCATGAAGAACACTTAAGGATTGTGTTGAAAACCTTGAAAGTGGAGCAATTATATGCTAAGTTTTCAATGTTTGACTTTTGGTTGGATCAAGTCAGTTTCTTGGGTCATGTAATTTTGGCGATGCCATTCAAGTTGATCCGGAAAATATTGAAGCGGTTGAGAAATGACCTAGACCGACAACAGTATTAGAAGTGAGATGTTTTCTCAGTTTGGCCGGTTACTATAGAAAGTTTGTGCAAGACTTTTCAAAGATAGCTACACCACTCATGAAACTTAGACAAAAGAATGTGAAGTTTGAATGGACTAGTGAGTGAGAGGTAGCTTTTCAGATTTGAATGATAAGTTGACTACAGCCCCAGTGTTGGCCGTTCCGAATTTTTTTATAACTATGACGTCCACACCGATGCTTCGGAACAAGGTTTGGGTTGTGTGTTGATGCAAGGAGAAAAAGTGATCACCTATGTGTCTAGACAATTAAAGGTGCATGAAAAGAATTATCCGACACACGACTTGGAGTTAGAAGTGGAAGTGATTGCCTTAAACACTTGGAGGCATTACTTGTATGGAGTCAAGGCAAGGATTTTTACGGATCACAAAAGTTTAAAATATTTCTTCACTCAAGAGAATCTGAATATACGGCAGCGGAGATGGTTAGAATTTGTGAAGGATTGCGACTTGTACATTCAATACAATCCGGGTAAAGCTAATGTGGTTGCAGATGCTTTGAGTAGAAAACCAATGTTCATAATTTCAAGGGTTGAAGATGTGACAGAACAATTAAATGGGCTGAAAATCCAGGGTTTTTAGCAGATTGAGGACCGGCAGTTTATGGCACCGTTGTTAGCAAGATAGGAGTTGATGGATGACTTACGGGAAAAGCAAGATGAAGATCCAGTGTTGGTTGATTTGAAGCATGTTGCAAGAGAGAAACCTATAGTGGGTTATGTGTTAGACAAAAGCGGGAACCTTTTGTATCAGGATCATTTATGTGTACCTAATGTTGGCGACTTAAGGCAAAGAGTTATGGAAGAGGCACATAGGATCGCCTTTGCAGTTCATCCAGGAGATACTAAAATGTATAGGGATTTGAAGGAAAAGTTTCAGTGTCCTTTAATGAAGTTGGAAATAGCAAAGTTTGTGGCAGAATGTGATGTATGTCAGAAAGTTTAGGTGGAGCATAGGAGACCAGGAGGTATGCTGAAGCCCTTGGATATCCCCAAGTGGCAGTGGGATAAGATCACGATGGATTTCATCACTGGTTTACCAAAAACGAAGAATGGACATGACATGATTTGGGTGATTGGGGATAGACTGACCAAGTCCGCCCATTTCTTACCAACTAAGGGTAGACATGTCTTTGAAGAAGATGACAACACTATACTTGGATAATATAGTGAAGTTGCACAGAGTACCTATCTCGATAGTTTCGGATTGTGACAGCCAGTTCGTCAGTCGGTTTTGGAAAAGTTTGCAAAAGGCTGATGACGGTCAAATTATACCCGTAAAAGTCATCAACGTTGACCTTAAATCGAGATTAATAATATATATTTCATATTAAATCACATGTTTATATTTATTATTTAATGTTAAGTGATTATTAATATGATATTTGGTATTTAGCCATTTTCATTATTAAAAGCCGATTTATTGTGCGATAAATGCTGATTTTGTAGATCACGACAAATCGAGAGGATAAATGTCATTCAATCAATAGATCTCAAGATAATAAGGAAGAAAATCGGAGCATTAATCAAGAGATAAATTAGAGAAATCAGATCAACACGAAAGCGTGCAGTGGGGAACAAGATAGACGAGAAAAACGGTTAACATGTGCAAAGTTAGGTTCGGTCGACCGAGTGAGGAGCTTCGGTTGACCGAGTGTGTCGATTCGGTCACTTTTCGGATTTTTTTGTATTTATCTTCTAGATCCTTCATAAGTCGGCAGAAACTCCTATATAAGCAGCAGCTACGAGAAATTGTAAAACACACCAAAAAATACCTTAGAATATCATTCAATAAAATCACTCTATTCATATCTTGATACAATGTAGAATAATTTGAGGGTTTCCAGAGTTTAAGGGCTGTAAATTATGTAAGCCTTTATTTTCTGTTTCTTTTATTTTAAGTAATTAATCCCTTCCAGTTATGTTTTATCGTTTGAATTAGTTAATCATAGCTAGATGATGTAGATCTAGGCTATGACATTAGGTGTGTGGCGATACCTTGTCTATGGGGATCCCATAACCTACGTCATATGTTTAACGTCTATTCATGAATCTGCTTGGTTTAATTAATGTGTATCTAAGTAGTTTATATGATTTCTTTACGAGTTACTGTTTAATCTGTTCTGTATGATGAAACACTGAGAAATATATTCTAGGATGTAATCTGGGGATGAAATCGTTTGGGTGACCGAATCGAATCATTCGGTCGATCGAGTGTCTATCTTTCGGGTCGACCGAGCCCCTATTTGTCTCTGTTAGTTAGTCCGCCACGTCTTTATGGTAGGTTTAGCTTATTAGGATTTATTATCTCATTAGGTATGGCTACTGCCACGTCGCTCGTCGCTTTTCATTAGCGTATTATTAGGAAATACCAATATAAGACGCCTAGTTCGGCTCACGAACGATCTTTCGGGACTTTCAAATGAGATCTAGGTAGGTTTTGTATTAGGAATTGACGTCACCTAGTTATACGTAGTTCGTAAACTAGCATGAGACCTAAAAGGTAATTGTTAGTTGGACGAGGGCTTGAGCGATCGTTTAGGAAGTACGCCTAACCATAGGAATGTTGCCTAAACGAGGTGTACGATTAATATCGGCATCCTTAGTGTAGTAAGCGTGTGAGTTATATGAGATGGAGGCCTTAAAAAGCGAAGTCACGTAACAATAACACAGTGATCTAGTAACCTAACCGGTACTAAGTCAAGTTAAAGAGGATGACTCCCGTAGCCAATCTAAAATAAGATACAAACGGATTAACAGTTAATGAGTTTAGTTAGTTTTATAAATTATCTAGGTCCAAACGATAAAGACTATAATTGGGGAGGCTAATTACGTTGTGTCGAGTCGTGTCTTTACTTTTCTTGTTTTATGTTGGTCATAGACCGCCTTTATGTCCTTGACATGTATAATTAATTGTTTATATATGGAATTACCCACAATTGGTTCCCTGTGGGATCGACCTTGATTCACTATAGCTATACTACGATGGGCCTAGTCCTCTTGCTAGTATTGGTTTATGGTGGTCAAGTATATTATAACCTGATTGACCACGTCATCAAGTTTTTGGCGCCGTTGCCGGGGAACCAACGGTCAATTTTATATATAAATAATTTTCTTATTCATGTCAAGTTTTCTGTTTTAGAGTCTGTTTTTTTACGTTTTTGAGTCCCTCTGGTTGTCTGCTCTGTCTGAAAATTCCAGATTCTTAAAAAAAAAAAAAAAAAAAAAAAATATTATTCGGTCGACCGAGAGTTTATAATTTTTTGTTTTGTTTTGTTTTGTTCTGTTTACATTGCTTCGATTTGTGTTTTTCGAGTCCGGAATTTCGGCGTGTCTGCTTATCCTCAGTATGTTTAATCCAGAGGTCTCGATAGCGACATGGGAAACCATGTTAAAATCAGTCTACGGTCTGTTTGTTTTTGTTTTTCTTCTGTTTGCAGAAACCAGGGAAGCAATAATCCAAGTCAATAATTTTTCACGGGCGCTGAGAAAATAACCCAGCAAACATGTGGAGCTACGAATCTAAGATGGGAAAAGCGATGGAAGCAATACCTTTAAAGCACCAAGATGGCTCTGAAAAAAATTTAAAGGCTTAAATTCTTCGTGGTACAATGTTGAAGGCAAGGTACTACCCTTTTTTTTTTTTGCTTATGTTTTATTATCTTTTGGTTTTTTGAGCATAAGTTAGCCTATACATGAACCTTAGTATGAATCTTAGCCCGGAGTTAGTTTGTAAGATTAATTCTATTAGTGCCGGAGGTTCTGCCCCAAATCTGTCTCATCTAGAGGGTGTAAGGAAACATGTAGTCGTTGAAAGGAAGCAGTGAATAAAGAGTTCCTCGTAGTTCTGTTAAAATCTCATGGTCCTATGCATGAAATTGTTTCTATTGGCCATGGGAGCAACAAATTGTGTAGTTTAAGCATTCAAAATCTAAAGAAGACGTTGAGTTTTGAGAGAACACCATCTTTTGCTTTCGTTGATGTTTATGGTGATGGCTTCTCGGTGAACCCACCTTAAACAAATACGAGATTACGCTTTGGGTGCAAATTTAGAAATCGAAGAATCTTTGTACATAGGTTCGGAAATGGTCTAACCATGGCTGGGCGAGTTCAACCGAGCTTCGGCTCAATCGACTCCCCTCCACATGTGATGTACGTTACAGCAGTTCGACAAGACTTAGCATAGCCGATAAGCCTTCGGGCTAAACGGGGCTTAATCTTGACGGATTGGCCTGAACTATCACATATGTTCCAACGAATAAGACGGCGTAGGCTTGCCTACATAACCGACCTTATTCGGAGTATTTTGATTCATTGTTTCTTATTGTCAAGGCCAAAACCGTAATTAGTAACCGTAATTCACTAATTCCTAAAACGAGAGCCGAGGTAAGAGCTTTGGATAAATGGTATGGATAAATGTCGTTTCCTAGGTCTCACAACCAAAGGAAAAGTATTAATCCGCAAAAGCGACAAGCCCACCTCATATAATGCTCGAAGGGTCAAAGTCTGGCGATCCAAGACTGATAACTGACAAGGATACTTTTGGAAAGTCGAGCTGAGGGCTTTAAACTCAGAACTACCTTTTTTTAAAACCCTTAGGATTTCTTTTTAGAATTTTAGGTTTTTTTTTTTTTCTTTGAGTCAAATAAGAGTAACATGACATATGTTGAGGTTTTTTATTTTGCCGTGTTCCAATGGCCATTGGGCTAAGGATGTGCAAAACTTTTTTACTCAATATAGGCCACGTGAATTAGAGTTTCTTAGGAGAGTCAGAAAATTGCTAAAGAAAAGGAAATTTAGCAATCAATCTTAAGATGGAAGCATTAAGAGAGCTTGAGAATTGCGAAAATGTAATGAGAGAATGATTGGTGCGAACAAGAACAATTTTGGTCAACTTCCAAAATCTTTTAGAATGGTGGTCCAAGTGAAAATTCAAAGTGGTGCGCAATTCATTCTGCAACTATCCTTATCTTTCCCTTACACTTTTTCACCTTCAAACTTTTCGATCCTCTCACCAATCTGCCCCAACAGTTCACATTTCTAACCATACTTTCATCGCCTCTCTTTCTTTCCATCCGTTTCACTCTCCCACCCAATCTCAATGCCTTAACCATTTTCAAAACACCCATAAACACAATTTCGTACCCACCCTTTATCTTTTCTTCCCAACCTTATGTGTATCTTTTTCTAAACCCATCATACTCTCAACCTCCATTTTGTTTACAAAATAACTTTGTGTTGCGGAATTTGAAATATTGCTAAGCTTTATTGATAATTTTTTATCATTTTGATTTTCATGATCCTAGTTGGGGGAAGTGTAGCTCTGACCCTAGCTAGATTTTAAAGGTTTTTGGTTCGATCAAAGTACAACTTATCTTTCTACCGGAAGTTTTAAATTTCACATTTTTTCCGTCTATTCCGGCATTTCTTGATGATAAGTTTTGTTCTGAACTATCACACCGATACGACCCTGTTGATGACGGTTATGATTTTTACGTGATCATTGGGTTATTAGTAATTTCGAGGAGTAACTACATCTCCCTAAGTTGTTGATATCCAATGCAAGCGAGAAGTTTATGCGTTAAGTGTTTGATTTTATCTTTAGCCAATAGGTCGCATTCAATCTGTTATACCTTACCAAGTTTCTCTTTTCCTGGATTGAATACCTTTTCGATAAATTCACCCTCGTGTTTTCCCACTTGGGGTAATGCTTTTTGATCTTTTTCTTCTCCACCCGGTTTTAAGAATATTTAGGCGGTGGAGGTTGTCGATAAAGACTACCATCTTTAGTTGCTTGTTTATTTTTCTTTTTATTTAGTATTTTTCTTTTTGGTTTCCCTTGTCATTGGTTATATAAAATAAAGTGGCTTAAACTGTTTTTCGGTATTCATACCTAATTACTGCCACATTATTCTATAACTTCCATAGACATGGTGTTATTAACGGTTTCGTGGAGTTTTGTGCCTTATACAGGTTTTCACTTGCTTCTCCACAACGTCTTTGACATTTACTCGATATTGTTCCTTTACTTGAGAGCCGTTTCGAGCTAAGTCTTTTCTTAAATTCTCATTTATTTTTGTCATTGAGGACAATGCCATGTTTAAGTGGGGGGTAGGAGACTTAGCTATGTTGTTATGATTGAAATTTGAATGAAACGGCACATGATTGAAAAAATTGAATAAATACCATATTATTTATCTCGTACCCTTAGAATTGTGAGTCCCTAGCTAAGAATTAATAGGAAAGGAACCAAGTTTCATGAGTACGTGATCATTTTATACTTATGTTAAGTAAATGTAAGGATATTCATGCCCGTTTTTGCGAGTAGTTGTTTATTATTCAAATTACTCAATCTGTGAATCGAGTATACCGCGCAAATCATAATAATTGGAGAAATTATGTGTACATTGTATAGATGATTGGTTATGCCTACCTAGTGTCGATATCTATCTGCTGAGGTATTCTTATATTCTTACCAACAAAAGCGGAGTAATAAGCTTGAGACGTACCTGTGTTTTAGCAAAATGTTAGACACTGGGCTTGTAGTAACATTACCAAAGTAGCCCCGCGCTTGTGGTAATATTCAATGCTATATTTGATCTAAGATAGGGGGATACTTTAAAAAGTTTTCTTTCTTGAGATTGATAGTATTTGAAAAATATGAAGATATGAATTGAAGATATTCAACTCTTTAAGAGGCTTTGAGTAGTACTCGGTCTCCAAGTCCAAAAACCCTATAGATACGCTCTTGCTTATTGCTCTAGTGCTTCAAAAATTTAAAGGCTTGAGAAGTATTAATGCTGAGGTTGGTAGGTTGAGATTACGAAGTTGGCATAAACTCTAATCTTGCTACGAATATATAAAACTAAATGCACATGCACATATCACTTCGATTCATAGTGAGTAGTGAATAATGGATATCTTATGAGCATGACTAGTATGAGTTGACTTGAGCTTCTTGCGTAAGTATGACCTGACCATGAGAAATGTTGTCTTGGGAAATGACTTATTGATGCTTTGTTCGGGACGATCAAAGTCTAAGTGGGGGGTAGTTGATGACAGTCAAATTATACCCGTAAAAGTCATCAACGTTGACCTTAAATCGAGATTAATAATATATATTTCATATTAAATCACATGTTTATGTTTATTATTTAATGTTAAGTGATTATTAATATGATATTTGGTATTTAGCCATTTTCATTATTAAAAGCCGATTTATTGTGCGATAAATGCTGATTTTGTAGATCACGACAAATCGAGAGGATAAATGTCATTCAATCAATGGATCTCAAGATAATAAGGAAGAAAATCGGAGCATTAATCAAGAGATAAATTAGAGAAATCAAGATAACACGAAAGCGTGCAGTGGGGAACAAGATAGACGAGAAAAACGATTAACATGTGCAAAGTTAGGTTCGGTCGACCGAGCCTATAGCTTCGGTCGACCGAGTGAGGAGCTTCGGTTGACCGAGTGTGTCGGTTCGGTCACTTTTCGGATTTTTTTGTATTTATCTTCTAGATCCTTCATAAGTCGGCAGAAACTCCTATATAAGGAAGACTACGAGAAATTGTAAAACACACCAAAAAATACCTTAGAATATCATTCAATAAAATCACTCTATTCATATCTTGATACAATGTAGAATAATTTGAGGGTTTCCAGAGTTTAAGGGCGGGTTTCCAGAGTTTAAGGGTTGTAAATTATGTAAGCCTTTATTTTCTGTTTCTTTTATTTTAAGTAATTAATCCCTTCCAGTTATGTTTTATCGTTTGAATTAGTTAATCATAGCTAGATGATGTAGATCTAGGCTATGACATTAGGTGTGTGGCGATACCTTGTCTATGGGGATCCCATAACCTACGTCATATGTTTAACGTCTATTCATGAATCTGCTTGGTTTAATTAATGTGTATCTAAGTAGTTTATATGATTTCTTTACTGAGTTCTTTGTTTTAACTGCATTCGTATGATGAAACACCGAAATATATTCTAGGATGTAATCTGGGGATGAAATCGTTTGGGTGACCGAATCGAATCATTCGGTCGGCCGAGTGTCTATGCTTTCGGTCGACCGAGCCCTATTTGTCTGTTAGTTAGTCCGCCACGTCTTTATGGTAGGTTTAGCTTATTAGGATTTATTATCTCAGTAGGTATGGCTACGGCTACGTCGCTCGTCAGTTTTTCATTAGCGTATTATTAGGAAATACCAATATAAGACGTCTAGTTCGGCTCACGAACGATCTTTCGGGACTTTCAGCGAGATCTAGGTAGGTTTTGTATTAGGGAATTGGCGTCACCTAGTTATACGTAGTTAAGTAAACTAGCATGAGACCTAAAAGGTAATTGTTAGTTGGACGAGGCTTGGCGATCGTTTAGGAAATACGCTAACCATAGGAATGTTGCCTAAACGAGGTGTACGATTAATATCGGCATCCTTAGTGTAGTAAGTGTGTGAGTTATATGAGATGGAGGCCTTAAAAAGCGAAGTCACGTAACAATAACACAGTGATCTAGTAACCTAACCGGTACTAAGTCAAGTTAAAGAGGATGACTCCCGTAGCCAATCTAAAATAAGATACAAACGGATTAACAGTTAATGAGTTTAGTTAGTTTTATAAATTATCTAGGTCCAAACGATAAAGACTATAATTGGGGAGGTTAATTACGTTGTGTCGAGTCGTGTCTTTACTTTTCTTGTTTTATGTTGGTCATAGACCGCCTTTATGTCCTTGACATGTATAATTAATTGTTTATATATGGAATTACCCACAATTGGTTCCCTGTGGGATCGACCTTGATTCACTATAGCTATACTACGATGGGCCTAGTCCTCTTGCTAGTATTGGTTTATGGTGGTCAAGTATATTATAACCTGATTGACCACGTCATCAAAGGCATTAGGTACAAGTTGGATTTTAGTGCGGCCTTTCATCCTTAAATAGATGGACAGTCAGAAAGGACAATCCAAACACTTGAAGAATGATAAGATCATGTGTTTTAAAAGTAGTCGGATCATGGGATGATTACCTACCCATGGCAGAGTTTGCTTATATCAATAGTTATCACGCCAATTTAGCTATGCCGCCGTTTGAAGCTTTGTAGGAAGAAGATGTCGAACGCTAGTGTTTTGGGATGAAGTCGGGGAGAGACAAGTCACCGGGCCGGAAATGGTTGAACAAGCTAAAGAAAGGGTTTTGTTGGTTAAAAAGAACTTGAAGGCAACTCAAGACAGACAAGAAAGTTGGGCTAATGTTAGAAGAAGACCGCTAGAGTTTGACGTTGGGGAAAGAGTTTATCTACGAGCTTCACCAATGAAGGGAGTTACACGGTTTGGACAAAAAGGAAATTTAACCCCAAGGAAATGTCAAGAGTACACAACGTGTTCCATGTGTCAATGTTCAAGAAGTGTTTGACGAAGACAGAGGTTGAAGCAATAGTTGATCCGGAAGTTCTTCAAGATAATCTTGCATATGTAGAGAAACCAGTTGAGATCTTGGTGTAAGGAAATCAATCGAGTAGCACAGTGGAATTTCAAAATTTGATTTCCCAATCCAAGATCGACTCTGTTTAAAAAATAAACATATAAGAGAGGGGGCGGTAATACTACCGTTGATCTAAAAGATCGACGCTTTGACCGTCCGGTAGGAGTAGATGTGCACGAGCCATCCACGTGTCCGACCTCTACCAGTAATCCACACGAGCACCTTGCCGGAATCCTGCCAAGGATTGCTACCAGAAAATCTCAACTGCTAGGTCAACCTTTTCTCTATCTATAATCTCTCTCTAAGAAGCTCTCTTATTTTTCACAAGAACAATTAGCTCTTGGAATTATGGTGTACACAAGAGCTATCCAATCCCTCATTTTATAGACAAATGTGGCGTCCATATGTCTCCCAATCTGATTGGGAGAAGCTTCCTAGTAGATTGATGAGAAAGAAAAAATTTCTTAATAGAATAAGGAAAATACTTTTGATTGATTTATCTCTTTTATTTTAATATCTGATATTAAATAAATCTAGATATTGCCAATATCTTATATTGAATATCTTTATCTTATTACCATAATTCTATTTCCAAAAATCAATTAATATCCAATTTTAATATTATGGTAATCTTATTAATTAAATTACACAATCCAAGTGTATCTTACACACTTAAAATAGGCGCCCCATTTAGCCATTAATTGTCTTCCAGAATATTTTTTAATTAATATAATGCTATGATTAATTAATTTGCAAAATACATGTATATCATATATATATATATATAGATATATATTCGACTTATACATCAAAATATTATATTTAATTAATCAACATAATTAAATCTTGTATTATATTCATTCATAATAAATAAATACCACCATATTAATTTACCACTATAACCTTTATATTATAAGATAAATTATTTCCTTATTTGGTTATGAACTATAACCACATTTTAATCCGACTTAATGTTCATATGTGTGTGACCCGATAGGTTTCCGAATGTGTTGGCCGTATGATGCTGCCTTCACATCTAATGATCATGGATAGCGTCTAGCAACACGTCCATGACCCCCAATCATCGGAAGCGTCAATACGCAATGACTACTACCTTTCATGTGATCGGTTAGCGTGTAAATAGAATCCTATCACTGTAGTAATATCCATACGATCGTATCTTGATCGTATCCCATAATCTGGATATCAAGCTCTCTCGGAATAACTCATTTACTCCCACTTTGGAAAGATTCACGAGAACTAGACATTCCTTATGGGAAGACCCTTTCGGATATTCACTCCTACTTACAGGGTACATGATTCCCGGACGACCTAACATGTATACTCCGCATGCTTCAGTATCAAACTCAATCACTACCGTATGATCGCCCCATGGTTAAGGGAAACCTCAATAATGTCCAAGCATGACAATCCACACCGTGAAGCCATGCAAACTCCGGTCCTAAGGATAATTACACAACCGTCACATAGTGTAACACTTAGCAGTGTAAGTGGGTTAGTCTAACGTACGCATTCTCTAATACACGTCCACATACAGTCCAAGTGTCACTACACTTCGATAGACGATATCTATCCCTGCCCTTAAAGACAGAAGACATCTAATACGTGCTAGTCTGTTCGTACTATCAATGCCATGTTCAATAGTACATCAGCCTAGAGACATTTAAGTATCAAACTTATTAAAATGATTAGAGATCTCATCAACCATAATCGCCTATCATGGTTTATCTATCACAGTTTAATACTAAGGACGTTATCATATAACAATTCATAATTGGTTCTTTAAAAGAACAAATATATGACAACAGAAAAGCCATTTAATATATATATATATATATAAAATCATAAAGAAATAGAAGAAATGATCCGACCCGGTCGGATCCGGTCCAACCCGATTGGGTTTAGGACACTATTTCAACACTTGGATCGGAAAGAAAAGATTATCAAGAGACGGATGATCCCTCATTCACCGAACGAGGAAAATTGGGAAGTTGAAGACGATATGATCAGTGAATTTCCAGATTTTCAGGATTTACCAGGTACGTTTCAGTTTTGAGGACAAAACTCCTCTTAAGAGGGGAGTATTGTAATATTCCGATTTTTGGGAAAAGGGAAGACGTGTCATTTTGTGAAAATGAAATATTATATTCAGTTAATTTTGGATTAAAATATTATATACACACACACACACACATATATATATATATATATATATATATATATATATATATATATATATATATATATATATATATATATATATATATATATTCATGGGATTTTGAACTCAATTAATTAATGGAAAATTAAGGAAATAATAAGTAATTATATTTGGGAATAGTTATTTAAGGAAAATGAAACCCATTAATCTTATAACCTAATAGAAAATCAGAATTTGGTTTTTACGTTCTCTGAGAAACACTTGAGAGAAAAAGTGCAAACGAAGAGAGTTCTTCCAATTACTCACGGAGTTCTTGACCGTTCTCAGATTCGAGTAGAGATTCGGAATCAGCGTGAAGAGGGCTTCGTCTCAATACCAAAAGTTGAAAGTTTTCTAAAGGTATGAAATTTCTCCCTAGTGGTGTTTGTGAATGAGTTTGATGCATTAAAACTCATAATTTTGTAGGATAGTTGTTATAGAAGCGTGTGATCGAATCTAATCTAAGTTTGGGATTGATCACATAGTTTTTTCTACAGATATGTTCAAGTTTGCTACAGTTTTCTGGATTTGGTTTTGCTTGCAATCAAGTAAGAGGATCTTCCAATGATTTAATTAAGTTTTATAAAGTTAAGATGTAATGCCCCGTTCCTGGACACCGAGTCCATATCTGGAAAGAAACGTTCGGCACGTATAATATTAAATAAATAAATATTATAAGTAATCCTCTATTACGTCGTATCGAGTTTAGCACTAACGGAAGCTAAAAGACTCGGGTGTATTTTTTTTTTGAAAAGAATAACAAAAATAGAAATGCAACATTCTAAAGATAGAAAGGTAACTTCAACAACGGGATTACAAACTTTACGAAAGTACGATGTCTTAACAAAAGTACATCAACTTATCATACAACAATTCTAAAGAGGTGTTGGTCCCTTGAAAAGGCTTTGGTTAAGTTTAGAGGGGGGTGAATAAACTTAACACTTAAAATCTTGGAGTTAACAAACTCAAAGAACGCCGTCAATGATCACGATCACTTAGTAGTCTCTTTGAAACTCATTAGTCTCACGACTATTGACTTTACTGAATTTGTTGCAGCGGAATATATTTAAATTAAGCCTTATTACTTGTTGTTAAAATATGATACCAAGTATTAGATACTCAGTAGTGTATGTGTGTGAATCAGTTGCTAGTACAAAGAGATTGATGTGCTAAATATACTATATGCAAGAATATAAATGCAGAAAGTAAGTAGCCAATTTTATAGTGGTTCCAGGTGGTGTAATCTTGTCACCCACTCTTCTCTGTGATGTTGGAGGTAATTCACTAGAGATTCTTGAGGTATGATTACAAAAATCCCTAAGTTTCTTGTCCTTCACCAATAACTATGGCTTCACAAACCGAACACTGGAGCAGGTAGGATTGCTGCTCCAAAGTCTTCCATTGGTCCTTGAAGGGTAGGATTGCCTCTTCACCAGCTCCACCAAAAACAACAGTCCTTGACACCCAAAGATGCTTCACTGTCTTCCGTAGATTTCTTATAAATGAAAGTTTGAATCAAGTAAGTGATTCAGCTATCAGCAGCTTGATCAGGATGAAATGATCAGCAGCTCGAAGTCTTCAAGTGAGTAAACTTGATGTAGCTTGAATGCAGATTACACTTGAAGAATTTTTCTGGATCAGTAGCTTTATGCTCAATAGGGTCAGCAGGGTGTTTGATTGATTGAAATCTAATAGCTCAAGATAGATCCTTAATTTTCATCACTTGTATCTGAATTAGGAGTCCTCTATTTATAGGTAGGAATCCTTGTGACTTATATTTGAAATTCAAATATATCCATTTCAGACTTGTCCTTTTCTTGACTTGCATTTTGTCCCTGTACATAGTACTGATACTGTCAGATTGCTTTTTGACAGTTTACAGTCTTTCCATCCTTTGACTTGTATCCATTGGATAAAGCACTGTTTACTTCCAACGTCCCTTTAATCTTAACAATTTATTTTTTTGACAAAATCAAAAGTGGTTATATGTCCTTATCCTTGTATTCTTCCAATGTAATCTTTGATTTAAATCAAAATATATACTCAGCAGGTTCCTGTGAATATTAGTCTGCTGAAATACATATCAGTCAGTTGATCCAAATTTGCTGTGTTTATAAAACACTGCAGCTGATTTCTGTTATATCTAACTTTTTATTATTAAGTTAGATTACACCATTTTAATTATAACCAAGTTCCAATCACAATTTAACTTGTGGAACTTAGACCTTGTACACAAGGTATATGTAATCAGTTTAGGTCATCACAGACTTCCCTAAATTCTTATTCCATATCCTTGACTTTAAATACTAAGTTTGATCCCTTAGCCTTCAATAACTGAGTTTGAACCCTCAGCCTTCAGTCTTCAGCAGGTTCCTAAACTAGTCTACTGACTCAGGTACCCTACTGACATAGACAAGTCTGCTGATGAAAGTCAGCTGACCTTTTACAGTGCTTGTTTGATCAAACCTATACAAGATCAAACTCTAATAAACCTATACATTTGATCTAGACATCTTTTTGCCTTTGCTCTATACAGTTAGTCTGGCACTCATCACTAAAACTTAAAAATAAGTCCAACAATTTCCCCCTTTTGGTGATGATGCCAATACCCTCCTTACAGCAAAGCAAAAAGAGTAAAAAAAAATAGAACAAATTCAGTCAATTCTCATTATAATCATATTTGTTCAAAAGTAATACAGTCTAGATTCAGCAATAAAATAAAGCAGATAAGTATGCTGATCTAGTTTCTTCTTTCTCTTTCTTGCCTCTCCTTCTCTTGTCGTTCATGATATTCTCTTATTTCTCTACCCATTTGTCTCATCCAATCATTTTCAATAAGAGAAAAATCAATGTGGGGATTCACTTCTTTCCACCATTTCCATGCTTCAGGTAGAGTAAGGTTGATCTGATGTACTCTGAAGCCTAAATGCATGTTAAGTTCCTTGAATTCATTCAGTGAATCTTTAGCTGATGTAGTAGGTAGACTCCTTCCACCTCTAACACCTCTTCCACCCCTGTGTGAAGATCTAAGAGATTTAGCACTGGCTTCCCAAAACTTAAGCCCCAAAAAGGAATTGAGTCCCTCATTAAAGCCCTTGTCATGGTAAGGTCTTATTTTGTTATAGTAGAGCTTCTTATATTCTCTAAGAAGATCATCAGTAAGTGGAAGTCTGCCAGGTGCAAGTTCTCTGTAGGCATTGGTGTCAGCTTCCCATCTTTTCTTTGCAAAAATCCTAGCATCCTCTTTTGCTACTACTGTTTGGCTCTCTTCCCCCTTATTGACATCATCAACAAAACGGGACAGCAGGCCATGAACACTCTCATGTGTGATAACTGGATTACTCAGTTGTCCCTCCATAATTTCAGTTCTGGTGTCAACTGCAGTAATCCTTTGTTGCATAGTTTGCTCCAGTAGATTGATCCTCTCAGTAAACTTAGGATCCAATCTAGCAAGGTTAAGTGTTCCAGCAGGCTCAGCCACAGTAGGCTTAGGTGCCTCAGCAAGTTTATCAAGTTTTTGTTGAATGGAGGCAAATTGATCTTTCAAAAACTTGTCCTTCAGTGTATTACCTTGTTTAATCCCTCTCACATCTTGGGTAAGGTCAGCAAGAGCATATTGAGTTGAAGTAATATTGGAAACAACAGTTTCAGTAGTCCTTCCTCTATTCTCCACTAAATTCACCAAGTCTCCAAACCTCTACTCTTGCCTGTCAAGTTGAGTTCTTAAACTTGTAATGTCACTTCTGACAGCCCTCAACTCATCCAATACATGTGCTGGTACTCCACCAGCCACTCCTCCAGCCATATGTCCAGCAGACTCATCAGCAGGCTCTTCCACATTGTACTGTACTCTCTTTCTGTTGACAACCATGGCTCTACTCATGTCCCTTCCAGCAGGGGCATGACCTTCTTCAACCATAGCACCAAGAATGTCTTCCATTATAGGATCTTGTGCAGGTTCCTCAAAGATAGGTGCAAATGCCTGTTGTGGTTCATCGTCAATAAGTTCTTCTTCAGGCACTTGAAACTCCTCATCACTGAAGTCATAGTCCAGTAGCTGCTCATCCTCATCAATAAGAGCAGTCTACTGACCATCCTTCCCTTCAGTGACCTTTCCTCTAGTAGGCTCCACTACAGCAGCTTGTTCTTCAATCAAAGCAGGGGTTTCCTCCAAACCCATAGATTGTTCCAACCTTTGTCCAGGTGCTGTTTGATCCTCAGCAGCATGTACCAACAGTTCTGACCTTTGTTCAGGTGATGTCTGTACCTCAGCAGCCTGAACTTCCTCAAATAACAATGGTGATCCTTCAAATCCCATCACCATGTCTAACCTCTGTGCTATCACTATTTGTTCCTCAGTGATCAACACTCTTTGTACAAGAATTCTAGGGAATTCAGCCATATTTTCTTCTAGACATCCTCCAGCATCAGCAATCTGCTGTAGAGCCTTAGCAGATTTAGAGATAGTGCCCTGAGTATCAATCCAATCTTGATATTGATTTGAGTCTTCAGAACTGACATCAGGCTCACTGTGCGCAATAACTCTTTCTTCATTCAAATCTTCAATCTGTTGATGCTTAGGATTCATGTCATCTTCCACAACCTTGAATTCATCAGATGTACCAACCATCCTGGTACTTCCAAGGTTTACTCCATCATTGATCAGGGCCTCTAAATCCTCAATGGTGAGATCTCCCATATCCTCACCCATTTGACCAGTCTGCTGGCCCTCAGCAGACCTCCCAGCTTCCGTGGACTGTTCTATACTTGTTTCATTTATCAACGCAGTCCCACTGAATTCTCCTGGACCAGAGGGATGATCATCACCCGAGTTAGATGATGATGAATCATCACTATCTAATCCATCTCTAGGATCCCTGAATTTGATACCCTCTTCTTTCTTTTGCTCATCAATGAGATCCACCAATCTCATTTCCAACAAAGAGGTATCAATTAGATCAAGTAAATTCTCCACTCCCAACTTCTCAAAAGCCCATTCTTCAAAATCTGTCATTGGCTCTGTTGCTGGCTTTTGTCTTTTGTAAAACCCAAACTTCCATTGAAAGTAGTTAGCCACCAGCTTGAGCTTTGGATCAACATACCCTACTTTTCTTTTCTTTTCCTTCCTTTCAAAGGGCATGGTTGGCCTTCTGGGAGCAGTTTGAGTACCTTGCTGACCTCCAAAGTTCTCAACAAGTAAGTTAAGAGTTTCTTCAACAGATGCTTCAAGGTCAGTAGGTTGCTCAGATTGAACATTAGTGCCTACTACCTCCATCTGTTCAACACTTGGTTCCCTTTAACTAACATGCTCATCAGCAGGGTTAGCAATAACTTGCTCTTCCCTCTGAATTCTTGCAGAACTTGCAAGGTCCTGTACCAAGGTTTCAACTTCCACAGCAGGTGCAGACTCAGTGGTTTGCTGTGGTTCTTCAACAAGTTGCTCAACAACAACTTCTGTAGCTTCAGCAGGTTGTTCAACAACAAACTCTCCAGTCTCAGTAGGCCTAACAATTTTTAAGGGTTCAGCCTCAATAGCCTCTTGTTCATCTTCTACCCTCTTGTTCCTTCCTATTTCCATGCTTTCTTTTCTTAGCAATTTCCTTCATTATTTTGGAAATTTGCTCAGACTCTACTTCAGCAGCTTTTCTCTTTCTACTATCTGCCTTCTGTTGCTCCTTCAGAATATCAGCAGCAGACTTCTTCCTTGTTACTTCAACAGGGTCAGTAACCTCAATTTCTTCTGGACCCTCAGTAGACTCAACAGTCTATGTTGTCTGCTTCTTTGTCTTCTTAGGCTTTAACACTTCTGTGATCTTTCTTGTATCAGCAGCCTTTCTTTTCTTCTTGATTCTTTTTGATGTGGTAGGTTGCACATCATGTCGAATTTTTGTTCTTTCTTCTTTTCCACCATCATTGTCATCACCATTATCACTTTCAGTTGCCTCCTCATCTTCATCATCATCTAATCCAGGAATAGGGGTAGCAATTTCTGGCTTGTACCTGGATTTATTGATTCTCTCATATTCCACATCAGGTATCTGAAAATGATTCAGCAAGGTCTGAATCAGTAGACCTAGAGTTTTCGTTTTGGTCTTCCTTACACCATCTTTGTCATCTGTAAACACCTTCTTCATATAGTGTATAAAGAATCCAGCCCAATAAAACTTTATACTTCTATAGATAATGATCAGTAGATCTATCTTTGATCCAGGCAGTGTATCTAGACTTCCACTAAATCCCAAGATATTTTTGGCTATAAGCATGCTCAGCAAATTATATTCATAACCAATATATCTCACATTAATGCTTACTGATGATGGCACTGACTCCTCAGTCTTTATTGCATCCACAAACTATACTCTGGGCAGGTTCATTGCCTTTGGATTGGTAGGAGCACCATTTCCAGGTCCAAAGTGAAAAACTTCTCTCAGTAGATCTGAGGAAATTTCAATCTTCTGGCCATTAACAGTTGTAGTGAAGGCCTCTCTTCCTTCATGTGTAACAATGTTCCTCCAAAATTCCAGAACATTGACATAGGAAATTCTTTCCAATCTCCTGTTGATAACATTTTCAAGACCATCAATCCTTCTGATTCGTCTTCCTATGTTGATGTCCAGTTCAGTAGTGTGACAGTCAGTAACATAACCTCTCACACTTTGACTTGCTCCAATCTGAACATCAGTTTTATCCACCATTTTTGATTGAAAAAGATGAAGAATAGAGATAGAGAATCTGTTTTCACACTGTATATTCTCAGAGAAAATCAATCTGAAATATGTAAGTATCTTTGCTTTGTGTATCTGCAAATATATATAGGCAAGTGGTTTGAAACTGTCATAACCGTAATGTACACGTACTGTAGCATTAACCACGATTAATGTTGCAATTAATGCGATCTTGCCATGTGTCCCATTAACTCTCCCATGACGAGTTGTAACCGTTGGATATTATAACTGCGGTTATAAAGATGAGGTAGATATCCCGGTTATTTGCTTTTTGACTTTTATTTAAGTTTGACTGAGTAACGTATTTCTCAAAGCTGACCTTGTCATCATGAGACTTGGCTCAAGAACCTGGCGACAAAGAGGTCTCGGCTGACTTTGATAGATTTACTCTGCTGATCTTCAATTCTCCTTGCTTTTGTCCAACTAATAATACAAGATGAAGTTTAATACCAATGACTGATCTGTCAAGTGAGCTCACCCAACATGACAAAGACAAATCCCCTTGGCAACTTCATTTGCTCAATTTTCCAAACATAAGTACATGGAATTGTTGATACCAATGACTAGTCTGCTAAGTGAGCTCACCCAATCATAGCAAAGACTAATCCCCTTGGTGAATTCCAGTACATTGCTGATCATAGGTGTATCAGTCAACTTTTATAATTCCAAGTTCTATACTTAACTTAGCAAATCTTTCAATGTCCAATGGTTTAGTGAAAATGTCAGCAAGTTGATCTTTAGTAGGGATGTAAAGAACCACCACATCTTTCTTTTCAACATGATCTCTTATAAAATGATGTCTCACATAAATATGCTTGGTTCTTGAGTGCAAAACAGGATTTTCTGTGATTGCAATTGCACTTGTGTTGTCACACATTATAGGAATTTCTCTTTCTTCAATTCCATAATCCTTAACTGTTGCCTTAACCAAAGTATTTGTGCACAGCAGCTTCCAGCAGCAATATATTCAGCTTCAGCAGTGGAAGTTGATATTGAATTCTGTTTCTTGCTAAACCAGGAAACTACTCTATTTCCCATCAACTGACAAGTTCATGTGGTGCTTTTTCTATCAATCTTGCATCCAGCATAATCAGAATCTGAGTAGGATATAACTTTGAAGGTTCCATCTTTTGAATACCAAATTCCTACATCCAAAGTCTCTTTTAGATACTTGAGAACTCTTTTGACTGCAGCTAAATGACTTTCTTTAGGTTTTGATTGAAATCTTGCACAAACACCAAACAAAGGATATGTCAGTCATCGGGCGATTAGGTTAGTGATGATCGCCTATCATCCTTCTGTATAAGATCTGATCAACATCTTTGCCTACTTTGTCTTCATCCAACCTTATGTTTGTACTCATAGGAGTTGATACTTTGGTGCTATTTTCCATACCAAACTTCTTCAGTAGCTCCTTGGTATACTTGGTTTAATGAATGAAGATTCCATCTTTCATTTGTTTGACTTGCAAACCCAAAAAGTAGTTCATTTCTCCCATCATACTCATTTGGAATTTACTTTTCAACAGATTAGCAAACTTCTCACTTAGTAGTTGATTTTCAGAACCAAAAATTATGTCATCAACGTAAATCTGTACCAGCAGGGTGTTGTCTCCTTCATTGATTCTGAAAAGAGTCTTGTCAATGGTACCTTTTGTAAAAACCATTATCCACCAAGAATTGAGATAGGGTCTCATACCATGCTCTTGGTGCTTGTTTCAACCCATAAAGTGCTTTATTGAGTCTGTACACTTTCTCTTCTTGATCTTTAACTTCAAAGCCATGAGGTTGCTGAACATAGACCTCCTCCTCCAGAATGCCATTCAAGAATGCACTTTTGACATCCATTTGATATACCTTGAAGTTTTTATAAGCAGCATATGCCAAGAATAATCTAATAGCTTCGAATCTTGCAACAGGGGCATATGTTTCATCAAAATCTATTCCTTCTGCTTGAGAATAGCCTTTTGCTACTAGTCTGGCCTTATTCCTTACAATGGTACCAGATTCATCCAATTTGTTTCTGTATACCCATTTTGTGCCAATTATGTTTGCATGATTAGGCCTTTCCACTAGTGTTCAAACTTGATTTCTTTCAAATTCATTCAGTTCTTCTTGCATAGCAATTATCCAAACTGGATCTGATTTTGTTTCTTCAACAACTTTAGGTTCCATTTGAGATAGAAAACATTTAAACATTGCTTCTAGTTGTCTTCTAGTCCTCACACCTTGCTGTATATTGCCAATAACTTGCTTAGCAGGGTGATCCCTTAACCATTGTGGATTCTGGTTAGATTGATTCTCAGGAACATCATCTTGAAGTAGAGGTCACAGTAGCATCGTGGTGTTAGCAGATCCTTGAACTGCCTCAGTTGTTGCATCAGTAGTGTTACTAGCAGAGGGTTCAGCAGGGGCAGAGTCAGAAACCTTTAAGTCATTAAACTTTTCCAAAACATAAACACATTCTGGATCAGTGACTTGTTGATTCTCAGCAGGTTCTGAAGCTTCATCTTCCATTCCTGTGAACTTAGGTTCATCAAATACAACATGTATTGTTTCTTCATGTTTCACTGTCCTTTTATTCAGTACCCTGAATGCCTTGCTGACAGAAGAGTATCCCAAGAAGATTCCTTCATCTGATTTAGGTTGAAAGGTCTTCAATTGTTCCTTATGATCTAGAATAAAACATTTGCTTCCAAATGGATGAAATTAGGAAATATTAGGTTTCCTTCCATTCCAAATCTCATAAGGTGTCTTCAGCAGCTTCTTGTTCACTGAGGTTCTATTTTGTGTATAGCATGCTGTATTAACTGCTTCAACCCAATATCTTTCAGGTAATAAAGCTTCACAAATCATAGTTCTTCCTACTTCTTTTAAAGTCATGTTTCTTCTCTCAACAACCCCATTTTGTTGAGGTGTACCAGCAGCAGCAAGTTGAGGTAGTACACCATTTTGTTCACAATATTCTCTTATAACTTTATTGAGAAATTCAGTACCCTTATCTGATATGATCTTCACTACTGTCAAACTTTTCTCATTTTGCAATCTCTTCAAAAGTTCAGGCATCTTTTGAAGTGTTTCACTTTTCTTGTTCATGAATACTACCCAAGTGTATCTTGAATAATCATCCACAACTACAGGAGTGTACTTCTTTCCTGTTACACTTGTTGGAGTCACTGGTCCAAATAGATCCATGTGCATCAGCTCCAAAACTCTTTTTGTTGATTGCTTTGTTTTTGATTTGAAGCTTGATTTTGCCTGCTTACCTTGCTGACAAGCATCACATATAGCATCCTTCTTGAATGTGATCTCAGGTAAACCAATCACCAGTTTCTTCTTCACCAACTGATTGATATCATCAAAGTTTAGATGATTTAACTTCTTATGCCATAGCCAATTAAGTTCTGACTTGGTATGAATAATCAGGCATGTTTCTGGAACAGCAGTAGACCAATCCACAACATACATGTTTGTTGTCTTCTTCCAGCCAACACAACTTGATCACCTCTTTCACTAATGACAATACAAGTGCCTTTGTCAAAAGTGACCTTGTAACCCATGTCACAAAACTGTCCAGTGCTCAGTAGATTGTAGTCCAGTCCTTCAACATATGCAACATTCCTGATTGTTAATCCATTTCTCACAAGTGTGCCATAGCCTCTTGTGTATCCAGGTGTGTTCTTGTTGCCAAAATTCACTCTTGGACCATCCTTTGCCACAAAGTTTGACAAACAGTGCTTATTCTTTGTCATATGTCTGGAACATCCACTGTCAAAGTACTAGACACCCTACAAAACAAAGTTAATGTATTTTAGGTACCCAAAAATGTTTGGGTCCATGATGGTCAGTGGTAAGCATGACCCTTGGCAAGTTTCCATAAGGTCTTCTCTGAAAAGTGTCATACTTTTGTTCATACATGTATTCTACACATCCATATGGTCTAACTTTTTGTTGTGTAGGACTCATGTATGCTTTCTGGCCTTTTGGTATGTAATGCTGTTTAAAGTGATTTCTATTGTTAGATGCATTAGCATAACAATAGGTTTGTTGTCTTTTAGGAACAGCCCTGTAATATGGAGTCTGCTGAGGTCCCTGCTGAGGTCTTGTATGAGTCCTCTAGTGAGTCCATTGCTGAGGTTTTACCCTAGCAGTATGGTTATACCTGTTGTTTCTAGCAGTAGGGACAGAAATATTCCAATCATCATCAGTAGGGAACAGTCTACCTTTCCCCCTGAGATAAGTATCCTTAGTATGATTGACATTTCTAGATTTAGGATTCTTATCCTTGGAATATCTCTGATTTTTACCCTTTTGCGGTCTAGCAAACTTGGTAGCAGGTATACTATCAGTAGGTCTAGAAGGTACAACAGTCGTACCTTTGGATTTATTATTTTTGTTAGGTGCTGCTGACCTTTTTGACTTCTGATATTGCTTTCTTGAAGTTTTCTCAGTAGGCTTCACTGCCTCAGCAACCCTATTTGGAGTTGGATCTTGTGTAGGTACAAACTTAAGACCAATTCTGGTACTAGGTTCAGTAACCTTATTGGATCCACTCTTATTTGATTGTTGAGTTCCAAATCCAAGGCTTGTTCTATCACCATAGGGCTTTCTGTTAGGAAATCTATGCGGGAACGCAGCGGAATTCAAAAATTTATTTCCTATCGACCCAAGATCGACTTCGTTTAAGCAATAAACAAACAAGTAGTAGACGGTGGTTACCTTGGTTGATCTATAAGATCGACGCTTTGACCGTCTATGGAGAGTAGTTCTGCATAGAGCCGCCCAAGTGTTCGGCCTCTACCGCTAGTCCACACGAACAGCCCGCCGGAATCCCATCATGGATTGCTATTGGAAAACTCCGGTTGCTAGACCGGCCCTTTTCCCCTCTCTCCAACTCTCTATAGGATGCTCTCTATTTTACACAAGAACTATTAGTTCTTGGAATTGTGTTGTGCAAAAGAGCTTGACACCCACCTCTTATTTATAGTGTAGGTGGCGCCATCTTCTAGAGTGGAGGAGAAGAAAACCTTTTCCCAATAAAATAAGGAAAATATAATTGATTGATTTATCTCATTTATTATAATATCTCATATTAAATAAATCTAGGATTTTGTCAATATCTTATATTGAATAATTCCATGATATTGTCAATATCTTATATTGACAATATTTATCTTTTATTATATTACCATAAATCAATTTACACATGTGTATATATCACATATATATATTACACAAATAAATCTATTAAATATATATACTTTGGAAACAAATGTGCACATGCACATCATATGTGCAACACGCATGTATGCATATATTTATAAATATTAATATCTAATATTAATATATGGTAATACCATTAATCAAATTGCACAATCCAAGTGTATCTTATACACTCCAAAATTGCGCCACCTTTAGCCAATAAATTGGCATCCGGAATATTCTTTAATTAATATAATATTATTAATATCTTGTATTTAATTTATTCATAATAAATAAATACCACCATATTAATTTACCACTATAACATTTATAGTCTCGAGATAAACTTTCCTTATTTGGTTATCATCTATAACCACATTTTAATCCGCTAGATGTTCTTATGTGTGTGACCCGATAGGCTTCGAATATGTTGGCCGAGACACAAAATGCAAATTACAAAATGCCCTTCATACCTAACGATCACGGGATAGCGTCTCAGCAACACACCGTGACCCCCAATCATCGGAAAAGTCAAATGCAATGACTACTACCTTTCATGTGAATAGTTACCGTGTAACTTACAATCCTATCATTTGTAATAATATCCATACGATCGTTAGTCGAGTGTCAAAACATCAACGATCGTATCTTATAACTGGATATCATGCTCTCTCAAGTAACTCGCTTACTCCCACTTTGCAAAGATTCACGAGAGTAAGACATTCCTTATAAGAAGGCCATTTCGGATATTCGATCCCAATCATAGGATACGCGATTCCCGGATGACCAATCATGTATACTCCGCATGCTTCAATATCATACCCAATCACTACCGCATGATCGCCCCGTGGCTAGGGGAAACCACAATAGTGTCAAAGCATGACAATCCACACCGTGATGCCATGAAGACTCGGTCAAAGGATAATTACACAATCGTCACATAGTGTGACACTTATCCGTGTAAGTGGGTCGATCCTAACGACGCATTCTCTAATACACGCCCACGCATACCCAAGGGTCTCTACACTTCGATAGACGAGATCTATCCCTGCCCTAAAGACAGAAGACATCTAATACGTGCTAGTCTGTTTATACTATCAATGCCCTGTTTAATAGTACATCAGCCTAGAGACATTTAAGTATCAAACTTATTAAAGTGATTAGAGATCTCATCAACCATAATCGCCTATCATGGTTTCTCTATCACAGATAAATACTAAGGACGTCATCATATAACAATTCATAGTTGGTTCATCAAAAAGAACATATATATGACAACAGAAAAGCCATTTAATATATATATATAAACATAAAGAAATAGTCGAAATGATCCGACCGGTCGGATCCGGTCCAACCCGATTGGGTTTAGGACACTATTTCAACAATCTCCCACTTGGCCTAAAACCAATCACTCGCACACACAAGACCAAGTTGAAACACAAGAATCTCATGCAATGCTCGTGAACTAGCCCTAGCCATGAACGGATCGCTATCCGTGGGGACTCGACTATCTTCATATCACGCTCCATATGATCAAGTCAAAGGAACCGCCTCAACACACACACCTAATCTCTACCGAGACCCTGGTCCTTACTTCAAGCAATGAATCCACTTACTATATCAGCTATATAGAAAAGGTGGAAGAACCGTACAAGGTTCATGAATGAACCTTCTAGATCCATGTATCTTTGCTCCCGCCGCTTCTAAGGCACTACTGTGTTTTGGCTAAGTTGTAGAATTTACAAAGTGACCCATATGCTAGAACATTTCCATTTCATCGTATCACTTAATCAAAGTGATCGCAAACCTGCATCGTAGCTCCCACTCGCCTTCATAAGACTTAGGACATACGTCTGTATAACTATATTTATCTGATTCCAAGTTTCGATAAACTATGAACTCTTCCTTAACTTGTTTAAGGATATTCTCGACATTCACCAGATTTACTTTCATACTTGCTCATGACTATTCATGGACTATGAACATCTGGCATTACTTTTATGATGGTTCCTATCGCATTATCAAAGGAAACCTTCCACAAGAATCATCTTTCACCTTACCTTTAGGACGAATGTCCTAACATAGATAGATCTTGAGAACACTGGCTAGCAGTATCCCCGTCGCGATCTATGCTAAACTCCTTTTAGCATCACATCTATATAGGTAAACTATAATCTAACAATGATTAAATCTATCACTATAGATTCTTATTTCTAAAAATAAGAACTGCCAATCCAAGTGCTTTCGTAAAGACCTTGAACTACCAAACATTAATTGATCTGTGACATGGGGTATTAATTTCTAGAGAGATATCTAATATCTTGCTCAAAAATCACAACACGCTCCCAATATCCATATTGCACATGGGGCATATCCTTATTTTGACTAAATCAAACTCCTTTGATTATCAAACAAAGAAATTGTCTAGAGAAACTTGTTTGAGTCCATAAATGGATCTCATGGGCTTACATATCATGTCATCGTCTATGAACATCGAGCTTTCCGCCCAACGCCTTCAACACTATCATATAGTCATGATACGAAGTTCTAACAAGTATAATCTGAATAGAACTAGGCTCACCTTACAGGACATTCCTACAGGTAAGATGGACTAGGTTCACAACCTAGTTGTCACCGATGGAATCTAATTCGAGATATTATGGCTCCCGGCCATATCTCTCAAACTCGCCTTTCAAACATTCTTTCATAAATCGTGAGATATTCATTCTTCAAGATGAACATACCAACAACCTTTTTCAGCTTGAGGTTATCCACAGATTTGAGAACTTTTGTGTGCACTTGAGCGGTGTTTTACACCTCATCGCTATGCGGCGGCGTCCGCTCATGTTCCAATGGTTGAATATATCTTTGTGGTTCTCAAACTCTTTTGAGATCTGATTCATTCCCACTGTTTTTCTTGGAAGAAACACTTCCTCTAGAAGACAGCATGTTTGGAGACAAACACCTTTTGCTCATGGACGAGTAAATAATATCTAGCGTGATTTGCCAAGATATTCCACAAAGTTGCATATGTCGTACTAGGCTCCAAGCCCTTTCTGACTTTGACTATGAAAACTTCAAATCATCGGTTGAGATAGATTCGACATTATCCACTTCCATATCTAATATGGAATTTATTCAACATTTATTCTTTGGAACTCGGTTAAGTATAAGGGCACTATCCCGAAACAGGTAAGGGTACTGCATGGCCTGCGCCATACATTTATCATATAAAGTGTTGTTTCCATTTTGGGAACACAATCTAATTGCGTATCCCAAAGATGGTATCCTTTAAGGAAGAATCTTATTCCTTTCGCACGACTTCAAACACCCTTCAGATATCAATTACTTCAATCCAATTGAAGATTAATTCCTAAGTAGCTCATCAATCTCATATTCGAACTAGCTCGAACTTTTCGGGCTTTCCGAATTGTCGCACTTCAATAAGTACATTCAACTATTTCTAAAATAGTCATAGAGATTAATAAACAATTATTTGTGGCATTAATTGTCATAAGCCAACAAACATCGGTATGTTTAGGCTTTAGACAATTTTTCTAGAGTTTACGACCTTTTCATAAAAAGGGTATTTTAGTCATATTTAGATAAGATACGTATTACCCACGTGATTCATAATCATATGGTTCAACATCATCAGAATGACGTTTAATTACACGCTTCCCTTCCAGAGAGACTATGTATAGAGTAACCACAAATCAAGGATAATAACCATACAAATATTTAGTTGAGATCCCATCACTTATATCATCTATATAGTGACATCAATCTAGTATGTTAGATTCAGTGACCTTTCAACTTTATCGGAATAACATTTATTCCTTACAATTGAATATGTCTACTAAATCCTAACAAATAACTGAAAGCATGTTCTTTATAAGAACCGTAACATAATAACATTTATTTAGTTCCTTTATCGCTTTTACTAGATCCGAATATGGTAAGTGTTACAACGCTTGCTTCACCTTCCATATCGTATTTAATCTTTCTAATTTAATCACACTCGTAAGGTATCATATATCTTAGAGTTGACTTTGAATTTAGATAGATTTATCTCAACTCACTTGCCTAGAATAGAAACTTCAATAAGTTCTCCATTTAAGCACATGCCCTAACTTTCCTTTTTAATCCTTTAAGCACTTGTAAATATTTCTTAGTGTAGTCTTCATAAGACTTAAGAAAGATTATAAGAGCTATGTTTTTAATTTCCTTTCATAAAGAAAATCTAAAGTTTATTAAATAGTTTATTTATCCTTTTGAATCGTATTCAAAACATTGACTATTTAATTAACCTTTAAGCAATTATAGAATTAAGTCGATACTTAAATCTTACAATTTTGAAAACAACCTTTCCAAAATTAGACGGGTCATTGTTTATCCAACGTTTGAATTAATTGTCATCATATGATCGAATGATCATATTGGATCGTATCCAATGAGCTACCGTTTTTCTTTAATAATTAAAGTCTTGGAGGACTCCATCAAATATGTAGTCTCCTTAACTTTAGCTACTATAACGGGATTGCTCGTGTTATTGCTTTATTTTAAAAGGATTAAAATTTACTTAACCATTCTTGAGAACGCTTTCAAAGCGATCATAATTTGGTTTTACTAATCGAGAAAACATAAATATAAAAGTTTGCTAAAAATAAACTACAACATAAAAAATGAAGATAAAAGAGTGTTGTTGTCTATACACGCAAAATCAAATATGGTCTTTGGGATTATGATTTTGCTCCCACTAGTCAACTACTCCCAATTGACTTTCAAGAAATTTTCAAAATTCTTTAGTGGCTGGAATCCTATCTAGTTGACTCGATCCCCGACGTGGGCCGATCGACCGGGTCAATTTCGACGGGTAGGTACTTCTTACCAATCGCGTCTAACGCGACTTTCCAGTGGTTTGACTAGTCAACTCTTTGACATTCACATCGCCTATGTGATAGTCAACCTTATGTCTCTAAAATCGCACGGTCCCGACGACGGGCCAATCACCGCAAGATTCTTAGTCGAGTCGTAACCCAAGTATTCATGAGATCTCATAACGATCATATCTCGATAATGACGATATACCCGTGGTAGGTCAACTCCCGACGTGGGCCGATCAGTTGGATCCGAACAAGGGCTCTTCACCGTCACTATAATATTGGGAGACATATTATAACTCGATTTTTGTTGTGGGAGTAATTTTAAATTAATTCACTTAATTAATTTCGAATTAATTCTCTTAATTAATTTAATCACGGTCTCATCAGATATATCTATCTCTATAGACATACATCCTACGCATTTATCTAGATCGTGCCTAGTCATGCATCTATCGTATCATATAAAATAAATACAAGCACAAAATAAATAAATGCGTAAAGTAACGGTATGATCATGGACTTTTCCTAGAGTGCGGTTTCGAATACAAACCGATTTAAACCGCTGGTCACAATCTAAGGGTAGCCGCAACCGCCAATATGATCTTTAATGCTCCATTCTCCAATGAGATCTTTATTTTCGTCTTTCTTTGGTCTCCATCTTCTGCTCCATTCTTGTTACATTTAATTCTATCTAATAAAATAAATACACCCGCCGCACACGGGGAGCTAACGGAATGGGATAAATGCGTAAAATAAACTAGGTCACATTCTTCATAACGGCCTAGGACAATTTTTAAACCAACAGAAAAATTAAATCATTCACATCTATCCTATCGGCCTACAGTCCATAATCAATCGGGTCCATATAATCATATTATATCTACTATATCTATTCCATACAATAAAATCTTATGAAAAAGATAAAATTAAAATTTAACTACTTGCGCCTTAATTAATCAATTAACATTTAATCTATTAAATAATTTTATCCAATCAATTAACTAATTAACATTTAATTAATTAAATGATTTTAATCGAAATAAAATTAACGATTAATTTTAAACCGATTTTAATTTTAATTTTAATTAATTAGAACTATTCCAAAATAAATCAAAATTAAAATTATTTCTCTTTGTTTCTTTCCTTTGATTCGTAATCAAAAGGGATGCATTTGGTTTCCTAAACCAAATTTGCTTAAGTTCGCCACTTTCCAAAATCAAAATTTTGAAGTGGCACAGCCTAAGCCTTTACAAATCAAATATTTGAAAAGGGCTCAGGCCTATTCCAAATCAAATATTTGGAAAGGCCAAATGATTTTGGTTTAGGCTCGCCACTTTCCAAAATCAAAATTTTGAAGTGGCCAAGCTGCAGCCTTTTCCCAAATCAAATATTTGGAAAAGGTATAGCTCATTCCAAACAAAGTTTGGAAAGGCCATTATTAATTTATCGCCATGTGGCATCCCAATGGCCCAAACTATTTGTCACCATTGGTTAGCCACATGACACAACTAAACAAAAGACTAATTACCAATCACAACTATGAACAATAATGAAACACAAAATACACAAAACAAAATTTGTGGATCCACCAAAAGATGCACCACCGACGCCGACCGCCTCAAAGGGTGCGCGCCGCCGGGCGCAATTTCGTTGGGTGCCGCCGCCGATCGGCCGAGCACCCCAAAAGCGCCCTTTTTTTTTTTTCATCGATTTGCGAATCAAAATCTTTCATCTTTTAATTACGTGATTTAAACGATAAAATTAACTATGCAAAATAACATGCTTATTGCTTAAGCTCAAGCTCGCTCCGATACCACTGTTAGGAAATCTACGCGAACGCAAATGAATTCAAAAATTTATTTCCTATCGACCCAAGATCGACTTCGTTTAAGCAATAAACAAACAAGTAGTAGACGGTGGTTACCTTGGTTGATCTATAAGATCGACGCTTTGACCGTCTAAGGAGAGTAGTTCTGCATAGAGCCGCCCAAGTGTTCGGCCTCTACCGCTAGTCCACACGAACAGACCCGCCGGAATCCCATCATGGATTGCTATTGGAAAACTCCGGTTGCTAGACCGGCCCTTTTCCCCTCTCTCCAACTCTCAATAGGATGCTCTTTATTTTACACAAGAACTATTAGTTCTTGGAATTGTGTTGTGCAAAAGAGCTTGACACCCACCTCTTATTTATAGTGTAGGTGGCGCCATCTTCTAGAGTGGAGGAGAAGAAAACATTTTCCCAATAAAATAAGGAAAATATAATTGATTGATTTATCTCATTTATTATAATATCTCATATTAAATAAATCTAGGATTTTGTCAATATCTTATATTGAATAATTCCAAGATATTGTCAATATCTTATATTGACAATATTTATCTTTTATTATATTACCATAAATCAATTTACACATGTGTATATATCACATATATATATTACACAAATAAATCTATTAAATATATATACTTTGGAAACAAATGTGCACATGCACATCATATGTGCAACACGCATGTATGCATATATTTATAAATATTAATATCTAATATTAATATATGGTAATACCATTAATCAAATTGCACAATCCAAGTGTATCTTATACACTCCAAAATTGCACCACCTTTAGCCAATAAATTGGCATCCGGAATATTCTTTAATTAATATAATATTATTAATATCTTGTATTTAATTTATTCATAATAAATAAATACCACCATATTAATTTATCACTATAACCTTTATAGTCTCGAGATAAACTTTCCTTATTTGGTTATCATCTATAACCACATTTTAATCCGCTAGATGTTCTTATGTGTGTGACCCGATAGGCTTCGAATATGTTGGCCGTAGACACAAAGTGCAAATTACTTAAAATGCCCTTCATACCTAACAATCACGGGATAGCGTCTAGCAACACACCGTGACCCCAATCATCGGAAGAGTCAAATGCAATGACTACTACCTTTCATGTGAAATAGTTACCGTGTAACTTACAATCCTATCATTGTAATAATATCCATACGAAATCGTTAGTCGAGTGTCAAAACATCAACGATCAGATCTTATAATATGGATATCATGCTCTCTCAAGTAACTCGTTTACTCCCACTTTGCAAAGATTCACGAGAGTAAGACATTCCTTATAAGAAGGCCATTTCGGATATTCGATCCCAATCATAGGATACGCGATTCCCGGATGACCAATCATGTATACTCCGCGATGCTTCAATATCATACCCAATCACTACCGCATGATCGCCCGTGGCTGGGGAAACCTCAATAGTGTCAAAGCATGACAATCCACACCGTGATGCCATGAAGACTCGGTCAAAAGGATAATTACACAATCTGTCACATAGTGTGACACTTATCCGTAAGTGGGTCGCCTAACGACGCATTCTCTAATACACGCCCACGCATACCCAAGTGTCTCTACACTTCGATAGACGAGATCTATCCTCGCCTAAAGACAGTAAGACATCTAATACGTGCTATTCGCTTTTATACTATCAATGCCCCTGTTTAATAGTACATCACCTAGAGACATTTAAGTATCAAACTTATTAAAGTGATTAGAGATCTCATCAACCATAATCGCCTATCATGGTTTCTCTATCACAGATAAATACTAAGGACGTCATCATATAACAATTCATAGTTGGTTCTTCAAAAAGAACATATATATGACAACAGAAAAGCCATTTAATATATATATAAACATAAAGAAATAGTCGAAATGATCCGACCCGGTCGGATCCGGTCCAACCCGATTGGGTTTAGGACACTATGTCAACACTTTCCAAATTTGAATGCAATGGAGGAACAAGATTATTCAGCAGATTCAACAGCTACTGTATGTTCAGCAGACTTGTGATGATTCTGTCCAAACTCTTTTTCCTTACCTGTGAGAATTCTTAATTCAGCTTTTAATCTATCAACTTCTGTTTGAAGAGCTTCTTTTTCAGCCGTCACAATCTCATAACCAGATTGTATTATCCTCAGTTGATTAAGGATGGCATCCAAAGTTTCTTCATTGTCAGAATTTTTAGGATTAGAACCACAAGTTGATTCACAATCACTTCCAGCAAGAGTGTTATTAGATACGAGAATTGTATACCTCCTCTGTTTCATCCATATTTGCCATTAAAGCATAATCTTCCATATCATCAACAAGTGCGAGATCATCGATTCATTTCCTTTTCTCGATTCTACTTCATATCTTGATTCATCTTCAGCAACCATAGCCTTCTTGCCAGATCTTCTTTGTTGGCGTTTGGTCTTGAAGAGTCCGACAATCAGTCCGAAATGTCCAGGCTTCTTGCAATTGAAGCAAAGATAATCAGGTTCCTTCTTCTGTTTTAGTTCAGGACAGTCAGGTTTGAAGTGTCCTAGTTTTTTGCATTGATAGCACAAGTAATCATTGTCTTTCTTGGATTCTTCCTTCTTCTTTTCACTGAATTTCTTTGTGAAATTCCTTGGAGAACCCTTTGCAATTTTAATCATTCTGATTTTCTTGCTCAGTAGGGCAATATGCTCTTGCATCTCATCCAGTAAATCATCTTGAGCTCCTGATGATTCTTCTTGATGTGCAGCAGCCAATGCAGTGGTCTTAGGTTCTTCTTTTTCAGTCACATGTACAAGTTTCTTACTGAATTCATAGGCCTTAAGATCTAAAAACAATTTGAAGGTGTCCTCTTCATGTAGACTTCTCATTTCTTCTATTGCAGTCACCTTCATCTCCCAGACTTCTTTTGCAGGTAATGCTCCCAAGATTTTTGAATTGACTTCTTCTTGTGAGTACTTCACACTCAGTAGGGTGAGTTCATCCACGATTGCATTGAATCTTGACTCCATTTGTTCAATAGTTTCATTTTGAACTCCTGGAACTTCTTCTTTGCCACACTGATCTTGTTTTTCTTGATAGCATCAATGCCTTCACAGATTAATTGCAACTTGTCCCAAAGTTCTTTTGCAGTTTTGCAATCTTTCACCTTCATGTACATATTGATATCCAAGGTTCTGTATATGATATCAATAGCAATATTGTTGAGGTTTGCTCTTTTTCTATCTTCAGCTGTCCATTCTCTCTTTGGCTTTGGAATGTACTGAGTTTCTTTATCCACAGTTATGGCTTTTGTGATTTCCAGTGGTCCATCAGTCAGTACATCCATCATTTCATCATGTGTTGCAGCTAGATAAGCCTACATACGACATTTATACTCATCAAAACGATCTAAAGAACACATCAACATTGTTCTAGCATACTGGTTGTTGTCCATGATGCAAAGCTTTGAAAATCAGAAACAAAGGTTTTTAAAGTATTTTCTCAGGCACAACAAGTAGGATTACTTCAGAACAGAAACACTGCTCCGATACCAATTGTTGGTCCCTTGAAAAGGCTTTGGTTAAGTTTGATTGTCTCTTCACCAGCTCCACCACAAACAACAGTCCTTGACACCCAAAGATGCTTCACTTCCTTCAGTAGATTTCTTATAAAAGAACGTTTGAATCAAGTAAGTGATTCAGCTTTCAGCAGCTTGATCAGGATGAAATGATCAGCAGCTTGAGGTCTTCAAGTGAGTAAACTTGATGTAGCATGAATGCAGATTACACTTGAAGAATTTTTCTGGATCAGTAGCTTTATGCTCAGTAGGGTGTTTGATCGATTGAAATCTAATAGCTCAAGATAGATCCTTAAATTTCATCACTTGTATCTGAATTAGGAGTCCTCTAATTATAAGTAGGAGTCCTTGTGACTTATATTTGAAATTCAAATATAGCCATTTCAGACTTGTCCTTTTCTTGACTTGAATTCTATCCTTGTACATAGTAATCGACATCGCGGGATCGCTTTTTGATGCTTTTTCTGATCATCCATCCTTTGACTTGTATCCATTGGATAAAGCACTATTTACTTCCAACGTCCCTTTAATCTTAACCATTGATTTGTTTGACAAAATCAGAAGTGCTTATCTGTCCTTATCCTTGTATTCTTCCAATGTAATCTTTGATTTAAATCGAAATATATACTCAGCATGTTCCTGTGAATATTAGTCTGCTGAAATACATATCAGTCAGCTGATCCAAATTTGCTATGTTTATAAAACACTGCAGCTGACTTCTCTTATATCTAACTTTTTATTATTAAGTTATATTACACCATTTTAATTATAACCAAGTTCCAATCACAATTTAACTTGTGGAACTTAGACCTTGTACACAAGGTATATGTAATCAGTTTAGGTCATCACAGACTTTCCTAAATTCTGATTCCATATCCTTGACTTTAAATGCTAAGTTTGATCTCTTAGCCTTCAATAACTGAGTTTGAACCCTCAGCCTTCAGTCTTCAGCAGGTTCCTAAACTAGTCTACTGACTCAGGTACCCTACTGACCTAGACAGGTCTGCTGATGAAAGTCAGCTGACCTTTTACAGTGCTTTTTTGATCAAACATATACAAGATCAAACTCTAATAAACCTATACATTTGATCTAGACATCTTTTTGCCTTTGCTCTATAACAGTTAGTCTGACACTCATCGCTAAAACTTAAAAATAAGTCCAACAAGCGGAAAGTACAACAAGTCTTACAAAGTTAGAACAACATAGTCTGGTATAACTAAAAGGAAAAGATAACATAAAACCATCATCACAACATCCTCAAATTTCGTCCTCGAAATCCTTATTGATTTCTTGTTCCACCTGTCATCTTCTTAAACCCAAACACACAAAACAAATATGCATTCGAGGTAAGTACAAAGGTAATTAGTAAAAGATAGAAGTTATTGTATTAAACGAGTATATAAACTATTAATCGCGATTGTAAAGTTATCTTTTTTAAACCAACTCAATGTAGGATTCACTTCATGCTCATCAACATGTCATGATAAGACGTTTATATCCTAACTTATCTTTGTTATACCCGGACTCAAGAGCACTACACATGGAGAATATCCACCACGAAATATCATTTCCAACCTAACAGTGGATCACACTGATAGCCACGGGTTTAACCCGATAGTGTACGTGTTCGGTGAAGTCCCCCTACCATTCAGCCATTTATAGGCCAGCAGAGTTGTTCACTTTTACTTACCGCCCAGACATCATGATATAGACTTGTGCCTAAGCAAGAATGACATGATATATATTATTTTACTATACAAGTATGTATATTATTAATCATTAACTAACCACCAATGTGTTTTCAAGGCAAACCTCTCCTTAAGAAGCTCTACTCCCTCACTTAGACTCCTAGACATAACACCCTATCACATACACACACATTGGTGAGTACTAATGCACCAAAGTACAAGCATATCATGCTCATCCGAAGGTCCCGAACTTTAACACTTGTGAAGAATCTGATCGGTGTCGGAACTAAATGCATCAGAAACTCAATCAAGGCTTGTTCAAGTTCATTTAGTGTTATTAGATCAAGAAAACAACATTCAAAACTGGTCTCGGGGATTAAAACTCACCAAAACCCAAAATAGGGCTCAATACGCATGCATACCCAACAATGCGCACGCATTGACCTACCAGAAACATTCAGGATGTTTCTGTTCAGGTACTGCACATGCATGCCTGCTTAATGCGCACACACAAATCTCTCTGAATCCAAAAATTATCTTCTAGGGCATCAATTCACAGCACAAATAGACAATGGGCACACACAAAGGCCCCAGTATCCGATTCTAACTTCATGTCCTTGCAATGCGCGTGGACAACCCCCCAATGCACACGCAATGGCTCAAAACTGCCCTAACATCAATCTTTTTGCACTTTTACGATTCCAAACCCTTCCCAACATAATCAACATCAAATTTGATGGAAAAATAGCAGTAAAAACCCAACTTATACACATCATAACACAACACACTTCTCTTATCACCATTGCAAAAGAAATCTTGCATGAAAACAACTCTAAACACTTATCCAAACTTTATAAACTTGAAATAACACAATAGGAAGATCTCTTACGTTCTAGCAATCCTGCAGCACTTCTCCAATGCTCCAAACAAAACCTTGAAGAAACTTAGAATTCTTGATATCAAAACGATCATTGTTTTCTCTTGATGCTCCTGCTCTACTCAAATCTGAATTTGACAAAGATTTGACTTAGAATTTTGAGGAAACCTCTTTGACTCTATATTTGCTCTCAAAATTCTTGCGGTGTTGAACTTGCCAAAGGAAAACTGATTTTTCTAACAACCACTAGCGTCATGGGGGAGTTTTGTTTCATTGGAAATAACCTCTCTTCATTAAATGCTATTAATTCCTTTTTAATGGCAATTAAGTCCCATAAAACCAATCAATACATATATATATATATATATATATATATATATATATATATATATATATATATATATATATATAATACTTTTAATCCAATTAATACTAAATATAATATTTCGTTTTTGCAAAATGACACGTCGGCCCTTTCCCAAAAATCGTAATATACATTCCCTCCTAAGAGAGTTTCATCCTCGAAACTAAAACATACCTAGTGAATCCAAAAAGTCTCGAAATTCAATTATCATATCATCTTCAACTTCCCATGTTGCTTCATTGGGTAAATGGTTGCTCCATTGCACCAATACGAAAGGGATCATCCGCCTCTTGATCATCCTTTTTTCTGGTCCAAAATCTTAACTGGTTTCTCATCATATGCAAGGTGTTCTGGAACACATTGTGCACTCTTGACATCGAATCCGGTAACCTCAACTTGTAAGCCAAGGTTCCAACCCTTTCAATGATCTCAAAAGGTCAAACATACCTTGGACACAACTTTCCCGTTTGACCAAATCTCTTAACTCCCTTCATTTACGAAGCTCGCAAGTAAACTCTTTCACCAACGTCAAACTCTAAGGGTCTTCTATGAACATCAGCCCAACTTTTCAGACGGTCTTAAGTTGCCATCAAATTCTTCTTTACTAAGAAAACCATCTATTTCACTTGTTCAACCAATTCCGGCCCGGTAAGTTGCTTCTCCCCAACTTCATCCCAAAACAGTGGCATTCGAAATCTTCTACCATACAAAGCTTCAAACGGTGGCATACCCAAACTAGCGTGATAACTGTTGTTGTAAGTAAACTCAGCTACGGGTAGGTAATCATCCCATGATCCGCCTACTTCCAAAACACATGCTCTTAACATATCTTCAAGTGTTTGGATTGTTCTTTCCGACTGTCCATCTACTTGAGGATGAAAGGCCATACTCAAGTCCAACGCATTACCCAAAGCCTTCTGTAAAGTTTTCCAAAAAACGACAGATAAACTATCACGATCCGAAACTATCGAGATAGGTATTCCATGAAACTTCACTATATTATCCAAATAAAGTGTAGTCATATTTTTCAATGACATGTCGACTTTTGTTGGTATGAAATGGGCTGACTTAGTCTACCTATCAACAATCACTCAAATCATATCATGTCCACTCTTTGTCTTTGGCAAACCGGTGATGAAATCCATTGTTATCTTATCTCACTTCCACTTGGGGATGTCTAAAGGCTTTAACATACCTCCTGGTTTCCAATGCTTGGATTTTACTTTCTGACACGTATCGCATCCTGCCATGAACTGTGCTATTTCTAACTTCATTGAAGGCCACCAAAAGTGTTCCTTCAAGTCTTTATACATCTTAGTAGCTCCTAGATGAACTGCAAAGGCTATATTATGTGCATCATCCATAACCCTTCTCCTTATGTATCCAACATTCGGGACACATAACCGATCTTGATACCATAGATTCCCATTCTTTTCTAACACATAACCAACCATAGGCTTTTCTCTTGCAACGCGCTTCACATCAACCAACACTGGATCTTCATCTTGTTTCCCCCAGATATCATCCATCAACTCCGACCTTGCAAACAAAGGGCCACAAACTGTCAATCCCCAATCTAGTTAATACCCCAGATTTTTAGCCCATCTAACTGCTCTTCCACAACTTCAACCCCTGAAACCGAAAACATTAGATTTCTACTCAATGCATATGCAACCACATTTGCTTTACCCGGATGGTACTGAATATCCATCTCTTTTTCCTCATATTCAGATTTTCTTGTGTGAAGAAGTACTTTAAACACTTGTGGTCCATGAAGATCCTAGCCTTGACTCCATATAGGTAGTGCCTCTAAGTCTTTAAGGCAAACACTACCGTTGCTAACTCTAAATCATGTGTGGGATAGTTCTTTTCATGTACTTTAAGTGTTTTAGATGCATAGGCAATTAGCTTCCTTATTGCATCAACACACAACCCAAACCCTATCCCAAAGCATCGGTGTAGACGTCATAATTGTGAAAGATCTCTAGAACTGCCAAAACCAGTGATAATGTCAATCTCTTAAGAGTCTGAAAGGCTCTTTCACACTCACCTGCCCATTCGAATTTCACATTCTTTTGTGTGAGTCGGGTGAGTGGTGTAGCATTCTTAGAAAAGTCTTGCACGAACTTCCAGAAATAACCCGCTAAACCCATAAAACTTCTCACTTCTGAAACCGTGGTAGGCCTTGGCCATTTCTCAACTGCTTCAATCTTCATTGGATCAACTTGAATATCATCCCCAAAAATCACATGCCCCAAAAAACTAACTTGCTTCAACCAAAACTCACACTTCAAAAACTTAACATATTACTGCTTCTCTTTTAACGTTTTCATCACGATTCTTAAGTGTTCTTCATGCTCTCTTTCATCCTTTGAGTAGATAAGGATGTCATATATGAATACTATGACAAACATATCCAAATAAGTCATGAAAACACGATGCATTAAGTCCATAAATGTTGATACAGCATTTGTGATTCCAAAAGGAATGACCAAGAACTCATAATGCCCATATCTTGTACTAAAGGCTATTTTCGGCATATCTGCTACTTTGATCATCAACTGATAATAACCCGACCTAAGATCAATCTTGGAGAACACTCGCTTTCCTTCTAACCGATTAAACAGATCATCAATCCTCAGTAGGGGATACTTATTCTTCATAGTAAGGTTGTTCAAAGCCCTGTAGTCTATACAGATTCTTATGCTGCCATCTTTATTCTTGACGAACAGAACAGGGGCTCCCCAAGATGAAGTACTTGGCCAAATTATATTCATTTCGAGCATATCTTGTAGTTGAGCCTTCAACTCTTTCAACTCAGCCAGAGCCATCCTAAAAGGTGCTTTAGCTATTGGTGCCGCCCCCGGTACTAGCTTGATCTCGAACTCTATCTCTCTATCCGGCATATTTCCCTGTAATTCATCCGGAAATACTTCGGGATATTCCTTTGCTATAGGGGTTTCTTCCAACTTAGGCTTAACTTGTTCAACGTCCATTTCATATAACAATTAGCCTTCACAATCTTTTTGACGGGCTCTTATAGCCTTAACTACTGAGATTATCAGATCATGCTTCTTGCTAGGCTTGTAGACGTTACCTTGAAAGGTCTTAGATGATTTCCCGGGTACCTAAAAAGTCACTCTCTTTTCTCTACAGTCCAAGTGAACATAATTCTTGGATAACCAATCTATTCCAAGGATTACATCAAAATCCAAAAAGACCAACACTTTTTAGTCACTCTTGCATCGATAGGTTCCTACACGCATATCCACTTGAGGTGTCATCTTGTCTACCTTAGTTACCTTTCGTAAGGGTGTAGTTATCTCCAAATACTTTCTTAAGGTCTCCATAGGTAAGTTTAGTTTCTTAGCTACCTTATTCCACACAAAAGTATTAGACGCTCCCGTATCAAACAAGGCCGTAATTGCTAAGTTGTCTAATATTATTGTACCTAAGATGTAAATTTGTTTATTTAAATACATGTTATAACATGATTTAACGTGCTATAATAGTACTATAATAACATTGAATAAACAAATTAAAGATACCTGAAATAACATTATCATCTGGTTCCACAAACTCAGCATCCACGGCAAACGCACGAATAGGCCGACTTGAATTTTCTTTCCTGTTCCCTTGATTCTGCTTCCCTCTGCTTCCTTTTCTTGGACATGTTCTTGAAAAGTGTCCTGGATCCCTACAAAGGTAGCAGCCACTTGCACTTGCTCGGCACTCACCGGTATTATTCCTATTACATTTCGAACAAAGTGGTGCTCCAGTTGATGGAGTAGCTGTCAATGGTGTTGTGGTCTTATTTGCATTCTGGTGAGGGGCTACCCGGTTATTTCCTTGACTCGTCCTAAAGTTTCTCTTAGCTTCAATGATTACCGAAGGCTTATTCCTGATTTCCACTTTTAAAGCCTTGTTTAACATTTATGCCATCGTCTTTGGCGAAGCTCCTATCATTCCCACTTGAATTTCCCGAGATAAGCTATTCCTATAAAGGGCCATCTTCCTTTCTTCAACTCTAATGATTTCAGGGTAAAATCTGGCCAACTCATTGAAGCAATTCATGTATTGTGACACGATCATGTGAAGCCCTTGCTTATGGCTCAAAAACTAACTCTCCAAACAACCAACAATGCAATAAAATCACACAAATAACCAAACAAACCAAACCTCATTTGTAACTTGGATAATGAATGACTATACTAATTTTTAACCTTACCATTGAAGTTCTAACAACATATATATATATATATATATATATATATATATATATATATATATATATATATGTGTGTGTGTGTGTGTGTGTGTGTGTGTGTGTGTGTGTGTATGTATATATATATATATATATATATATATATATATATATATATATATATATATATATATATATATATATATATATATGTATATATATATATATGTGTGTGTGTGTGTATGTATGTATGTATGTATGTATGTATGTATGTGTATATATATGGAAATAATATATAGGACAAGATATCCTAAGTACTCAGATTTTGTGTTTGTTTGTGTCATGTATATGTGTGTGTATATATATATATATGTAGACATGACACAAACAAACACATTTATAATAAATTGCAACAACTTATATGAAAATAGAGACGACACGACATGACTATTACGGATTTTGTGTGTTTGATTGTTTCATGTCATCTCTCTTTTAATAAAAGTTTTTTTGAATTATTATACATACATACGGACATATTTGAAGGTTTCAAATTACTTATAAATACTGACGAGTGATTGTTGATTTTTATCTCAGATAACAACATGTTGAGTATTTCATTTACTTTCAACGGGAATTAGAAACACAAATCAGGTAAAGAATGGTCTTATTCGGATGGAACCGCTCATATCACTTGCGTGAACAGAAATATTTCATTTGATGAAATGAAGGAGAAAATTTACAAGAGAGTTGGGGTTGATCCTCATGGTTATAAGCTCAAAATTACAGCCTTGTACACGACCGGTGAACCACACCAATCGCCTCCCGTTGTCATTTCTGACAATGACTCATGGTATGGTTACATTTGTGAACATCTAAGACAAATTCCCGTGAGACTATGTGTTGACGCTAAAAAAGTGGTTAGTTGTGAACCTCTGAGAGACATGAATGAGAACATGATTGATTTAAATGAGACCATTATTGATTTCATGAAGAAAACAATGATGAAGATTTTCCCAGTAACGATGACAATCTCGTTCGTTGTGCTCAAGTTTAACCAGTAAGGGTCTCTGAAATATATCCTCTTGACAACGGAATGGATCGATTAGGTCATATGCCAGATTACGGGGTTTCTAATTCACCATACTCATCGGATCATATACTCAGTGAAGCACCGAATACATCATTCACTGAACTACTAGTTGGTAGTTCAAGTCAACCTTTTAACGACACCAGAATAGCTCCGACAATACAAGTTGATACGAGTCATCGATTACGTAGTGGATAACAAATTGTGAATACAAGTCATAACTTGCCACCTACAACAAACTTTAGAGTTCCAACTATTCTAGTTCAAGAAATTTTTGGCTTAGTTGGTTTAACACTTGTGACACCCCGTGTTGAATCTCGACACGCGTATGCTAGCGGCAGTAGTAGTCATCACGGAGGAAGTGATTTAGGTGATTTTGAAGACACTCTTCCGCCAATAGAAATACCGTTGTGCCCGAGCACAGGGACGATTAGCGTTGAAGACGCAGATGGTTTGCATGTTGGAAAGTTGTTCAAAAATAAAGATCGACTATATGATGAAATAAAATATCACGCATTGAAGAATAAGTATCAGTTCAAGCCAATAGGTCTGATAAGGATAGACTATATTTGCGCTGTAAGCCATCGAATACATGCGAATGGAAAATGAATGCTAGGAAGGCTGAGGGTTTGGAGACCAAGTATTTCAAGATAACCGAGTATGAGGAAAAACATACATGTCGACTGGAAAACATAAGTAATCGCCACGCTTAAGCCACACCTTCTGCTATGGGCCGTTTAGTGAGGAATGACCTTATTAAACTGGGCAGTAAATTTAGAGCAAAGAATGTCCAAGTTGCGGTGAATAAAGAACTTGGCATAGACCTCAGTTATGACCAAGCTTATTGAAGTTTACAAGAGTCTTTACGTTTGATTGGCGGAAATCCAGAACAGTCTTACCAAAATTTGGTTGGGTACTTTCATATGCTTGAAAAAGCTAATCTCGATACACTGACAGACATATATAAGGATGACGTGTGTAGTTCAAGTATTGTTTTATGTCATTGGGACCTAGTATTGCTGGATTCAAATTTTGTCGTCTTATACTATGTGTAGATGGTACTCATTTGAAAAACAAATATGGGGGGAATTTGTTAGTTGCTGTCAGAGTGGATGTGGGTGACCGCTTGTTTCTATTAGCTTTCGGTGTAGCCGACGGTGAGAGCAATGATTCATGGACGTATTTCTTTAACCACTTGAAGAAGGCAATCGGAGAACGTGAGGATCTTAGGGATTTGGTGGTTGTATCCGATAGAAACCAGGCAATCAAGTCTTCTCTTGAAAGTGTCTTTCTAGATGCTTACCATGGCATATGCTACCACCACCTTGACATGAATATCAATGCCAATTACGGTAAGAAAAGGTATTGTAAGTGGACATTGAAGGAAGCAGCATAAACTTGTTCAGAACGGGATTTCGAAATATTGTTTGATGTTATTAAGCAAAAAGATAAGGAGGTTCATGGTTATTTGGTGAAATCCAGAGTGAAATACTGGGCACGGTCACAGTTTCCAGGAACACAATACGCTATCATGACAAGCAACTATGCTGAGAGCTTCAATGTTGTAATTCTAGAGGCACGGGATATGAATATAACGAATATGTTCAAGTACAATAGGAAGATGTTACAGTGTTGGTATCATCAGCGGAGAGAATCAGCATACACATGTCGCATTGTATTAGCACCAGAAATTGATGAGAATGTGACGAAAACAGTTCAAACTAGAACAAACTTCAGCCTTTCTCCCATCGATGTTGTTCAGTTTCAGGTTTGCTTTTTGTACTTCTATATACCCGTTTTTATAAATATATTCATAATAATAATAAACCGGTTCGTTCGATCTGAAAAGCAAATGCAAAAATATAATATGAATATTACACCACCATAAGTATTTACAATACTAAAAACATGCATAAATAAATATGGTACACGACTTCAGGTTTCAGACCAAGATAACAGCTGTAGAGTTAATCTTCATGATCAAACTTGCTATTGTGGAGAGTGGCAATCGTATCGCCTGCCATATGTACATGCCGCTGGTGCAGGCACAGAATGTCGTGTCA